>JAVDOI010000008.1:22475048-22797548 GCA_032191485.1 Leptoclinus maculatus
TGAGTTCTGTGTGAAAGAAAACAACGGTTTGAAAAATATATTGATGAGTGAATCAATCCCACGGAAAAAAAACCTGCCGGTAGACAAGTGTCTCCACACACACACACACACACACACACACACACTGAGTAGAGGTTAGAGTGGTGGGGTATGCTGCCTGTAACGGTGGTGGTGGTGGTGGTATTAAGACAGTGATGGGGTGTAAGTGCTAGTGGTAGCGGAGGCTGGGGGTCTAATTTCCATGATTACCATCCCCTCCAGGTGCTGCCTGCCTTTCCGTCTGCCCACTAAAGCAGTGACACATGTTCTCCGCACATTCAAACCCTTGGTTCTCTCTGCCACCGAATTACCACAATTAAGGAGTCTTCATGCGGAAGCAATTTGGCCAACACTAATGGGCCCGGGCGGTGGGGTTCGGGAGACGGGGTGGGGGGATTGCAGAGCAAAACCCGAGTGAAAGAGTTTTAGAAGAAGTGAGAACGATGAGAGAATCAGAGCGACAGATGTGCGGAGAGTGATAGAGAAACATGTGCTGTGACATGGAGGATTCCCGCGTCGCCACTTGTAAGAGAGATGATTAGCCGGCGGTGAGATAGGCCATTAAAACACAGTTCTGGATGAGAGGGGCTGCCTCTCAATCTCACAGATCCACGGCCTAATGCTGCCCTGACAAATTTGGTTAGCGCAAGAAACGGGGGCATTCTGACTTTGAAGTCGCAGCCAGGACGGAATGCCAGTGTGGTTCCACCGCGAGAGAGAGATGCTCGAAACGACAGACCGCAGCTAATGACACTAAAACCAGCCCCTCCGTCACAGAAACGTAACTCTGGATTACTGCTCTCTCCCTCTCTCTGACTACGACTCACACTTGCTCTCTTTCTCAGGCTTAACTTATGGAACAGTATTAAAGAGAAATCAAGCAGAGAGCTCTTGTTTATCAATGATCCACCGAGATCAATATGCATGTCCTCAGCTTTGCAGGGGCTGACTGTGTCTGTGTGTGGCGGGAGCCAAGACGTGACGCAGTTGTTGTTTTTTTCGGTTGCTGCCGAGGCACTTCAAATGGGAGTCGCAGTGAAAATTGATGGCCTCGTGACGCGGAGCTATGTGCTCAGTCGGCGCTAGTCGCTACCCTTAGATGGGGACACTTGGCTCACAGCGGGGAGCCAGCTCTGCAGACACTACCAGATGACATAAATACAAACAGATTTATTTGGGGCTGTCACTGATTCGGGGCTTAGTAGCTTCTGCTGTGGGTGCTTTAAAGCCCGTTCTACTTACAGTGCATTTTGTTTTATGTCGCAGTGACGCTCACTGCTTTGTGCGTACGTGGACTTCTTAAACATGCTGTTAAGCCATTTAATTACTTGTCAAATAAGCTGTTCTTTTACTTATTTATTATATAATACATGTAATGTATCCCTGATGAGTCTCACTCTTTACACCATTATGTAAAAAATAAAAGATATGCTCTAATGCCTTCCAGTTATTCTATTTAGTGACCAATACATCTTTAAATGCAGAGCCATCCCTATAATATACAATACAACTATGAATACCATACTGAACACCTTGACTTTCTAACGCATTATCTATTGATGACACATTGACTACGCTTAGATGACCACGACTAGCTCTGTGTGGTGAACAATAACCGAGTCTGGAGTGGAGATGCCCAAAAGAAAAGCCCACATTTCTGGTCGGAAGGAGAAACAGAAACCCACTTTTAAACATGATGAAAGACTTGGATATGAACAGGTTTTTGGAACCTTTGAAAAAAACTGATTTTGACACAAAGAGGCTAAATGGCACAAGCGTCTCTTGCTGTTCCTCTTTTCTATAGTTTGGCGTGATAAACGACATGGCGACCCGTCAAACAGAAGAGGATGACGTCGACGTGGGTTTCTCTGGTCCCCGGGGATGAGGGTGTGTCATGGGGTCGTTCTAGGTTAATGGTAATATGCACGGCTGTATATAAACAGGAATATTAGTGGAATATTCATCAGCGTGTAAAGAGCTTATTAGGACTATTGTCTTTTTCGGCATGTAAACGTATTCATTGTTGTGGTCCCTTACTATGGTAACGTTTCATAAACCACGGCTGCCGGTGGTTTTCATATCATATTTCAGTTTACCCTCCGTGGGGGGGGGGGGGGGGGGTCGAGTGTTCCAGCTCTAAATGAGAAATGCTTAGATCTGAAAGTCTGCTCTACCCAAACTCGGCCAGCTGAATAATCCACCCCACTCGACTAGCGACGACACGCCAGGTTTCTAAAGAGCACGACAGATCTTTGACATCAACCACCAATTTAAGTGCTGTACCGTGCCAACGGTATATTGGATTTAGTGGTAAGTGGCACGATGCCTTCTGAGAGACCATCAATGATTCAGATAGGGGAGCAGATCCTGCACTGGGATCATCCATGTCTTATGTCCCGTGACAGAAAAGTGGGCTACTATTCAAACAAAGAGAAAACCCTTGGCACACTATCAGTAGACTTCTGATTTCTTTTAAAGATCATATTTCACCAGAAGCCAGCGGACAGTGTGAGGATGGGGGGGGAATGATGAATGAATAATCTAGTCCAGAAATGACAAGCCTGATGTCCCCTGATGATTCTCTCTATATGTGTGTGTGTGTGTGTGTGTGTGTGTGTGTGTGTGTGTGTGTACTTGTTTGGTGAAAATGAACTTGAAATGTTGTTGAACAGAGGAGCAGACCTCAGGCCCTGTTATGTTCCTCTCATCCCATTAAAGACAGAACTATCCCCGTAATCAGATGTCCAACTGTTGGACGAGGCAGCACAACTCACTCCTGTGGTGCATCGGCCTCTCTCGTTAGCTCTGGACTGAAGCGAGCGACGGAGAAAGAGCAGAGAGCCTTTAGGAAGACAAAAGAAAAAGGAGGAAGGCCCGAGTCTGGATCGACTTAAAACGTCATCACAAATCTGCCAGGAGTGGAGCGGGGGCCGTCTGTGGCTCATTGAAGTTTTCATTGACAAGAACCGTCTCATGTTCCATCTGAGATTTATTCATCGCGTCTCTGATGCTGACACGACATGTTTTTAATGTCAGAAATAAGGTTGCGTATACGGACGAAAAAGCCCATCTCTCCTGCCGTTCCCTCCCTGCCCCGATGTCAATCCGTGAAGCAGACAAGTAGACAGGCAGAGATTTCTCTCGGACCAATAAGTTACCTCTTCAAAGAAGCATGGGTACTTGAGTGAGGGGGCGGGGGCCACGCTGAAACAGACATCTCAGGGTTTTCATTAGGCTTCCCATCTCTTTACTGACATTTGTGACAACCGCAGAGCGAGGGGGAAAAAAAGCTCCTTCCTTCCATGGCTTTCATTGTGGAACAATGAAAAAGGACTATCAAAACAATCTCCATGAGCTAAGTGTATGGGCCCGCTATATGACAGGGCAAAGCTGCATGTTCCTCTGGCTTGTCTCGATTAATAGATGGAAGACGTTCAGGTTGTGAGTAAGAGGGACGTGTCGGCCAAAAACTGCTCAGGAAACCGGTGGAAAACGGAGCGTGGTGCAACCTCTCATAGCCAGGACTACGCTACCAGCTGCATTATGGGTAGAGAGAGAAATGCCGAGGAGGGAGGAAAGATAGACGGGTACGCTCTGAGACCAGACAACGCTCAACGCGCCGCATACCAGGGATTAGGAGGTGACAGAGCGAAAAGAAACTGACACTATTTCCCCAAACAATAACACAGAGCGAGTACCGACACTTATTATGCCCCAGCGTCACGGGGGGGGGGGGGGGGGGGTTATGCAGCACAAAAGCGCATAAAAAACGTTGACATGGCCTTCTTAGGAGGCCGCGCTTGTATCCAAGCGATGGGAAATATCAGTGTGAAGAAATAAGTATAAATAAGTCTCCATGACATAACCTTGAGCGGTCTTTTTTTCAACTCTCTCTCCTCCCGGCCGCCCCATCCCCCGCTGTATGTGTAGGGGGGACTTGTAAAAACATAAGACTTGTTTTAATAAAGATACTGTTCGGAGTGAGAGCATGAGCCCTGGACTATTATCATCAACGTGCCTCTAGTCGCTGAGCGGTGAGAGCATGCGCTAGCTGTATCCAAACATACTCGCCATCATTCGCCTTAAATGGGATCGTACGCTGCGAGGTCGGGGGCACATATAGGATTTTATAAGATGGAGATGGGCATGGCTCTGTGTCTATGCACGTCTCTTTATGCGTGTGTGTGTGTGTGTGTGTGTGTCTAACCTGACACTCAATTAGATGCAAAAGCTGGGTTTAATAAAGAGGACCAGTGGCCAATTTCTGGGCACTGAGGTCCAGCCCTCGCTCTCAATCTCTTTATTTTCTCCCTTCTGTCACTCTTTTCCCTTCAACCCTCGCTTTCATTTTTCATTCTGCTCATTATATCGTTCTCTCTCTCTTCCTCCCCCCCCCCCCCCCCATATCTGTCACGTCGAAGTTATGTCACAGCTCGTATATCACCCAGCAATCATCTAGAGCACGTCTGGTGACCACCACCAACCAACTTCTACTACTAGACCCCCCCCGCCCCTCCTCTTGTCCTACAACAGACCACCGCGGAGCTCTGTGGCCAGGAAAGCAGCTGTGGTCGCTGCATTAAAGCGGAATCCATCACTGGTGGAAATGCCAATGTTATGCTTGTTTAAATGACCTTGATCTTTTGTGTTACAAAACGCGGCCCTTTCGCAAGACACTAAAACAGGGAAGTGCACGGATCAAGCCCCGCTGCTCTGCAGAGAAAGTTTAGAGCACTGGGCTGAGTTTCTGCTCAACTTCTTTTTGCCAATCCTGAACTGGTCCCAGAATGGTTTATTCAGGGAGGACAATGATCAGGAAAAAGCCTGTTTATATGAAATAAACAGTCAACAGCTGGGATATTGGTTAACTTGTGCATACTGTAGCTGTCACTCTGATATGCCAAACAGACGATGTTACCCATCATTGTGTAGTCCTCGTGGAGGATGACCTAAAAACACAAGTCACTTCCAAGCAAATAGCACAAGCAGAACGGACTCGTGCTATGAAGCACTTCTACCACTGGACCGGACAGGCAACATCATCCGTCTTTTATAATGAGCATCCCATCCTTTCTGTGCGTCGTCTGGAGGGTCTACTGCAATGTCACGGACCCACGGACGCAACCCAGACTAATTCCTGCTGAATCAGCCCAGACACACACACACACACACACACACACCGACACACATATGACTGTGATTACTCTCACATAGCGATAATAAAGGCAATATTTAGAATACATGGACGAGAGATCACTGGGTCGTAGCCAGAGTTGTACCATCTGCAGGTTCAAGAGCTCTCTGTGCCTCATCACTGTGTACCGAGCTATAAATACTCCTGTTGAAGTGAAAAAGACCGGTGAGCCACATATCCAAATCCAATGAGGCCATCATCAACAGGGAGAAGAATGCACACATATACTGTGTGTTCATGGCAACGTAAAGAATACAGGACCTTATCAAATGTCCCTGGTATCCATGACAACCTGTTTTACTTGTGACACTGACTTTGTATCGTTTTGTAAAAAGGCATTCATATGCATAGTTTGGCATGTTTTCTAAAGACTCTGGGCTAAAGTAATGCGTAACAGACTTCTCAGCCACTGTATATCCAAATATTCATTGAGATGCACTGAGAGGTGACGAAATGAATGTGTGCCCTGAGATTACACTTTCCCTGAATCAACATTAGCCACGCTCACACACTTATGCGCGACACACTGCATACACACACACACACACACACACACACACAAATGCATGCAGACTGGAGTAGCGTGTGGGAGGTCACTGTGGTCAGTGTGTCGCTGGAACTGAGGTTAGCCGTGGCTGGAAGCGGTGGAAGGGCAGGAATTACTGGCGCCTCTCTACTGCTATTACCACTACTGCTGCTACTACTGCGAAACCACCAAAGCATCCTAGAAGTAACAACAAAGGGACGAGCTGGTGGCCACAGGAGGAGAGGAGGAACAGAAACAAATACACAGAGTTAGAGGAGGGAAATGAGATGGCGTGAGATTATGATTTCAGCAACAACATTAGAGAAGAGGGAGAGAAAACTACAAGTTGGTAGAATAGAGTTGCTCAGAAAAGATGGAAAGAAAGGACGACAGCAACAGGTAAGAAGAAAGAAAGAAAGAAAGCAAAAACTGGAGTTAGTAAAGAAGGAATGCAGCAGGACAAAGCAGCAAAAAACAAACACGATATTTTTACAACTCACACTTGAAATGATGAAGGTAGTACAAAATGTTAATCATTTCTACCTCTTTACTCAAGATTGGTTTTCTTTGCTATTTACAAAATGTACCAAAACACTGTCAATGAGGAAGATCTTGGGTAGAGAATAATGAGAATGAATACAAAACAACATTCAAATAATAGCCTCTAAACTAAACACAAATGTATTTGAATTGAAACACATTTTACTAAACTTGTTTACAAGATCTAGTCCCGGCTGATCTGGACGTCTCCGTCCTCATCAGACAACCGGACACATTGAAGTATGACACTCAATAAAACACAACACCAGAGTGAGCTTCACCGGAATGCAAAAAGGAGAACGCTGGAATAATGCGTCACCGCAGGAAAACTCACTACGACAGCGTGAGAAATCACCGCCGTCCTACGGACGGTTGTGGGTCACAGCGAATTTTCTGACTTCACTAACGTGGTCCCACACAGGCTTCACTGCACATGCTGCTTGCTGCGTTCCTGCTGAAGCTGCCGCCGAGCAGCGCACAAACTCCAAGTCTTACAAGTTCTAGTGGCTGTGTTCCAGTCAGCTGCAATGATTTGAAGTCTCTTGACTGTTGCTTTTAATCTGAGTCCACCAATTACTTTGAAGAACATTTTTACAGTCTGTCAGTACCTTGAGATTAAAACTCAACCCCCCCCCCCCCCCCTTCTTGCTGAATCGTGGAATTTCCTTTTGGACAGGGAATGAAATCTTATACCCGGACGGCTCCCCCGCGAAGGACACTGACCATCTGTGTTATCAGCTAGACCTCGATATGAAACACCTTCCACTATTGCAAAACCCTGTGACATCAAACGGCTACGAGGGAGGAGAAATTCCTAAAAGAATGAAGAAGAAAAAAAAAAAGGCACATGGAAGTGAACAGCTTTAGTATGCCATGTTCAGTGTGTGTGTGTGTGTGTGTGTGTGTGTGTGTGTGTGTGTGTGTGTGTGTGTGTGAGAGCTCTGTCTGTCCTGGCAGCGGCCTGATGGCTGCTGGTTGGGTGACACAAGAACAAACAAACGACCGCAGGGCTTAAATCTGGATCCAGATCTGAATCTGCCACCGCCAAGATTCCAAACACTTTTTTTAACCACGCGGAAGGGCCAAGTAAGTGGTCACCAGTTAAATCCCCGTGTTTGTCATTAGACCGGTTTAAAGGATGTAAAGTAAAGAGAACCGCCTCCAGTGAGCCTTCGTGTACTTAAACAAACAAACTCCCATCGTGGCGCTACAGTGCGGACTAAAACCACAGGAACCGAAGCTGTTCAGCCAGGTTTTCCTGGGTGCACAGGAAGACTGAAGCACTGCAGCTCCCTATGCTCCTCATCTCTCACGTTTCCTCATTTTCCATTTCTCCTCCTCACTCAAGCTGTCATGCCAGAGACTGAGAGGGGTCGGGACAGCTAACATCTTCTTTAAGGCCCATGAGTGTCACCGCAATTTCAAAAGCAGATACGCCACCAGACATCTCTGGTTATATCATAGGAATTATTGCAGAATTTTCCCCCCGCAAAACATATACTTACACAACACATCACCTATTCCCCCTTCACTCTCTTGCCTGCGAAAACCCAAACTTTTTTTCCCCCGGCTGCTCTTTTTTCTAACCTGCCCAGCACACGGACCAGATGTGCAAATGTTTCTCCGCGTTTCTATTCTAGCCGCGTTCCAAGAGCAAGGCGAGAGTGAGGGGGAGAGGAATATTTGACTTCACTCCACGGGAGACCGGTTTCATAAATGTTGGCGGCCGCGCAACGCTGAAAAAGGTAGCTTGGCCGGCTCGGCCGAGGGAGAATGTTGACGGCATACCAAACAACATGATCCTAATGAGTTGGAAAATCCCTGGCCCTCCTGAGGACTGTCCAGATGCTACCGTCATGAGAAACGCTACTGTTTTATGGAATTCAGGCTCCCCTCCCTTTCTTTAACAAGGGGCAAAATGTATTATTTGACCATTAAGGCATCCTAGGTGACACCAAGCATGAAAACCGTTTCAGAGTTAATTTGCCCTTGGCTGCAGGTCCACTACCCCACACTGGGCACAGGACGAGTTGATTATGCCAGAGGGTTTAGTGTGAACGTGTGTATTTGGAGACCTAACGTTTTGGATATGTGCTTGGTTTGGGTCGAACGATAGTCGGGCACATGATGTGTGTAGCCCTGAGCAATAACTGTTAAACTGTTCACGAGAGAGTCAAATCACTTGAAGCTCAAGCCAGTTCCATATATCTCTTTTGACATTTTAGTGGTACTGAGAAACAAGCTCGACTTTATAGAGGACTAAACAAACAAAGGACAGTAAATGTACTTCATGAGACTTGAATAAATCAACTACAATGATGAACACATTATCATCTAACACAATGGCTTAAAAGAGACCAGATGAACAAAGTGATGCAGCTTGTCTGGTCGTGAGTGAAATACAGAATGAGCTGCTAAAGGCGGCATTAATCTTCGCCGTTTGTATTACTTGCACATTGCCAAGTGAGTCGCCGTTGCAGAATGTTTACTGCTACCCTGCAATCGCAATGCAACTGGAAAAAACACAATGAGACTATTGTCATGCAAAGCAACTAAAAACACATGCACTAGGGAAAAAACAAAAAAACATCCTCTATGATGAACCTGCTCCCTTTCTCTTCACACACCGGATCACTTGTCTGTTGGATGGGGACCAAACAGTACAGTGCAAGGGTTGGGGCCATTTCACTCCCACGGACAGACAAAAATGTTCACGTAAAAATATCAAAACATAATCCTCACACACAAATCTCCCCAACTACTTCTGAGTGAATAATAGGTATGCAGTGTAGATATGGGGACAACTAACAGGTCAAGTTGTTTACCTGGAGCTTTGTACACCTCGCGGAGCAGGCTTTCACTGAGAGTCGACGGGGCTCCGTTGACCACGCTGTGGGTCCAGCTCTGACAGATCGCCTGGAGCAGAAGCGTCTGGGCCCTCGTGGCCTGGAGGGCGAAGTGGGGGAGCTCGAAAATACACTCCGTGGTGGGGACTGAAGACCTTTTGCTCCTGCGAGAGAGGGACATTGACCGGGTTAGATGAGGGATAGTGCATGGGGAGAAAGAGAGACGCAGGGAGTCAGGACATGGGGACAACAATAAATGAAAGAAAGGAGAGTCGCACAAAAGCGCCAGAATACACTTAATAAAATGGACACCGGTGGAAACGAATGGTTCATGACTTCCATGAATCCATCAATATCACATCACGATATAAAACAGCTCATTGATAGCACGAGGGGCCAAATAGGTAGAGGCACGCTCCAGCAGCGAGTTGAAGAAGTACCTAGGGCGAGCCAAGCTTTCCTTAGTTACTTGGCAGGTAGGACTCAGTTTGCCTCTTTGCCGAGACGACCCCTCGCTCTCTCCCCTCCGTCAGAAACTGTGATGATGATTTATGTGAAGGGATGTGCAGCCCAGAAACCCGACCCCGAAAAAGAATCTCTACGCATTTAACATTTCATCTGTCTCCAAGAGTGTGGAGGGAGAGAGTCTGTCTGTGTGTGTGTGTGTGTGTGTGTGTGCGTGTGAGACAAGCTGATGAGTTGAGCGTTCAGGGGAATGAGGTAACCAGGCATGAGACTGACAAATGCTGAAAAGGGAGGAACATTATCAACACAACATTTCTAGGGGGGGGGGGGTGCTGGTGGCATGAATTTTCATTTTTAAATATGATCTTTAAAATTTTGCACTCTGGTGTACTCTGAGAATAACATTTAGTGATAAGACCATATTTACTCTTTAAGCAAAAGAATAATTTATTATTCAGTTATTTATCACTATTTCAGCTCCAGTTGAACAGCTGGCTAGTTAGCTTGTGATTAGTTTTCATTGAACCCTGTTACTGTATGTCTTCATATTAACTTCTACTGTTACTGTACGTCTTCATATTAACTTCTACTGTTACTGTACAGCTGTTAGAATAGTGGCCTATCTTCTATTTGCAATTAATATGCATTCAATCCAGTTCTATTATTTAAATTAAAATGATAATCTACTCTGGCTGTGGTCATCACAGTGAACAGTGTGTACAGTGTGATAAGAGGGCACGTGAGCCCTTGTTGCTGTACTTTATCTCCTTGGAGCAGAGGCTGCATTCAGCAGACCTGCCTCATCAATGTATTTAAAACACTGTGACAGCAGGAAGCTGTACTCACGTCTGTTTAGACCTCCACCTTTATCCAGGTCCAGCTCCACTCACATCTCAGCCCTGAAGCTCTTTGACCTCATCATCTCATCAGTATCTGGGCCTTTCATTCTACTTTGAGTTAAAAAAACACCCTGCCAGCAGATCCGCCGGTGTTCTGGTTTAATGTTAACGAGTGACCGCGTGAACTGAACCGGAACACGGGGGGGGGCTTCATGTTTCATCACGTTACGTTTTTTCCTCCAAATTCGCGATAATGACGAACGTTAACAGTCGACAGAGTTCCGCATGCAGTGGACGTTAACTTAACCAGCAAGTCTGAACAATAACGGAACTTAAACTGTAACGGAAGAAAATGAAGACGCTGTAGACATCTGAACGCTGATTGGACAAGACTCGACACGTCACATCAAAGATATTTTATTGTGAAGATCACGACATCACCTTTTCTCCTCGTCTCACTCCAATCGGAGAAACGCTGGCTGGCCAGTTCGACGTACTCTGCTTTTTATCGTTATGTTAGCAAGCACATACATTAAGACAATGATACGAGTAGAAGCGCTCCGGATAGTTACCGAGTCACAGTGTGTTCACATGTTCACACGCGATCGTCAGAGCCCACGGAGGTATTCTTAACCCCCCCCCCCCCAAACAAAAAAAAATTCGGATTTACACTGATCTCAGAAATGGTCTCTGGAGTTCTAAAAACGGCGGAAAAGTCTCATGCCTGTACGGTAACAGCACAGTCGGATGGAGTCCTCCAGGTCCCTGTCCATCACAACCTCAGTGGACCATGCTCTCATTTATCATCTCACACACAAGCGCGCACGCACGCACGCACGCTCTCCCTTATTCACTCTGTAATCACTTATTCATATTCAAACAGTCGGCGCACACATGTGTGTCGACTATACACACACATGTGTAATACTGCCCATTAAAATCCCTGAATGGGGTCCAGGGCTCTTCCTCTGTCGATGCTGTGATATCATGGCTCCTCGGTTCTTGAGATCCCGTCCGTGACATCAGCAACGGCAGAAGGAGGGATTCCCCAACACACACACACACACACACACACACACACACACACACACACACACACTGACCAAGGTGTGGCATCTTACGCGGTGCTGAGAGTGATGGAGTACTTATCGTCATGACTACCGACCTGTATCCTTATCTCTCTCTCTCTCTCTGTCCCTCACTCCCTCTGTTCACTGGAAAAACACCCAGGGAGCCTGAACTAAACACTGCAAAACACGTTTGGTTCAACTCTTCTCTTTAGTTCTGAGAGGTTCTTCATTTGGGGTTTTCAAGGACTGGCAGTGTCCCCTGCCTGGACACACATTTACTTTTCTGAGGTGTGTGTGTGTGTGTGTGTGTGTGCACATGTGCTCCCTCGACTGCATATAGTAATGGAAGCGAAGAGGCGCTGCCCTCTGAGTCGCGCTTTCGAAAAAATAGAAGCGTGACTAATCCCAGGGATGGCTGCGGCGCGTCAGGAACAAGCACCCCAGTTCATTTGATCACACATCCTTTCGGGTCTGGTCTCCAGTTCAGAGTGTGGGTTTGTATCGCAGGGGTCGCTCAGCAGCTCTGCAATCGTTTAACTCCTCGGCTGCCCTCCCTCTCTCCGTGTCTCTTTATCTTTTCCTTTTATTCTCTGCTCCTGGGTGGTTCGGCGGGGTGACATGAGCTGTTAGCTGTGCACAGGCAGGGCCCCGGAGTTCTTAACTGCCTGCTGTCTCAGAGGGGGGGGGGGACCATGAGACGGAACGCTAGAGAGAGAGTTTGATAAAGAGATGTAAGAGCGCAGGGAAAACAAAGGCAGGGAGAAATTCCCAAACCTGACAGGGTCAATGAGTTTACCTTGACAGCGCACATATATATATATAAATATATATATATATATATATATATATATATTTTGAATTCCCTGGAAACACATGGTGCGTTTGGCACCACGGTGAACCATGCAGCGTCATGCCTCTCCACCATTAGAAATCACTACTGTTGCATGCTATATCGCAAGACATCAATCAACCCCATTTTTACGTGTTTTTGCATATGTGTGTGTTTATGCGTGTGTGTGTGTGTGTGTGTGTACACGTAGCACACATCGCCGCTGAACAAAAGAAAGTGAAGGCGACCCCGGCAACAACAATGTCCCCCACATGCAGAGCAAATGTGCCTGCAAAGCCACTTCAATGAGAGGACTGGCAAGGGATGAAAGTTTGTTGGCTTATTCCAGTGTTTATGGCGTTTCGGGGGAGCTGTCATGTGCATGCGGTCGTCTAAAAACTTTAATTGTGCACCTGTTTTTATTATATTGTGCCCAACTCCTTGCGAACAGCGACTTGGATCTTCGGAGCTAAATGAGAAGCAGAAACTCTCATTAGGGTTTTTTGGGAATGCGGGATGTGAGGACAGCCAGACACTCAACGGATTTCATTAAGTAGCTGGCACAGACAGTGTTTCTTGCTGCAGCATGGTAAACAGCTTTCTGGCAGGCAGCTCTTCCACTGTTCCCACAGGGCTCTGAGGGAAACAGAAGACTCCCAAGAGGTAAAGATAGAAGCACTTCTACCTGCAGCATCAGCAGCAGTAACAAACCACTGCACTGAAACATGTATCTTAGAAGGTGAAACAACTCTCAAAACACTGGATCAGTAGAGTATCCACGTTAGAAACAGAGTCTGCAGCCTGGGGAGCAAGACTCATGAAAGCATACTTCGACTCTTGTATCGTGAAGACCCACCAGAAGTGGGCCCACAACCCATTTAGGATCTGACTCATAATTTAAGAAATCAGGTCCTTGGCTTGAACTTCAGTGCCTCATTGAATAGGCAGTCTGTGACCTCACAGTAGTGCTTTGACTCAATGTTATTAAAACACAGAGGCCACCAGGAATATGTTAAAAAAGGAAATCAAAATTAGTCAAGCGCCATGAAAAATGAGGTGTTTCAATTTCAGCCAGTGAAATATGCTTTTTCCTCTGGTGTATTTTAACAACATTAGACCTCATCTCCCCACTTGTCCCCCTGCTGGTGCCGTGACTGAATGATGAAGAACTGGACCGGGTCTAGGACAGGCCACTTGGCGGACTTGCTGACTGCTTGGCTAGGTTGACAGACTGACTGGCCGGGCAGTGTCCCTGTCAAATTCAGGCACCCGCAGGGCACGGTGTTGTGCGGGGGGGGGGGGGGGGGGGGCTCTCTGCCTCCTCCGTGTACATGCTCAGATTAGGACATAGAGCAGGGATGGCAAATTATTTTTAGTCATGAAAATGAATGAGTGGAATCTAAAAAGGGAGAAGGGTGAACAGACGACCCTCACAAAATATCAAGGATGCACCGAATCGACTTAGTCAGTCCTGATACTGAGCACCGATGGGACACCGGTGTTTACCGGCTGTGTGCCTCAGTGTGTGGAGGTGACGTCAGGATTGACCTAAACATTGCTTTCATAACTTTGTAAAACTAAATATAACTACATAGAAATTAATTTACTTAATTGTTATTTATTATTACAATAAAAAAAACTTGTGCACCAGCAACGTGGCAAAAAATCTTTAAAAATCTTCGGAATTTTGATTTAATGCAGCGACAAACTGGACAAAACTTGAACAGGAATTACAATTCTAATACAAAATATGTCTAATATCTAAACATAGAGGTGAATAGAATAGATCTGAGTCTCAGTATCAGCCCGGTATCAGATATCGGTGCTTCCATACAAAAACATTTTCATTTGCTCTGAACAAGGCTTAGAGCCAACTCGCACCAGGTTTCACTACCTAAGTCAAAGCTGGCATTTAAACAGCCTCTGGGGAACCCGTGTCTGTACCAAACCCCCTTTCACATCCTAATAGCTGAGATCCATTTGGACCTTTGGTTCTCAGGCTAATCAGCTTCCTGGTCTGGTCCGACTGCGGTCACAGCTATATTTAGACAAATACAGCTGTGGCTCGAGGCCACACACCACAAGCACATTAAATGCACACAGACACACGACCACAAAAATGCACATACCTGTACAGATGCAGATGCATTAGCGCTTGCCAACACGCACGTATGCCAACACACATGCTGTCTCACAAGCGCACGTGTGTATACACACCTGCGCACGCAAACATGCAATCCAATAACATAACAGCAGGTTGTTCAGCCAGAGCACGCTCAGCTGCAGTAATGAGGCCCCGGCTTACAGGGGGGGGGGGCCTGCAGCTCTAACAACCTGTAAGAGGTTGTGCGTGTAAACTACGCTAAGCATCTATTAGTGACAGAATGCTTGTTCTGCAAACCCAGCAAAAAGGGAGACGAGAGCAAAAGAAAAATAATAATCAAACCCTGCAGAAAACAGCGAGAAGGTTAGAGACCGTCATGTGTTATTCTGCAGGTAAAATAATTCCCAACATGGGGAGGCTCATTAAAAAAAGACATTTGGAAAAGCTCCAGAACAAACAGAGGGATAGCAGAGCCGGTAGGTTGCTGCTTTGTACTTTCACAGACACAAATAGATGCAGCCTAATTAAAGGCGGCTGGTTGAGGTGTGTGTACAGACAATTAGGTGAGTGTGCGTACATTTAGATGTCCGTAACGTGTTGAAACCTTCATATGTTGGCATTGGTGCCGATGTTCTGACGGAGGACGCTACTGAGAAAGCCAGCATGAAGCAAACTACAAAGCCTGTGAACTGCAGGTCCGAATATAGCAGGCAAATCATTTTTCCTTTTTTCTTATAAGATCAGCGTCTTGCCGTGATTGAAGGAATATCTCCAAGAGCAGCTGCTCCTAATGGTTTACACAGCGTCCCAGAATACAAGCCTGGAGCCTGCGCTCAGTTTCCAGAGTGTTCATTTTTGTTATTACTCATATCCTGTACAGTACTAAAAAAAATCTGTTCCCTCACTCTTTCCAAAAAGACAGGAGGTCTGCGAGAGATGTGGAGCAAGGTGTCCGGTCCGTCAGTGGACCTCAGGGAAGAGGGGGAGGCGCACATTCCTCGACACAGGTGGATTCTGTCCGCGATGGGAGCTGAACACAACACCCGAATAAACTGTTAGTGGAAGCACTCAAAAAGATAATGTCGGCTGGATCCGAGGGAGTAAACCAAACAAAACAGTCAACAAAGCAGTCAATCAATTCCGAGCGGCCTCACAATGTGCTACTTTCTCTTGACTTCAACTTATCTGAGTCCACAGCAACGCCGATGTAATCCATTACGGGCTGACATATTTGTCTGATAGATACAACAGAGCCACCGTCTTGGGACCAGTGATAAGTTATCTGGAGTTTCTACGAATCATTCACCGTCACACCCTACCTTAATTATCAATACAAACATTCCCCAACACAAACAGTTAGCCAAACCCTCCACTGCCATTGTTTTCCAATTGCCAGAGCTTCTTTGGAGGGCCAGACTGACAGCTCGTACCTTCTCTTCTTTTCCTTTCTTTGTGGTGCAGATTGATTTGGAGTATTGCAGAATTCCCCCCCGTCTCTCCAAGCCAAGGTCACTGACCCCTCTTGAAAATAACCAGAGTGAGTTATGGGCTGCTCTCAAGTCCCCTCTTTTATCTCACTACAAAAGACTCACTACAGTGTCTCGCAAAGTCTCCAAATGAACATTATAAATCATACAAGCACTTGGCGCTTAAGAACAACACCTAAGTGGCCAACTCGGGGGGAGGGGAGCATTTTCCCCACCTGGGTGTCAAGTGGGTTGAGTGGCTGGCATTTCAATAACAATGTTATTTTAACATAGTGGAGCCAAGCAGGGGAAAATAACTTTCAGAAAAATGATGGAAAAGAAATAATCATAAAATGACACATCCAGTTCATTTCTCTTTCTCTGCCATTTCTACTAAGGGTTTTTTTTCGAGTCGTTTGTTTCATTGGCTGCACAGGGCCCGTATCATGGGCTGAGCCTCTGATACAGACAATGTAGCGAATGTCGCTTTCAGCAGCAGCCACAAATGACTCCCAGGGATCATTCCCACTTGTCCCTCAAGTGACTTTTGAATCCAGCCGAGCTGTAAAAAAAAATGCCACGTCAGCAGGTAAAGAAGAAAAGTGATCGATAAAGAGGATTTTCCAAAATGTGGTTTAAGTAGTATTAAAGCAAACTTTGCGGGACACAGTGAGATTATGCTGGACCTTTTACAGGTGACAGTATTTGCCTTCCTTGCTCTGTAAAAGCATCACAGTAAATGGCAGCCATCTTTTATTGAGGCCATATATTCTACTTGAACTCGTCCTGTTGTGTCTTGTTTCTTCATGTATTCTAGTTCAGTGTTGATTTTCCCGCTGTGATTCTGCCAGTGCAATTAAGAGATTACATTTTAATTTGACCTCCCGACCCACAATCCATAAGGACATCCATTCTCTAACCTCACCAAAGTCTTTAAAAGCCTGTGCTGGCTCTGGATCTGTGGCCACAGCTCAGAGCTTTGTGGTTCCCCCGGGTCAAAGGTGTTCCATGTGTGCATTTCTCAATCATCGGTCCAGAACAGCCCAAACTCTTCATAGAAAGAAACACTCCACTCTCTCTCACACACACACACGGCCCTCCCCTTCCTCCCATCTGGAGCACCCCTGACCCAAAACACACACATGTGCTCACAACCACACACACACACTGAGATCCATTCTCAGGAGAGGGCTTCATTACACAGGGATTACTAAAAGAAATGTTTTAATCAAGTTGTACGGACAGCTGCAGACCGCAAGGCGAGAAAATGGCAATGACGTGGTTCATCAGGCGTTAAAGGAAAACACATCAAGAGGCCTGCGTATCGGTGTGTGTGTGTGTGTGTGTGTGTGTGTGTAGCTTCCTGCCTCTGTCCGACATGTCCAGCTGTGGAGGGCAAGCGGCTCCTTATAAGGACACACAAGAGATAGGAGACCTCTGTCCAGAGACTGCAGACTTAATATGACATTTGTGCTTTTCAGATATAGACTTTGGTACGTCCCGTTGCCATAGCAACAAATGCAGCAATCAACGGAAGCACCGGCTGTCTTTTATTTTGATCCAAATAAGTCGTCCTGAGTATTAGACTCAAGGCCTTTGACCTTCACGCAGATGGTCAGTGCGAAAAGGGAAAGAGACTTTCTCTGAGCCTGGTGGGGGGGGGGATCACGGTAACACCAGCGTTCCCTGTGCCTTGTTACACCAACTGGAGATCCTTCCTCGCATCTGGGAAGCGGCGGAGCATCGGCGAGGCACGGTTGGGGAGGAGAGGACAGTGGAATGTAGATGATAATCCACTCGGAGCTGATAATCCATCCACCCTTCCCTACTTCCCACTGTTTTCCCTCCCTCAAGCTTCAGTTGCTCAGATGACTAACTCAGGCAGTAATAGAGTCTCTCAGTCGACCGAAAAACATCTACAGCTGCTCCGAAATTCACCATCTTGGCCCCGGCTCATACATACATCTCATGGTATAGTTAAAGTTCAACAGATATTCTTGGATTGCACGATGGCTGCCTCTTGAGAACGTTACAGCCCATAATTTAGACTTCAGGGCTGAGTTAAAACCGGTGTTGATTTAAGCTACCAAATGACACTTGTAATCATGAGGGCGAGTACGCAGCTTTCCTGCAGCACTGAGCGTCTGAATGCTGATGGAAGCTTCCAGAACGGAGACGTCAATCAAACCTGGCGTTCCCTGATGCCATTTCCTTAATACTAAGGCTCCTCAATACGTCCATTGATCTCTGTCAGCCATGAAACCAAATGAAACTGTCTGACACCAGATGTAGACCACAAAGCTGCCACAAACACTTTATAGGCCGTGCCACACGGAATATGATGTTTTTACCTTTGCAGCTCACGATCCTGTGCAAAAGTGGAACCACATTACATCATGTGCCAGTCCGGAGCTTTTAATACACACCTGTTAATACATAAAGCCTGCTTGTTGCTGCTCGCATCCATTCAGAGAACTTTCTTCTTTCTGAAAACACACTGTGTTTCTTCACCAACGGGGAAGGGCCCTGTTTTGGGCTGAAAGAGTCCCCCCGCTGCTCTTATGGCCTCCGAACCACAACTCAGAGCTGAGCATGACCGCGGCAACCACACGCTGATTTTTAAGGTCATTCAATTACCCCTCCGCCATCACAGCTCACGGTAACCGTAACCCTGCCTGCACAGAGCGCTCAGTTAAGACCCTGATGAGCAATACAAGTGATTACTTCATTATAAAATCAACACCAATCAAAGTTTGGTTTGAGGGTGAACAACGGCTGACGCAGAGGCTGTGTGTGTGTGTGTGTATGTGTGTGTGTGTGTGTGTGTGTGTGTGTGTGACATCATTCACAAGATCCGTGTCATAAGTCATATAAATGTATACTCTGAGCACAGGGATCGACTTTTCCATTCAGCAGCCACTCCCAAATCAGTTTTCATCGCCCAAAATGATTATTCCGATTCAGCTTGTTAACGATGCCGCCTGCCAAAATGGCCAGTGGACAAATGTAACAGCCGCGCTAGATGTTCTCACCGGCGAGGTACATCGTGTACATCTGCTACATTTGAGCTGGACGTCTGCGTCTCTCCACTGCGGGACACAGAGCGCATTTGTCCTCCTGCGCTTGGCTGTGCTGGGAGACACAGACCAGGAGCAGCTCGCTATGAGTAACTATGAACAGGAGTAATGAGGCATTACAATCACACCAGAAGCCTCGCGCCTCAGATGCCTCAAGCAGCCTTCATAAATCACAACATGAGCTAATCTAGAGTCTAGACTCCCGGTCCAGACAGAGTAATAGACTTCTCAACTTCACATAAAAAAAGAAAAATCCTACAGGTAGTGCTAAAAACCAAAGTAGCCATTGACAACGTAATAATTAGATATCAAGGGAGAACCAACGGTCTTTTCCATTCAGAAACCTTCGCGAGGAAAGTTGGCTTTTCGGGGCTATATAACGTGCACCTGTAGCACCACATGCTTTGAGAAATTAGCCCGCTCAGAAATGGCTGAGCGAGGAACAGGGGCTGCTAAAAACGCCACATAAAAGCTGGCACGGGGCTGAGTTATGACCTGCGAGACGACGAGACACACTGGAATGCCGCTGCTGGGTTGTTGGTGGGCCCCGCCTCCATGCGCTGTTGCCGTCAGGTGGCCCTTATGTGGTGTGAGGTTAGGTTTTTGGGGAGATCGATGCAGGTGGCACTTCTAACATTCCCCCCCCACCCCTAGTTTTTCTTTTTTGCAGGCAGCGATTTTATCTGGGATAACAGGTTTAACAGCCGGACCAATTGAGACTCTCTGTGAAGTTGGCGGCCACATACATTGCCTTTCCTTAGGGGTAAGCCTGATGCCTCTCAGCTGCACTTTCATTCACTGGGAGTGAAAGTTCATTTCTGAGGATTTGGGCTTTCTGCTAACCAAATGACAGTTAGTACATGGTAGCGTACCAAGAGGGGAGAATCTGTTGTTTACTATCCCTTACTGCCTTGCTATGTGTTCTTTTTGTTGATCTATTTCAGCTTAAACTTGGCTATGTCACTGAACAACATCTTAAGATTTTATTTGTGATTTATTCATGTAATTAATGTTTAATATTAAATCATTATTAAAGTGTAGCTAAAATAGTTTTTATTGGCATTAAAAAACCTTTTACGCAGGATTTTTCACACATCATTTTGGTGACATAACTGATTATATTTGGTGTACAGGCAAATAATGAATTCATAATCCAGATGAGCATATTCATAAAAAGCATAAGTATGCTGTTTGTTCTGTCCAGCACTGAAATATCTCAACTTTTAAAGGGATTGCCATGAAACTTTACACAGGTATTCATGATCTCCTGAGGGTGAATCCTACTGACTTGTATGAACCCCGACCTTTCCTCTAGCGCCACCAGCAAGTTGACATTTTTGGCTTTTAGCGAAATATCTTCATTTTTTGCTGATCCCCTGACTTCAGGTCAAAGCTTTCCGTTCTCCTGTGAAACAGCTCGCTGGTTGATTTTTGTACAGGTATTCGTAGTTCTGCTGATTATGATCATACCTCGACTTTTCCTCCTGCGATCCTCTTAGTCTTGATTTAACCCAAAGGGGCTACAAATATTATTGTGCAAAAATTGGAAAAAAAGGACACAAAAGCCTTTTAACTGCATGCATCATGTGGCCGTACACTACACTGGAGCTACAACACTAAAGTATGATTTTCCAGATTGGTAAAAGCCTCATTTAGGATGATTATTGATGCCGTTTTTAAAGAAAACCTTATCTCAGTGTCACAGTTGACACCTTCTGTATAAATGTACCTCCACACCCCGACCTAAGATCTAGTGACAGTGATCAAGTTACTATTTAACAACAGCCAACACTCACTTTCAGTTATATATTAGCCATTGTGATGCCTGGACACAATGCCGCGGGGTGTCAGCCTAGAGAATCAACTTCATTAGATGACACATTTCCGTTGGTTTTAAAGTTAATCTCTACATAGACGAAGAAGAAGAAAAGATTGTTGTCGGTGGATCGACAAAATCTTGGTTTGGCTATTCCCGTCTTGGATGGTCAGAAGGTCCCGTCCCGTCAGAAGGTCGAAATCTGCAATTGCTCTGGAGCAATTACCCTTCCTTAAAAAAACTGAAAAAACAAAGACATTTCAGTCTAATTGGATGTATCCATGGTCTCATACACGATACCAAACGGCCGGTAAAAGCCGAGGCTGGCAGGGAGAAGATGTCAAGGCGGTGTACTTTCCTCAGTGAAAGCCCCTTTTGCTGCCCACTGAGAGAAGCCGGAGCCTCTGTGGTGAGACTGAAGGAAACATGAGCTGCAGCGTGCGGCGCGGGCCAACTCATCAGGAGACGTGCTGGGTCTCCACAGACGCCCAGTGCCTCTTCAAATCCCCCATGATCACCTGGCAGTCATACACGCTTGCTTAAGCATGACCTGGCTGCAATGGCAATGACAAACATGTTTGTGTAGCAATGTGTGTGTGAGTGAGAGAGGGGGGGGACAGAAGAGAGGGATGCAAAATGTGTGCATGACATCACCTCCCCACTCCAAGCTACCTTTCTCTCCTGTCAGTCATCGTCTACTTTTAATGCAGAGTCCAGAGGGAGGCAAATCCAAAGCTACCTTTTACATTGGTAATGGAAAAAGCTGATCCAATGATCTGCATAACAAAACTACTGGAATCTGGCTCTTTTTCTCAGACCGCTCTCTCCTGCACCCTCACTACGGTCTCATGCTTCCCACTTTTCTTTCATATTTCCTTAAAAACTTCAAAAGCTTGTGGGGCTCTGCTCAGTGTCTGCTCGGAGAACAGAACATGTTGGAAAGGGGTGTTGTGGAGTTACATCAGCACCGAGGAACACTCCCAAAACAAACATCAAGACAGTGAAATGAAATGCTACCCCCTGGTGGAGTGCATCTTTTGGCTTCGCCGCTGACCCAATGTGTCGCCGTTGGCCTCGGCTCTCACCTTTGGGAGGCGAACTGTCGGACTGACTGTCACCCACATACTGTGATCAAATGGAGTCTTGACATACATGGTAATCCCACAGCTCAAACGCACTGAGAATACAGTCTGCTGGAATTAAATCAACTCAATTCACTGTTCATCCACATTCACGTCAACATACAGACACAACTAAGCAAAACTGTGGCAGCCAGTGGCGGGCCGTGCATTTTATACCTGGGCCTTCACTGCTGTCCTGCAGCTGAAACACAGCTACGGTTATTATTTGTTTCGTGTAAAAATGAAGCCAACACATATAGATACACTAACTGCAGAGAATACGCCGAGACTGCGTCTCCTCTCTGCTCTGACTGCAGCGCGAGGCTTCTGTGAGAGTATCCGCCTGTGAGTGCTTTGGGGCGGCAGAAGGGCTCACGGCAGCACCCGCTGCTCGTTCACGACAGTAACTGTAGAACGTACGTGCTTTAACGTTATCGAGTCAAAACACCAGCAAAGTCTCCAATAACACCAGAAAAAGTCGATAGATTTGTCGCTAGTAGCTTTTGACAAAAAAAGTCTCCATGAGGGTTTGGAAACTCGCCAGATTTAGTGAGAAAGTCAGCAAGTTGGCAACACTGGCACCACTAAATATGTCCCCAGAGCAACATAGGACGTAACAATGGTTCCTATCACATATAAAACCAAACAAAAATCCATCTTCATAAGTACAAATAATAATATATAAACAAGCATATTAAAGCTACTGCAGATGTAAAAACAAATGCAGTTAACTTACCAGAGCTGCTGTTCACTATTTAAAGACAAAGTCCATCCTCCTTTCTTTGTTAATAAAGAGTTTAATCTCACGGTTGTTCAGTACATCCGTGTGTTTTAGTTCCAGTAAGAAGTCCTTCTCGATTCATGGACGCCAGTGAAGACAGTCGAGCCTCCCCAGCTGTATTTCTTGAATACGTTTTAATGCGTTTGAGGGCTGAAAATGTCCGCTCGACAGAGGCAGCAGATATTGGGATTGTCACCGCCCAACATGTCAGGCTAGCCCACTGACCAATCACGTATGGCTAGGCCAGCTAGCAGGCTCTGACACGTCAAAGAATACGCCCAACATGTCAAACTAAAGATCTGATTGGTTGAACACTATGACAATCAACAATATCGTCCCCATTCACTTAAACTGCAAAGGGATTCACTTGTGAGTCTGCAGGCCTCGGGCCTCTCTTCTTACCTAGAGACACAGAGGTGAAATCTGATTGGATAAAAGCTCTACTTAAAACAAGCTGCACTGGAAGCAGAGCAACTGAGGAAGACAGGAGCTGTGCAATGAGAAAATAAGATAATGGGGAAAATATTATAATACATGTAGTGTATTTATGAAAAATTATGAAATTATAAAAAAGCTATAACTTTGTGATTCTGTTTAGGCCAGCAGAGAAGGCCTTGCAGGCCCTGACGGCCCACCACTGGTGGCAGCTAACCTCAACGGAGAACATCAGCGCAATAGTAAACAAATCTGTTTATTACTAATCAGTTAATACTATTGCTAGTTGTCACTCGGCACCCTCCACTTCTCCCTCTCATCTCTTCTAACCACTTCTCCGTCAAAACCTGCTCATCGTCATTCTTCCAGGAGCAAACTGTCAGGTTGTGTTGATTGGATTGACTGCAGAGACACACGGGTCAGTAAGCAAGACAGGCCATACCTCCCACTTAGACGGAAAAGGGTCAAATATGAGTCACTTTGGCAGGTTCTGAGCTCATAACGCTGCACAAAACACCCAGTCCCTTATCATATGCAGCAAAGAGACTGACAGTGAAACAAACAGGCAACTGAAGCGCTTCTAACCTGTCAAACTGTCGGAAACATCAAGCTAAATCTAAATTGGGGATGAGGAAAATGAGATGAAGTGGAAATAATCCTGTTAAGGGAAGTAGAATTATCTGACGTGTTGACCTATTCTGAGGTATGATCGCAATGCCAGATAGACTAACAGATAGACTAACAGATAATCACAAGAAGATAAGGACTCCTGGTGCATACTGGACATACTGTATTCATCAAAAGGCTTGCTTGCAACAAAGAATAACAGAGGGCTTTCTTAACGCGGAGAGGAGACTCTGTGAGAGGTTGTCCATGTTATTTCTAAGGGCTGGTCTAGGCTGAGAAAAAAGCCATGGGGGGTTTGGGGGCACTGATCTGGAAGGCTCTCAGGAGATGAGAAACATCTAGTGATTGTCAGAAAGAAAAATAACATCCGTTTGACATCTGAATCCACTATTTGAGGCAGGCAGGACTGAAACAGGGGGAGAGCTGGAGATCAAACAAGCAGCTAGCAGTCTCTTATTGGGAGCAGAGAGCACCGGGACCGGGTTGGGTCTACAGACACACACACACACACACACACACCATCGAGTGAGGGCCTTGCGGTTCACTGTGTGGCCAGCTAACCGCTGTACAGTAGATACAATGTTTGCCTGGGGAAGAAGTCAAAACCATCTGCAGGTCTTTGACATGTTTAAATCTAAACTAATGGGGGGAAATGGATTTCCAAGCTAGTGCTCTCGCACAGGTTTCCTGCTTTAACAGGCACTTTGACTGCAAGGTGTGAGAGAGAGGGCACAGGGTGTGTGTGTGTGTGTGTGTGTGTGTGTGTGTGTGTGTGTGTGTGTGTGTGTGTGTGTGTGTGTGTGTGTGTGTGTGTGTGCTTGCATCAAGGGCTTTCCCAGATGATGATTACTGAACACACAGTGACGGGGTGAACGATGGAGAGAGATATTTTACTGTATTTCAAAGACTGAAAAGATTTGTTCATTCGTCGCTCTACCAAGCTCTACGTGTCCGTCCCAGTCGAGGTTCTGGAGAACGACAAAATCAAGGTGACGTCCGGAGAGTACATGGACAGGACATGAGCTACTCATTCATTCTTTACAGAGGCCTAATTAAGTATTAAAATGACCCCAACAAGGCCTTTTAACACATACACTAACGCATATACATACATATGAGTAATAAGTAGGAGTAAGTTCATTAGGACATCTTCAATAAAAAAACAAAGTAAAGCCCCACAAAGTTAAAGACGACACAAAGATCGATACTGTAAACTTACGCTGAGATCATTCTTTCTCTAAAATGTTTCTCCCCTTTATCCATCTTCCCAAGCTCGTGTCTCATCCCTCTTCCTGTCCATTCACACTTTTCCCATCATCCTCTCTACTCATCTTCCACCCTCTCATCTCCTTCTCTCCTCTCCATTCTCTCACTCTCTGCCTATTTGTCTACTTTTCCATTTTCTCCTTGTTGTCTCCCATTCTCTCTGGACTTTGATAACTTCAACACTTAAAGACTATGGAGCCTTATTCCTCTCCTTTCCCTTCTTGTCCTCCCTTCAACTCCTACCCCCTCTTGGGGGACATCCCCGATGAGTCATCCAGTCTGCTAGAAGGACAGGGATATGGCAATATGTTTTTTCATCTCTTTAGACAGCGTTGTATTATTTTCCTCTCCTTGTGTTTCAAACCATGTGAGAAATTGTTGCAGTTGCTACCCGATGACTGTGTTTTTCTGTTTTCCCCACTAACCGCTGAAGAAGCGGCTCATCCATCACTTTAAATACCCTTTGATGCACTCCCCGCTAAAGGCTGCAGACAATACATGGGCCGAACACCACACATACACACACAGTATACAGACAAGCCTATGAAGGCTCATTCACACCCATACGTCTGTGTCTTTACTGGGTTAAACTGAAGGGTGATTGTTACCCATAATAATGTGCTGCAGGACTGAGTTCTAAAACACCGTAATGAGTCGGCATTTCTGCACTTCCTCTTCCCTCGTCTCGAAGTCGATGAGTTTTTGAATGGGTTTTTTGTCAGAGGCCTGAAATGAGGTCCGTGTTTAATACGAGCTGAAGAGATTTTAACGTTTTGTTCTACGATATTAAAATAGGTTAGTAACTGTATCGCTCTGGTGAATTTTGAAGCTTTTACGAGCTTTAAAAAAAGGCGGTTGCTAACAAGTGGCTGACACTACAAAACGCCATCACGCCGACTAGTCCATCTTTATCTTGGTGGTGGTGACGTGCAGTCATGTGACCGTGGTGCAGTTTGTTTATTGCCTGACGTTAGCTTTATGCTGCTGGCGATTGTATTTACGCTTCAAAAATCATAAAAGTGGTGTTCATTTGTGAAGAGTATCTTGCTGAACAAAAACGTGTAAGTATCACGAACCTGTGTTTGCCACAGAGTGTATTTTCTGCAATAATCCAACTTCCAAATGAAACATGCTTCATTGGCTTTTTGACGAGGAAACCAGTGTGAAGCTTACTTCCAGGTTGGCATACAGAAGTAGGTCATCCCTTGAGCACTCGATGCCTCCCACAGGTGCTTGTAGAATGCAAATCACCCTTCTGTTTACGGTACTTGGCCAAGTCTCTTTAGCCATCACACAGTGACGAGCACCTTACATATACAGTGTGTACTTTGAGGAATGTGTTGACCTTAATCACCTAGTGCTGCCAGTGATTACCTCACTCAATACGTTACCACCTAGATATAACTAAATAGGTACAGACTAGTGAGCTTCTCTACATATATACTGTGTATACAGTGATGCTTTTTTGGACGCCATCTCAGGATGCATCCGGAGCGTTAAAAAGTGTTAAATGAATACGATACAAGATTGGGCTTCACTTCTGCGGGCATCACTTCAATCCCAATCATTCTAAAAAGGGGCAACTATTAAAAAACTAACAAAAAATGCCAAGTCCAAATCAAATTACCTGAGGTGACGAATTACATTTTTGAAAGATTTTTCCACGAGTGTAAAAGTGAAAAAATAGGAGCGTATACTGTTGTTTTTTTCCCCACCATATACCTTTAAATTCATCTGCAGTTACTGAGAGAAGAGATCATATGATTGATGTTCACATGGGGAACTCTGCCTGCCTCTGTGCTCACTCAGAGCTCCATCCATATCAAGGTGCTCACCAGTATGCAGGCATCTGGATCAGCTTCCCGTAGAGTGCAGTGCTAAAGGAAGGGATGATGGGGATGAGAGGCAGGAAACCTCCTGTACTGTCCTGGACCGTCAAGCCTGCCTGGAACCCAAACACCTGGAGGGAGAGAGAGAAAGAGAGGGAGAGGGAGAGGGTGTGAGAAATAGAGGGAGAGAGTGGGGCTGTTCTCTCATCTCAATCACAACTGAACTGTTTTGAGCCTTTCTGTCTTCAGTGGACCTGTCGTATCCCAAATCTGCACTCGTACAGAGTCAGAAGACACGATATTGTCCCCACTGGGAAATTAGCGCTGGACTCAAATGCTGCACACATGACATATCGTCTTCTCATATAGCTGCCTCCATGACAATAATGAAACAGACAACAAAAAGAAGACAGAATCATCTCATCATCCTTGTTTACTGAACAAACAGCTGTCAGCAAGTCCATCTTCCAGTCTGGGAGGGACCATTAAAAGTATCCGTATGTGAAGCCAATGCAAAAAGAAGTCAGATTGTATAGAAGTCTATGAGAAAATGATTCTACTTCTCTCTTGATTTATTACCTCAGTAAACATTGTGAACATGAGTTTATGGTCTCCAGCTCTAGTTGGCTGGCTAAGTAATGAAATACTCTTCCAGCCAGTGGGTGGCAGTAGGTAGCGCAATAATGACCTTGTTAGTTAGAATTAAATGATGCACGGGAGAGGTGATGAACAGCGATGGAGAAATATTTGAAAAGGAAGGTGCAGACTCTGAACTGGGCCCTGGACAACATTCTAACCCAGACGGAAAGCCTCGTACGAGTGGTGGTACAAAGAAATAAAAGCACTGAGCTCGAGGCTATACAGCCAAAGTTATCTTTCTTTGGATTGACTTTCACCGGGGGTCCGACTGCACCGACTCCGTTATGCTTGGTGTGTGGGGGAAAAGTATCCAACGGCGCCATGGTCCCAAGCGAGCTGAAACGTCATCTCCAGACCAAACACCCGTCACTTCAAAACAAGAACACGGACTATTGTGTTCCCCTACACAGGTTAGGAGTAAGGATCAACAAATTGAGAGATTTGTCATCAAATTGTCAGCATATATGCTGTATTATGCTACAGTGCGTTATTTTGTAACTTTTTTGGTTGTTGGTGTGCCGCGGGATCTTTTTAATCTAAAAGGGCTCAGAGAAGGTTAAAAAACACTGAAATAGACCATAAAGCAGAGAATGCTTTAGGGCGGGGTTTCTGTGATTGACAGGTCGCTACCAGAGCTGTGTAAGGCGTCTCTGCGTCACTCCTCCGCATTACAAATATGGTCACTTACGTTCGTTGGTTGCAAAAAAACAACATGGCAACGGCCGTAATCCAACATGGCGACAGCGGAATCGCCGAACTCGAAGCTTCAAAACATCAGTCCACAAACCAATGACTACGTCCACTGTTTATATACAGTCTATGGTTGAACCCACCAAAACATGTACGTAAACTACACTTACATCACACCACTGCAGACGCATTTGTTTTTTTACTGTCATAGCTTTTCAAGGCAAAGATGACATGGCAGAAGTGACGTGTCCGCTGCAGTGTGATTCAAGCAGGATACACATTGCTGAGTTTTCAGAATAACTTTGAGGTTTTCTGTAAGTGTGCACACATACTGCAACAAGTTAAAGCAGAAAGAAATTAAGCAACACTCTTGCTTGCCCTCAATTGACAGCACAGTCACAACACCCCTTCATACGGATCAGATTTATCAGGTCCAGGTCAGGTCCAGGTCGTGCCAAGATTCCAGCGTCACTGTCGGGTAACATTCACGTATTTTTCCAGGAAGAGCGTGTTGTCGTTTAGTGACAACGTGGCTCACGATCGTATTCTCATTATCTCAGCTCCCGGTAGCCACATTGCCAGACACAGAATGAACTGCAACCTCAATGTTTACATACTGTTAATAGTGAGCATGGTGGATGAAGTCCAGTTTAATATTTGAGGCAGTGGATGATGGCTGGGCCCAGCTGTCCCACATGCAGCTGCTGTATATGCTCAGGGCAGGATTCACTCAATTCAAAGAGAAGGTCTACCAAACCCCTTAGCTGAGCAGGCGGACACAACCTTGGACCAACCTAAAATGATAATTCATTTATAAATGGACAACTGGCCTATGGCTGGAATACTACACAACAGAGTAGCATAACAAAACTGAACTGTACGATTGCCAGATAAAGATGTAGACATAATAAAAATCTCACTTTGAAATGCAAGCTTGAGGCCGTATAGCCACGGACCGATTCACTACAGCTTCCTCTGGGAGACCACATCTCAGCAGCCAAACACAACTAGTTCTTCAAATAACCCAACGTTTCAATAATGATCGGTCTGTTTCCTTCTGTTTCCTCCTTGTTGAGCAAGGCTGACGTTGAGTTCTTGTCTGTAACCACGGAAAAGTGAGACAATGGCTAACCGCTACACTCAGCACAGACACCTTAGCTTTGTCAGCCAGTGTCAATAAAAGGCAGATTAAGATAAGCCTTAGTTTATACCCGTTTCAAATCACTTCCTGCAGCGGGTGAATTGCGGCCAGAGTGACCTCCACCCCGTCATGATCCCACTGCCAAAATCCAGAGGCGCAATTAGAATCTTGGCAGATACAGATGCTGATTGGCTGATTGGTCAGAAGAGATCCTTGGCCACTGACCAGGTGACTGTTAACCCCTCGGTGACCCTGTGATAAGGACTACCAGCATGATGTCCGGCAAACATCCTGCCTTAAAAAAAACAGACCAGGCCAGACTGGGCCACCCCGGATCAGCCCAGATCTGTTATCCAGGCTTCCTAAAAGGGGGATTAGCTGTATTTGCTAAAGCCACCATAGTTCTATATGTACTGCACGGGACATCCTGGCCTTCAAGTCAACTATGAATAGAAAGGTTAAAACATTGTTTTATTGATGACTAAAGTCAGCAGATATGTCTTTACCTTCACCTGTATTTAAATGAAACACTAAGCAAATAGTGTGTATGTAAATAATTCATGCTTCATAGCTATGTATACAACGTGCTGAGACACATTTAGAGGAGAATCAATGATTTGATGAATTCAAAGACTCACAGCGGATTGACTGTCCTTAGGGAACTGCCACAATCGAATTATAGATCAAACTGTCATTACTATAATTGGCCTCATCGTATGAGACAATCTGATGAAAGTATGGGTGAAAGAAAACATTAAAGAGTGATTCTAAACTCGTTCTCTAACAAACCAAAAGGCCCTATTTGATGTTGTTGCTAACTTTAACTGTAATTAACAATGAATTTGATCTCTTGAGCTTGAAACTCGAAACCATAAAAGCAACGCAGTAAGAGGGGAATGTCGACGCTGCACAATGCAAGCGTGAAGTAGACCAGAGCTGGACTGGTGCTCATCACAAAGCCCAGTGCTGAGACTTTTATGACCAGGTAAAAAGGGGTCATGCAGGTCATTAGGGTTATTCCAGGGTGGACTGTGGCCATGCAGACTTTAGGCCGATGTGGAGTGGAGTTGTGTCGCCACTCGAAAGATGATTAATAAAGAGAAACATGTACAATCAAATGAAAGCAATAAAAGATAACGGAAACAAAAATGTGACAGGAAAAAGGGCATTAGAGTAAATGTTGTATGAGGGCATGGTTTTGCATCCACTCTTCCATAACTTTTTGCACTGTACATTATCAAATATATAACAGAAGATAATGGAAGAAAGCACGAGTTTCGTAACGGTTTAAACAGCACAGAACTTTTGGAAAACATCATTGTGTCGTTCATTTTTGTCTTTTATGTGCAGAAAGGACAGCTGTGATATATAACAGCGTTGTGCTCACCTTGAGGTAGAGGTGTGCGTAGCAGTGATGGAGCAGGTTGTCAGAGGGCTGGCTGAGGCCGCTGACGGTGCTGACCAGCTCTGGAGCGTACATGGGCACCGAGTGCTCCACGTTCACCCTTTCCACCTGGAACTGCACGGCAGGTAGAGGGCGCACCGGCTGAAACGCTGGGATGTTGACCGGCCCCGGTGTGGTCTGGGGGATGGAGGATATGAAAGGGATTAAAAGGGAGAATCCATATCACAGCTGGACTCTCTGACGAGTTCTTGTGACTGTGTGACTTTTATAATGATGGCTTTAATGTGCTGGATTCGATGATTAACTTTTTCACTATGGTACTTTTAATCAGGAAATGGGAGTTTGTCTAGGAGAATGTAGGTCTGTGTGCACCACCTTGCATCCCATGATGACCGGCATCAGTGTGTGAAGGAGGTTGAACTCCGCCATGGAGACGGTCACTGAGACTTGGAGCAGCGTGAGACACGTGAGTCTGGTCGGGATGAACTCCTCTAAGCTCGAGATCTCCTCTGGAGTAGCTGCACCGAGGCTCTCTTCAACCACTTCTACAGAGACAGAAAGAAGCGTTAGCTTTGGAACGCATCGCAGAGTGATGGGCGAGGGTGCAGTGTAAGATTAAACATTCTATGTTTTACACAAGTCAATCTAACCACTAGTGTGCGACCTGTGGTGCATTAAGGATTTGAGGACTAAAGATTTCTTTTTTTAAGAGAGAAAGAGGTTAGCTGTAAAGCTGTGAGTGGGCGCCTCTCTGCTACGCCTGCAGCATTAAAGCAATAAAAAAAAATGTATTTTCCAACAGAAAACCACCATCTCATACACTAAATAGAATCAACATGCACTAAAAACCTACTGGCGATATTCATTACAGTGCTTGCTTTCTAGTAGCTTTGTTTTTGAACTATCTCGTAAAACCACTCATTCAATCAATGACCAGAAAGGCAGAAAACATAGTGAACCACCAAGTAGAGGCGAGCGAGGTCAGCGCTCACCAAAGGAAGGGGGGACCAGGGCACTGAACCGCTAAACTGGGTCCAGGGCCTGAGGTGGACCAAAACCTGAGGGCTTTGTTACTGAACGGCCTTGGCTCCGGTCCCAGGACACGGGCTTGTTTCTTTCCTGTAAAGGTTCTGTTGGGCTACATTCCCAGCTCTAAGGTGGGCTCACAACCTGATCCCGAAGCTGGTTTTGCTCTTTGGCCTAACGCCACAGCCACGCATCAGGTTCATCTGGCGCTGCCATGTCCAATCTAATCCTATGCCAGGGCTCAAGTCAATATTCACAATCAACATCCAAATTACAAAAAACATGCAGCTCACGTGGTACACAGAGGCATGATTACACACACTAAAACACTCTATATGAAGACATGAACAATACAAAAAACTAGAACTGTCACGCCTCGAGATCCAGCCCTCAATGTCTTGTTACTTTACTCCTATTGTTTATATATATATATATATATAGAGAGAGAGTTAGAGCCTCCCGCTAGTGCAAGATCTTATAAAATACACAAACACCAGCCAATTTGGTCTCTATTTACAGCTAGTTTTGGGGAGGAAAGCGATTCTTCATGAGCTCTTGGCAAGGAGCGTATGAGGAGGAGCAAAGAAGAGGACAGGATGAGTAGAAAGATAGTCATGTCTTTGACCTCCTGACCTCTACTTCTCTCCTGGCAAGCACACACACACACACACACACACACACACACACACACACACACTGCCCTGATGAAGCCAAGGCTGAGAGGGGAGGGGAGGAGAGGAGAGCTTGATTTAGGAAACCACATAAGGCATGTGTTATTTTATCACTCCATCTGTATTCGCTACCTTGGTAAAAAAATACTTCCTTTTTTTATCTACTTTCAATTTCTCAACCCCCCTCCCCCCACAGGAGGTGGTAACTATACTGACCCTTCTCCAGAGAACGCCACAGAGAGCACGGACACGTATAGAAACAGGAAGGAACGCACTGACCTACCCAGCTTTAGTCAAAAGCTCTGTAGTAATTACACCATCATCTATTATCTATCGCAGATGCTGAAACAGCCGAAACCTACGGATGTTATTGTTTCGCAAAAAATGAGTTATTGCTACAGATATTACACGCAGACACACATTCCGTGTTCTTTCACAACATCCCAGGGATGAGCTCATCAATAGCCGTGCTGGGACGTCCACTAACACAAAAGGTGTTTGGCTTAGCCTCCCTCATGTGGTCCAAAAGGTCACTATTTTCATGTACAGCTGTGTGTTGAAAGATGGGTTGTGCAAGGAAATAACAATGTGATGAGGATACTGTCAAGTGCAAACTGTTGGGGGTTTCTGCTCGTTGGCAGAGTAGAACGGAGCAGAAGGGAAGATAAGAGACCGTGTTGAAAGAGTTAGTTGAGCGTAGGGAGTAAAGTGAACTATTAGTTGTTAGCTGCTGAGCAAACTGACCTGGCTGTGGTTTGCAGTAGGGCTCGTACTCGTGGTCCATGCCACAGGTGACCATCTTGAGGATGCGGTGGACAGCGCTGCTGTTCAGCCTGACGTCCAGAGGTCCCACCACCAGCCTCTTGATGGATGTCTCTTGGACAGCGGGCACTACGTCCTCCGTACTCACCGCCGAGAAGTCCTGAGAGCCTGCAAACAGAAACAAACCTGATTAAATATATACAGCGTGTGCCATTACCAACCTGAGGATTCTTCTGTCGCTCAGTCAGCAAATGTGACACATTTTTCCACTTTTCTCAAAGTCAGCAGACATGTCTTCTACTGTATTTAACATACAGGGGTGTGTACTTTTGACAAATAGTTAAGGCAGCTACATCTTTCCCCGTATCCCATTTCTTTCTGTTAATCATGTCCTGTACAACTTCAGTGTAGGGTAAAACACAACAGCGATGGCAGCGGTGTAATGCAGCAGCAGCGAGCGGCTCACATAGCCGTGACCCACTGGAATGATGAATTTTCCAAATGTCCACTTCCCTCACACAGCTGTCCCTTCATTCATCACAGGCCCCTGTTCCAGAGGTCCACTTAAAAGACTCGGCTCCCCGGCAATAAAAAAAGGCAGAAATTAAAAATAAAAGAAGGGGGTGGATGAATGGCAGCCAGGGAGGGAGCGGACAAAGGGTCACAACTTTCTTTATTCCCATTACATTCCGCAACGGACATTCTTACAGCTCAGAGAGCCAACACTATGAGTTCCACTTTCTTTCTTTTTTTTTTTAGCTGAAAGGGTTGGGGGATGGGGTGAAACGCACACTGAATTCTGGGGGTTTATAAAGGGCAATGCCACTTCCCTTTCCCTTCTTCAGTGGGAATTAACTGCAATGGATTAGGCCTAATATCAACCATATGGCTGCAGTTACAACGGTCAGTGGAATGACGAGGAGGCCGAAATTAGCCGGGATTTAGACAATTTAAAGTGTCTCCATTTCCCCAAGATTAAAAAAAAAGTTTTTAATCTGCAGCGTGGCTCTAATGTGAAGTCAATGGCGAGTGTGACCCGGGTCGGTTAGTATTTCGGTTGACTCAGAGTTTATGTTAGTCCCATGGCGATGGAAAGTAATTTGTTTGGTTGACACTGGATCTGGTCCGCGTCCGAGAAGAAGAGAAACACTGACAGAAGAGAAGCATTCCAATTGACAAGAGTAACCACAGCCGTCCCGCAGGAAAAGAGACTGACACTTATCCTGCTGTCAGAAATGGCTTTGACAGCTCAGGATGACAGTATCAATGTTTATTTTTCATTTAGATAATTATCTGTAGCTGTCATGCGGGAGGAAACAATAGCCTAGTCAGAAAGAGGTAGAAAGAAAAAATGAAAGAGGACGGCAAGTGAAACAACACAGGTGGCACTAGACTCCCACTGTAACACATCCAATGATCTGTGCAGGTCATGAAACAGGTTCACCCAGACTTCTTTGGTGTTAATTATAAGGGCAGCTGTGCACTATGTCATCAAAAGTAGTCATCGCTGTAACTGGTGTTTGTATTTGCCAGTTACACATGAGCCTATCCTTTCTTATAGAGACATATTATACATGTTTACCATTTGACACAGTAAGCGGTTGCACTTGATCGAGATTAGATCTGAAAGTGCTTTTTTTAGGTGTGGAAGGGGGGGGGACTTGTGAACGTCATAAAGGTGACATCCAGCTTCCTAGCAGCATTGAAATAAAATGCTCGCGCGGAGACGTTTGTGGGCCAAATATAGCATTTCAAATTGAAGGGGCAGCGCTTTATCTCCTAATGGGAACTTCAGATCTTTCAGACCTGAATAAACATTCTTGAGTGCCGCGGCTGAGGAATGAGGAATCCTGCCCGTCTTCGAGCTTCTGCCAGGAAGAGTGACACCTAATTAGCCAAGAGGAGCCTATTCACTTTCTCAAGAGCTTACAGGTAAAGAGACGGGGGGAGGGGGGGGGGGGGGGAGTGGTGAACAGTGTTTCAACAAGCAGCGGGGAGAAAGAAACTCAAATATGTGTCAGTGCAGACTAAACACTTCTGACAGTTGCCCTCCAGGTAAGTTTGGGGTGAGAGCGAGGACAGGAAGGGTCAAGGACCAGGTGGCTGGGACTCAAACAAGACAAGCTCTTTCTTCAGGTCTCCAGGGGGCTTGTTCGACAGAGAGGAGAGGAGAGAGGAAAGAAGAAAAGAGAAGAGAAGAGAGAAAGAAATACAATATGGATAGGAAGAAAGAGAGAGCCAGGCAGAGAAAAGGAGAACATGACAGACATAAAGAAAAACAGAAGAGGTGGCAAGGTGAGCAAACAGGTCTGTGAGGAGGAGTGAATTAGACAGTACCTTTGGCGCTGCTGTTCTCCATTGTGTAGAGATAATCCATGTAGAAAGCACCAAAGCGCTGCATGCCTGCTATCTCCGTATAGCTCTCCTGTCAAACAAAAGTGGAGTTAGGTAAACATGGCAGTAAAGGAGCAAACAAGCTGATAGCATTTAAGAGTGGCAGTGACTGGGGTCATGGTGGATACGGCCAACGGGGTCAAATCAGAGATAAAAAAAAGAGTAATTGAGGGGTTGATCGCATTTCTTTTTTTTGGAACTTGCTAACAATAACATGAATATCTGGAACTCTTGACAAAGGCTTGAAACATAAGGAGACACTTGATCATGGTGAAAGTACAACTGACCAACTTTTACAATCAACTTCTAAGATCAGAGCTTGTGATCGCGAGTAACTATAGCTCATTATTCTCCACTTATTGTTGTAAACGTATTACACGTCTGGTCTGTGTTGAGCAAGAAGCTATTTATAAATGGAAGTGAAAGTTGCATTCGATTGGTGCTTGGCTGAATGCCACTGGAAAGACGTACCTTATCTAGTAAAAGATGATAGTTTCAACATGACATTGTGAAATGTTATTGTGAAATATTCATCAAGATAGCAACAGCTTTAAAAAGCATCAATGTAATGCAGACTGCATCTGAAAGCAATAAAGAAATGTAATAACTGCTGATTATTAAAGCACTTTGTAACCGTTAGCGAACACTAAAGATGGCGTGTAACCATTAGGATCACCACTTTATTACAGGGCTAACACACATTCAGACCTGTTTCCATTAACCTAGGCCTGCATGTCTTTGGACTACGGCTTTATTTAGGACCATTATTAACAAATAATCCCTAAATATAGATAAAAGAACGTTTGTTCTACCCGAGTGTATTGTTTAACCATAACTGCAGGTTAAGAGCCGTTGACCCTGTCCTATAGACAATATTAGAAAGTTATACTTCTACTGCACATCAAACCCCTGGTAAACAGAGAGAATGAGAGGGGCCCCTCTCGCCTACACATTTTAACACCCCCACCCCAGACTCACTCACTAGCTCTCCAAACAGAGGTTTCAATAGAGCCTTATCAGTCAGGCGGGTTAATGAGTAATATTTATTAGGGGACCTCTAATGGCTCTGGCATGCTTTTGGATCAAAGCCATTGGCTGGTTTCAAAACCGCTAATGAATTAACACGAAAACCCTTTGACTCTTTAAGACTTTCAAGTGTGGGTCGATGGATGGATGGATGTCCAAACAATTGCTCCATTTGAGGGTCATGAACATTTCTGCAGCAGAGTCAACACTACAGCTGGGATGGCGGGTGAAGGGAGCTGGTGGTTATCAGGAATAATGGCTTTAACACTACTGCTGAGATAGCGGGGCACATTCCTCCACTGCAGCCAGCAGCAGGGTGACTGACAAGAGATAATCGGAGTGGCAGTCATCTCAATCACAATGATTTATTACAAGGAGGCATTACTGAGAGTTAAACACTATATTACCACTACATATGATAATAGCTATAATTCCAGCGTTTCCTGTGGACGCTTGAAGAGAGACTGATGTGATGATCTCAGATTAGTGTTTATTGACCCAGTTGTCAATAACTGTGAGAGCAAAGTTAGCCATACCCACACACACTGTGAGGACAATAAAGAAACAGATGTCTTAATAAAGAGGTTTTTGCATCATTCTTGTGAATGTTTTGTTCTCTAAACAGCTTGAGATGTTTAGTGAGGACTGTGTCAATGGCAGGTGCTGTTGGAGTAAACAGCATCAGTGAGTCAATGGCGTTTAATGCACTTCTGTGTATTGCTGTTGGTTGAACAGCTGTGAGCTGCGTGCCGAGTTGGCTCTTGGCCTGGTTAACCGACTGCTTCATTTTTGCCACATGCCTTAGTCTCAGCTATCGGTTCCTTGGGTGTCCTTTGAAGGCTTAGTGGTTAGTCTGCTTGATTGTGAAATGCTACATTTTTAGCTACACATTACAAAGACATTGTTAATGTATCCTAGCAACGCACACTGCCAGCACCGGGCGTAGTCAAGTCTAGGCTTACGTTAGGTTGGTGAAACCCAGAAAAAGCCCATTCTACAGATTGGTCTTAACAAAGACCGACTGAACAGTAATGACCAGGCTTAGTAAAGACCAGCTGGTGCCACCCGGCTCCAGAATCTAAATGTTCTTTTTGACCTTGTGATTAGCGGTATCCAGGATGAACTCCGCCCGGACTCCGTTGTTCTCTGGACTGCGGTAGTCAAAGAGAGAGTTGGTAAGGTAGGTCATCCCTTTGCTGCTCAGGCTGTCCCCACAGCTGAAGAACACTGCATCCTGCACAGACAGAGACAAGGAGACAAGGAGAGGAATGAAAGGAATGTTTAAGATTATTTCAGATGTCACAAAAATACAACTTCAGAACATCTTATCCAGAAGTATTTCAAACTATTTCATATGAATACTTTGCTTATTAAATGTAATCGACCAAGCTGTAGGTGACCCACACATTAAAAAATACCTCAGAAAAACAACCATTAGTTAACATATAGTTGATGAAATACATTGGTTTCTATTGAGCCCAGAAGCATTGCACTGCACATGAGCGGCTGGTGAGACTGCAGCTGACGCAGTGGTGTATCTGGCAAACACAGAGCATTACGGTGAATTACAGAGAGGCAGCTGGGTCTCTTCCATAAACAAACCAGACCACATCTCTACCTCCTTCTGAAAGCTCTGGGGAGCAATAGAGGCTGCGGGGAGGCCGTCTGGGTGAAACTCATCTCTGTTCTGGGCTTTTAAATGATCTTTCTTTATCCCTCTCACTCAAGTTTTCCGCTTTTTGTTTTCATTTTTCATGCCGTCTTTACCTCTTCGCGTCGGTTCATGTTTTCGTCAAAATCCCGTACTCCCATGATGCCTTTCAGGCAGAGTGCCCGGCAACCCACGAAGCCAATCTGACAATCGAAGAAGGGCTCCCCCATCATCAGCACCTGGAATACAAAGCGGAGGAAGAAACTTGAAGCAGCTTTTATACTCCAGATTTATCCACCTGGACATAGAGAACAACGTGGAAACTGGATAAACTCTGGAGCGCTGTTCCTCCAGTAAGGACAACAAGGAATACAACGACCTGTACAGTTAGTAGTAATAAGAAGAAGTTAAAACTACACAGAAGGCGACAGCGTTAGCTTCAGAATCCCTCCCCAGGATGTAAAATGTCTTAAATCAGTCAACAGAAGCCCAGTAAAAACCAGAGCGGTGCAATAATTCACAGAACATTATTTAACCTTTTTAACCTTTTCCATCGCAGTAAAGCATAACATTTGAAAATAATGGCAGTTCGGGATGCAATTTATTGTAAATACATCACAAATCTCCACCATGACCGGCTTGGGGCTAAGTTGGTTGTGGGCTCATGTCATTATGATAAAAAGGGGTCCGACAGCTCCCACTGTCTCCTGAGTGTGTGGTAGGAGTCCAGCAGCACCTGTAACCAGTAAAGGTTTGCTCCTCTCTCCCTCACCGTGCCTCTGCTTCACCCAGCAGACAACTAAACAGAGAGCAATCCAATAAAACTTTACGTTTCACCACACAATAATTACAAGGCATAGTTTTCCCTGTTTTACTAGCCACCCCTTTGCCTTTCAACGCTCCCACTTTTGGTTCCAGTTCAGACTGCTCTCTCACTCTTCCAGCAAAAGCATAAATTACAGAAATTGGAATTGGAAATCTCTCAGAATTTCTCACATCTGGTAGAGAGCTTAGGAGCAGAAAACTCCTTTCCTGCTCCAACCAGGTAATCAGAGAAAAAGGTTTTTAAAATATTTTCTACGCCGAGGGGGAAACGCGGAAATGATCAGAGTTGGACCCGACTCAGACACGGATTCCTCTGTGTTCACAACAGGCCACGGATTAGTGACCTGGAGAGGCTTTATGAAACTACTTAGGAAGGGAGTTAAGAGGAACCAAGGAGACACTAATAACAATAATGGAGGGTCAAAAGGGAAGGACAGGGGATCTGCATTTGTCTGTCCATGTTTGGCCGTGATGTGACAGTTGATAGAGGGCAGATTATCACCAGACAAATCGGCTTTAGTTGAACAAAATGAACGGTTGGGCCTGATGTTTTTTTGGAACAATAATATTCCTCCTCATAACATTGGTTATAATCCAGACATGAACAATGTGATTGAAAAGCTATATCGGGATACATTTTCACATTTGCCTCAATATCAATAAATGTAACAATAGACATAAATCTATTTTTGACTTTGATTAGTTGGTTGAACAAATGTTAAAAGAAAGCTGTCATTGGTTAAAGTAGCTTCTCTCTGTATATATATAATTTATCAATAACAAATTGCACAGTGAATAAATCAACAATCTTGATATTTCATGAAGCTGTAGCATCTTACTGTACCTCGATCGTGATCCCCTCTTGCTCCAGGCATAGCACCTCTCTGGACTTGACCTTCTGAGGACTGTAGTAGCTGCTCTCCGACTGGGTCTCAGTCAGCTGGGACACAAGACAGAGAGGCAGATACCATTCAATATTCTCCAGAAAGAGGAAAATAAGTGCATTATTTAGCAGTCAAAGACATTTTGCCTTTGAGTTGATCACAGCCGAACAAAAAAAAGCATAAAATCTAAACGGTTTTGATTCAATCTGTGAAAAAAGAAATGAAATGCTTCAACAAGGTGTCACAACTGAAGCCTTTCCAATGGTTACATTCGTGTTACTGTTCAGGCTTTGTCACATTAAAAAAAAGTAGATATCTAAAAACAATTAAAACAAATCAACACAAAATAAAAGGCTGTTCAGTACAAGAGGCACCTCCAAATATTGAGAGACGACACGGGAACGTTTGACAGAATAAGTACCGGTTTTGGAAAAAATACGGATCTCAGATGAAATTCAACACTAAAACTGGAACCCATACAGTATGTCTCATTGTGTGTGTGTGTGTGTGTGTGTGTGTGTGTGTGTGTGTGTGTGTGTGTGTGTGTGTGTGTGTGTGTGTGTGTGTGTGTGTGTGTGTGTGTCTGTGTGTGTGCGCTTGTGTACCCGCAATCCACTGCTGAAATAGATACATGATCTGAAAAATAAACAAAAGTTATGCGTGTCTTTGGATGCGAGGGGGCGACGAGGCCCCCCGAAAATAATGCTTAAAACCAGAAACAATAACATCCAAACAAGGACGGATGACGTTTCTCTTAGATCAGAGGCTGGATGCCAGCCTTGGGACGTTTGAACCGTTTTCTTTTTCCTAGTCTGGACCCCGGCCAAAGGCATTCATCAAACCACATGACAGTCGCTCCACCCTGACTCTAGGGGAGGCCCGCTCGGGCTTTATTGGGGATGACAATCAGAACATGACTAAAGCACTCGGGATACCACGGGTTGAACTGATAATGTACAGTGATTGAAAGCATTGAGAGCATTCATTCTGTGTGTATAGACGGAGGCAAGAGAGAGACGAGCTGAAGGGAGACGGCTACAGAGCTGTGATGCTCTCGAGGTCAGCCGAAAGAAATGTGGGTGTAGAGCCGAGCTGTGCAGGCCCAAGTCCGTTCAACTTTTAGCACAGGAAGCAGGTGCAGTGCAAGGAGCAGCTGTGCCTTATTATCCCCAATGATGGAGCAGACTCTCTCACCCTCGCTCCCTTTCCCTGGTTCGATTCCGACGGTTTAATCACGTGCGGGGACGGCTCCCTCCCCCCCCCCCCAGGTCCCTGGGAGCAGCGGTGAGCAGGGAGGTTGAATGATCCGACTAAAGTTTAGCTCTCTCTGACGACACCAGCGCATCGTAGCACCGACACCGACGAGCTGCTGATCAGACAGACGCAAACATGACGACTGTTTGTCCAATAGGAACAACGGCGGGACATGTCCGTCTGTACCTCGGCCTGAAACAACACAGCAGACACAGAGCTACTGCTGCCACTGCCGTCCCTGCTACCTCTCCTTTATTACACCGTGGCCTCATTCAAAGGCTTCGGGAGTCCAACACAAATCAAATGATTCTTTATGAGGCATCTTGGAAATGCTATGACCTTAGATGTGACTGTCGAGGACAGGGGCTATATCTTCAAGTCCATTTCTCAGAAATGTAACACGGTAGAGGAGTTGGAAGCAGACTCTGGGAAGGCTTGCTGTTGTTGTTGAAATAAACCAAAATACCAAAACAAAAAAGGAATGGCGTGAGGTCTGGCGTGCAATGAGAGTTTGGCAGGTGTGCAGAACGTGAAAGAGCGGAACAAATGGTAAGCGCTGAACTATGCATTATGTGTGTTAAAGTCATTCAATGATCCTGCCAGTTTCTCTGATCAAACGGATCTTGGGGAGTAATGGGTCAGCAATCTAAAAATACCTCTCTGATTTCATGTCCATGTCAACCGCAGGTTCAGGCAGTGGCTGCTCAAAGACGTGAAATTCCTCCAACTAAATACTTCCTCGTAGGAAAGAGACGAGAACGTTTCAGCTGTCTGCAATTACTCCAGACGAGAGGCAATTAATTGATTAAAAGAACTCAAACAATACAGGAACAATTTAAACGTTATTAGAAAAGCACCGTGGTCTGTTTGTCCTGAGACATACCTCCCCTTCACTGCTCACCCACCCACCCCCACACACACCCCCCACCCCCCACCACACACACACACACACACACACACACACACACACACACACGGGCAGTAATGTGATCCGAAGTGCCTGAACCTGAGGGGAAACGCAGATGAATTCAAACTATTCTGAGTGAGCAGGCAGGATTAAAGTTTGGGATCCATTTCTGAATAGTCATCACACCACGTATGATGTTTAAAACATTAACGTGACCCGAGACGTCAGTTAGCGGTTACACTACCCTCCCCTTATACCACACACCGAGACAAAGAGGACTGTGACTTCCTGAAGATCAAGCCCCTCTTTGAGACTCAAACTGAAAATCACCACAAAATATGAGCCGCAGCGACGGGGTGGGGAGAGGGAGGATAATAATGGCGGCCAGGGGAAAAAAAACAACAACTGTAATTGTTAACACAACGATATCTTAAACCAGGAAATTCTACATCAACATTAAATATCATTATATGCAGAATTTCCCCAAGAATTTGCTGACTTACCATGAAAGCCCCCTACACAAGTTGGGTCTACGTTTCGTGTAGTACACACATTGAAGGCTCTTACATTTGTATCTTTACAATAAATCCATGCGCTTATGTTGTAGTTTTTTTTTACATGAAAATGTATTTTTGTTGCCACTGTATATGATTTATTAGTTTATCAAAAATCATTTTATTATGTTAAAAGTACATCTTAATTACTTACTGGCAATGTGATGCAGAATACTTCACTTTTAAAAAACTGTGTAAAATATTATAGTATTTATTTCATTCATTTTGATATTTGACATTAAGTCAACGTACGCTGGTCTCATTGTAGCCCTTGGTCTGGTAATGGAATCTTTTTCTTTTTGAATCAGCTGATTTACCTTGAAGGTAACGGAGGCTTTGGTGCAGTAGAAGCCGATAGAGACGATGGGGTCTTTGGGGGTGTGTTGCTGTGGGCTGGTTGGGACGCCTCCTGCCTCTCTCTGCTCGTAGAGGCCTTCCTCATATCCCTCCTCTTCGCCTACGATGGCTGGGACGAAGGACCACGCCCAGGACATCCAACCCTCGTCTCCGTCTTCAGGACCCCCAGACTGCATGTAGAGGTCTTGGCTGGAGTACTGGCTAGCCCCCTGGGTCTCCATATCCACATCCATCCCTGCAGGGGAAAGAAGGCATATTTAGTTCAAATGCAAAGTTATGCAGATGATTTTACTGTCATCTACTTTAAAGTGTCAGGGTTAGTATCTGCAGGTCTACTTTTACTCCTATAAGGAGCCTGTTCAGGATCCTTCAGCTGAATATTCAGACACTTCCAAACCTACAAAGAACTGGTTCACACAAAGTAGACTTAATATAAATGCATAATCATCCAATTACTCCAACAGATAGGTCAATTGAAAGATGCAGGTTGTGAGAACAAACTGGCCAAACAGAGAGAAAACTGTTTATAATGGAAGTGTTTGTGCCCAATGCAGCATGCTAAATTAATTTGTCCATGCCCTCGGGTGGTTTAATACAAGCAAGATGTTTCAGCTGTCAACTGAGCACACAAAAACAGCAGAGACCAAGGCAGTTTCACAGCAGTGCTGCCAACGCTCCAGCATGCAGGTGTGTGCATGAACGACAGAGAGGAAGCCCCGTTCCAATGGAGGCCAGAGGGCACCGTCTGTCAGCCAGCATCCTGACAGAGGAGAGCCTTGACTGGGCCCGCTGGATCACCGTGGTCAGGGCCGTCTGAGCTGGACCCAGCAGCACAGGCTGCATCCACAGAGACTGCCGAGGGGGGGTTGGGTCACATGTTTGTTTAGCGGCCAAAAGACTGAAATGGAGGCCACGAGGGAGGCCAAGTAGCTACGAGCCATCGTTGAAATCCGGGCTTGGCGAGTACAGGTGAAGGCTAGGAAGGGTCGACTGTGACTGTGTGGCGACACATAGACGGAAAGCGCCTGAGGGTTGACTGGAGCACCGGCTACTGTGAAGCACAGGCCTCACACCGGAGGGAGAGGGTAAGGGAGATGGTGGTGGGAGACCGAGTCTGAGTGGGGACTGCCCGGACAGACGAATGGTCTAAATATGGGACAAAGTCTGGACGAAAGGGATACTAGAATAACTAAAGGGTTGAAGATAAATAGAAGACTCAACAGGCAGGCCCTCATGTCAGCAACTTGGGCTGGACTGGCATGTTGGCAGAATGTTGGCCTCTCTCTAAGCAAACTATTTGAGGGGTTCACAGGTTCCCCAAGCCACCACGCAGCGACTCCGACCTCCGAACTCGCCTCATCGCGTCTGTTTCCATGCACGTCGGAAGAGAGAGGAAGCTGATGTCAATACGCAAGAATGTGTAATCCCGTTCCTCGCGGCCTCACGTCCTCGGTGAGAAAACAATAATTGTCCGTGAGGTCACAGCTCAGGAATCCCAGAGGCTAAGGCGGTGAAAATTATGACATATTTTAATTAAATCTTTCACTTTGCGAATTGGCAGTTGGAAATCCCATGTTATGGATTTTTATCTCCCTTCCTTCTCCCCCCTAAATCTCCCTGCTGGATTTTATCTCTCACTTCTCCTTTTTCCCCCCTTTTTGTTTTCCCTCCGTGGAAGCCTTTGAGGTGTCAGTTCAACAAGTTAAGCTCTTTCGCTTCACGTCCCAGCCTGACGAGGCCTACGTTCGAATAGCGAGGCAATCAAAATAAAAGCACAATTACCAATCAAGTGATCAAAAAAAGAGCGGCTTAAGGAGACTTTGAAGTATTAATCCGAAGGAGGGGAGTGAAAAAATTCCCAGAGAGCGATGTGGGTTGGCCAAAACGTATGCACCATGACACACAGGATCGCCGTGACAGCGATCACAGCCAGACTGGAATCTTTCTCGTGGACATGTCCACAAGCAGAGCTCAGAAGCGCTGTGTAATGGGATGTGTCAGGGTCATGGTTGGTTTCCATGAGCCCAAGGCCTCCGGGCAGCGGTGTATGTCTGAGCTAGCGAGTGGCGGCTAGGAGTGGGCGTGTAAGTGAGTGAGCAGCTGAGTGACATTGAGACGGTGGGAGGGGAGGAGTGAGAGCAGGCAGTGCCCGCACAGGCCAGTAGATGTCCCTCCATGTTTATAGAGGGAGAGGTGGACCGCTTACCTGACCACTGAGTAAAGGCTGCTCTGCTCGCCGCCTTTCCAGTCGCAGCTTATCCGATATATTAGATCTGTCTGTTCACCACTTCCTCACAGGTAATATGGTGCACGCTCACTGGCCTACCTACTTTAATATAAAAGAATGGAACACATATCGAACATGTGTGTTGCATACGGTTTCAATTTAACACCACCAGCGTGACATTAACATCAAAATGTTTTAAAACCCGTTCAAGCGGTCGTGGCAGCACAATATAAAAACGCTCTGCGAGACGAAAGAGCTGTTTTCATCCAAGCGCTTCCATTGACTTCTACACTCAACGTCTTCACGCCGATATTAAAAAGTGGGAAGATGATTAAAAAGGGGCCCCGTCACGTCGCTGGGGTTGCATAAAGGGAGCCGCATGAGGTTCATAATGGGCAGATAGGCTGCGGCCTCTGGCTGATACATTTGTGATGCTCCATTACATTCGATGGGCCTCTAAGGACTCTGAGGCTCTCCCACAGAGCTAAAAACTTACTTTCATACGCCATTGGACAAACACACAAACACTCATACACATTTATGCTATACAGAAAGACACACGCACACACACATTTCCACAATTCTTCACATACTTGTTGAAACTGTACAGCTTTCGGTGCCGTGACCAGCTGGTTCGAGCATGTTAGTCATCTGTGTTTCCAACCGCTAACATTTTTTACAGTGTTTCACAGACTTCATTGAATTTCAGACGGCGGGAAAAGCTAGCCGTCTGATCTCGACTGAAAAGGGTTGCTTTGGTTAGTGACACACAAGTGTCCCGCACCGTTCACCTATTAGGGCTATTCATTAATGAGACATTGGCTCTTACCTAAAAGAGAAGGAATCAAACAAACAACTTGCAGCCACGGTGAATCATGGGCACATAAACACATTACAAGGCTTTTTCCACTTTGTTAATTGGCAAAAAGAAAAAAACACCTTCACATGGGGGAAAATTAATATTAAGAGTATGCAAGAGTAAGAAAAAGAAAAACACAAACAAACACACACACACACACACACACAGATTATACAGCAAAGTCTGACCACAAACAGCCTATGGGAAAGCAAATGAATGTGATAAAGTACTATGTATGATACCGGCATCACGTTCCAGCAATCATGTGACAATCATTGTTTCCTACAAACTGCAACACACTAAAAATAAATATGCATGTAAGCCAAGTCGGTAACGGTAAGCGTCAACATACATGAAAGTTGTAGAACTCAGAACCTATCAATGGGGAAGTTTGTCTGCGGCGGTTAAGAGAAATACGTTATATTTTCTTTATTACAAATAATAAATCATCTGAGCTGTAATTCTGATACTTTTATTAAAATAATTCAGTTTTTATTCCTTAAATCTGAAATGAATACACTGAAACCATATGTTCCTGCAGCAACACCTCCCAACAAACACACACCCACCTACTACAATGCGCGCACACACACACACACACACACACACACACAACTGCCCCCCCCCTTCAGCTTCTTCACTCTGTCGATTACTTCCAGCATAACAAGATCTGGGGGCGCTCAGGTTCCAAGAGCTGGTCCCCTCTTGTATATTTTTGTGATGGGATACTAATTCATTCTCAGAGGCTCCGCATAGCAGTAGCATGACACCGACTCTTACATCTGGCATTGGACACTGAACTGGAAGCTGCGCCAACTAGCAGTAAAAGTTCCAGGCCAACAGGCAGGGAGCGAGTCGGAGGGAGTGAGCGAATGCACTGTGTTGTGCTGGGCTGCCTGCCTCCCCTCTGCCCACCACTTCCCCTGCACCATAATTCGCTCCTGGTGCTACAGAGGCTGATCTAGCCCAGCGGGACCTGGGACCTGATACTGTTCTATTTGGCTGAGATGAGGATGAACAGTTGGGTGGGGGGGGGGGGGGGGACATGAGATGGGCGTTTCGGGACTGAGGTCAGTATATAGTCTATGTGTGAGATTGTGTGAGTCTGTATGTGGTGCGCCAGAAACCGACTGCATGCGTGTGTTTTGCTCAGCTCCTGGATGTGGGGGGTGTGATTTCTAACGGTGCTCCCATCAGAGAACCAGAGATGGGCCTGTGTTTGATTCATCCCCGTGTCTTCCCGTCATCCTCCTTTTGCCTGCCTCCATCCACATGGAGGGGATCAGGCCTGACGACAACGGTCTGTGTTGAGTTACACGCTCCAGCTTTTGTTTGTGGAAAAAGCAGGAGGAGCGCAACAGCACGGACAAAGTGATGTTAAATGTCCCGTTCAGGAACAGCAGCAGCGCATTGGTCAGACATAGCCGTCTGAAGAGAACGAGGCAACGTGCAGATGAAAACGCTGTCAGAGGAAAAGCTTCAAAGCTTTGTGCACGGTCGAATGGCTCATTAACCACTTCCGAGCTTTCAACCACATTTTGTCTGCGAATTATGACTGCTACGGGAACTACACCGACACACTCGCTACATCCCTTTGAGACCTCAATACATCATTTAGACATGTATTTCGAAAGAGCCCAAAAAATGTGTCTATTTTGCTTTGCTGTGTAGGTCGTTGGCTTGGTTCATAACTTTACAGCTACAGCACAGCAAAGAGGAGGGCCCTCAGGCAGAACACTACCATCTTATAGGTGAAATAAAGAGCAGAAATGAACTGACCTAACGTAATGTACTTCATCATCATCTGCTAGTCATCAAGTGGCAAATAAAAAAAAATAAAAACTTGGCTCAGAACTTTTGAAAACATTCCAGATTATTTAAAGCTACCCAGAGTTTTTTTTATTTCAGATAACAATAAATAAAAAAATAAAAAAAAACTCACCAGGTAAAATTGCTCCAGCCTCCCTGACATGAACACTGCCCTCTTCCCCCTCGCCCTCTTTGTGTCCTCCGAGCTCCCCGTAGTAGAGGGCAATAATCAGCTCTAAAATGCGGATAAACATGGGCAGCTGCTGATCAGTAATGGACAACTTCAGGCTCTCCACCATGGTCTGGATCTGAGGAAACATGGAGAAGATGAAATTGTAAGTGATGTTACTGTTTAAATGATACGTTTAGATGATCATAAACACATGCTTAATGTGAACAGGAATGCTTGATAAAGAAAGGGTAGAGCTGCCCCAGGCCCTGTCAGAGCTGGTGTGGATCCCCCTCTGGCTAACTGAGGTTTGCATGTGGAGGATGTCATTTCTGCTCCTGGTAAACAAAGTGATAACCGACAGCTACAAACCACAAAGTATGGCCTGAATGCAAGTAAAAGTACTGTATAGAGTAACAAGAAGGAAGTACATACAGCCCATAATATTAAAACAATGTCAGGATAAAAGAGGTCAGGTCCAAAGGGAAACAAATGTACCCACATGATGCATGAAATGTGTGTTTTTACTGGAAAACTTTTCATTTAGTCAGAGGGGTTTGTATTATACATTTTGTACTACACAGTCTTTATACATTTTAATAACAGAAGACACTGGAATACAGTCAAAAGTGGACTTGCCAATGCTATTGCTTAACCTGCTGTAAAACAACGACTCTAGATGTGTGGTTCTGTTGACAGGACACCATGAAAACCACAAAGCTGGTTACTGTACTGACTACATGTAGACGGGAATGAGTCACAATTGCTTTCAAATCTGGTGAACAGATAAATGGGAGCGAATTAAATGTACCGTGATGTAGTGCACGGTTTAAGAGGTAAAAATGCATCCGCCGAAGATTACTTTCTCTATCAGAAATAGTTTACGTAGATTGAAATGAAGCTAATTACAGATATTCTAAACATCAGCGGTGCTTCATGACATGAGATCGTTATCTAGACTCGGTGTTCTCAATTACATCAACATGGTTGACTAGTTCTTGAACATTGATTAACTTGGCCAAGATAGGAAAAGCATTCTCTTCCCAAGGGCTGCTTTTTCTCAAACCAAACAGACTGAAACAAAGTCACTCTAGTCAAACCCAAATACTGATGGTACTACAGTGACACATCAGTATTTGTAGCATTATCTTATTTTAGTGCAGGAAGTCAAATCTTGCACAAACAAACAGCCGTGTTCCATATGTATCCAGAACAATGGACTGAACTTAGTCACTATCCTGCTATTGACTTGAGAGCAGCTAACATAACAAAGGTAGGCCAATTGTTCCTCTTAACTGCTCCATCACTAGAATGTGTGACATGTTTGGACGATACCAAAAAGACATCAGATTGACCCACATAACACTTGGGCTCTGGGACGATAATGACTTATGTTACTGCCGCTCACTTTGATGACGGACGGGATCTTGGAATTGATGTTGTCGTAGGTGAAATGCAGACGCGTTCTGAAGGAGCACTTGTACAGCAGCGGGTCCTGGTAAAACTCGATCTTGCCGCTGGCATTCCGCTTGTCTAAGCACACGGTACAGTCTGCAAAGTTGATCACTTTCCTAAGGACCAGCTCTGGAGCTACACAGAGGGAAAGAAACAAAGAGAAAATTACCGCATATAATTCTGCATTGAAAACAGGTTGACACTAATCAAACATGTCAACATACATGCATTAGACATGTACGTGCACAGAGGTATCATTAAACACAAACAAATACAAACATACACGCATATACAGAGAGCATGCCGTGACAGTAAACCCTCATTATCTGTGATCTAGGGAAGCAGTGGAGATGACACTCAGCAGACCTCAGAGCTGTTGTTATGTAACTTTTGTACAACCAAGCGATTTGTGCTTTTGTGTGCATGTGTCATCAGATACTCAATTGTCACTGACTCACTCACGCCTGGCAGCCTGATAACAGCGCTCATCATTCCCAGAAATATGTCATTCTCTGCACAGTGCCAGTAACTACTGTTGTAACCACTACTTGCCTTACATGTTGGAATAGTGCCCCCCCCCCCCCTTAACAAGAAATTCCACAGTGATAACAGTGACAGAAAATGACCACTCCGTGATTTCTCTGTAGGCTTTTGCGACTCCCTGTGAAGAAGCAGCTCTTTCTGCATCGTTATGATGGCAGTTCAAGTTTGAAATGATTGTAATTCTCCGACAGTAACCCGAGAAACCACGGAGTCTGAGCTACGCCACGGCTTCCAAACGCAATACACCCTTTACAGAGGAGGGAAATAGGCCTACAGTACAGTCGCAGTGAAGAAACACAGCCTTTGAAGATTTGAAAAGTTGATCGTCGTTGTGGAACATTAACATCAAGTTTCAAGGAAAGCCTAAGATGCCAGGCTTGTGTGACATAAAGCGCCCTGCTAGCTCTGCACAGTTAAAGAACAACTGGATTTCAAAGGAAAGCTTAGGCACTTCATACAGAACACAACAATGTGACAAATCAAAGAGTTGAGTGTAGTCTGTGGCTCTCCATGCTAAACGTGTGCAGCTAACACTACTGGATCCACAAGTCATTGTCCAGTTATGACAAATAATATGCAACTGATAGGGATTGTTATTGGCATCGGGAGAAGAAGTAATTAGTATCTCTACCTCTAAGAATTAAAAACATAACACATTAACCATGGAGCCATCAAAAGCAAGGTCCCGCAAGGATTATACTTCTTACTGTTAAAATCCCCCACCTCGCTCATCTATTATGGTGTTAAATGTGAGCTCTTTTCTGTTTCAGAGCCCTCTCTGCACTGGACCTGCACATGTTCCAATCAGACTGGGGAGACCGACTCTGGCAGCAGACTCTGGGCATTTACGCACAGAGCCGTGAATGTTTAAACTCGTCTGATCCGTCAGTTTGACCGTAGTCTGAACTAACAAAATGAAACACTTACTGTAGTATATAGGTTCTTGTCTCAGTGGATTTACTAGTTAATCCCACTATCGGGGGGGAATGTAAGCAGCCGTTGCTCACCAGTGATGTCCATGAAGGCCCTCTCCCACATATCATCCACGGTGTAGCACTCCGCAGAGGTGATGTTGACCGACAGCACGATGTCGTCCTCCACGTACTTGAGGATCAGGTTGTTCACCACGATGTTCACGTTGTTCACCACGCGCCGGATCAGACTCTGCACGTAACCTGACGAACACATAAGCAAACACATGAGGAACATCTTAAACTGCACAAAAAGCATAAATTACAAATAGCTCAGACACATAGTAGCTACATTAGCATATGTCTACTAAAATAGCGAGACAACTTAAAAAAGTAAAGCCCAGACTCACATTCCCTAAAAGTCTGGGCTCAATACTACTGACCCCTGCCATCCTCATTGGCTCGTAAATAAGACGAGGGCCTGACGTGTTCTTTTTCTATTCCTCGGACATGTAAAGTGAAAAGAAGCTAAATATCCATAAGAAAACATTTGTACTCCTCGCCGTGCCTGAGCAGCGCTACAAGTCCTGTGTGGATTTATGAATCTCTGCAGAGCTCTCCACTCGGATGCAAAAGTCCTGTTTAACCCAAAACTATGCACACAGTGCCTTAAACGTATCCCTCCGAAGCCCCTTAAAACCACGAGGAGCCTGCGCGTTCAATTCAACGTACACGAGATTCATTGGATTAGCATAAACATGCCTTCACACGTACAACACACAGAACTTTAGACATATTTATACAAGACGAGAGTTATTGAGGGCACAGTGGAACTATGGTCTTGACGAGAAGAAAAAAAACAAAGTGTGTGAAAACACACTTTATAGTGTGATGGCTGCAGTTTATGTCATCACTTACATTCAAACTTTGAATGCATTACGGGATATGAATAGAGTGAGACACTTTGAAAGTTTGTGGTGATGGAGAGCGAAGGCTTGAGAAATCAATTTTGTACAAATGGAAAGAAACAGGAATATAGAAATAGATTGTTTTTTGGTGGGGGTGAAATGTGGGGGCCGGCGGCTTTGTGTGGTGAAGAGGCGGAGGGATGCAGCAGGCGGGAGAGAGAGAAAGATTGGGTTTCAGCAGGGCTGGGGGAGCCATCCTGCAGTGTTACCGGTACCTCCTAATGGCCACAGTGACGCCCAGAAACAGAAGCTTCGCAGGAAAAACATACATGCTAAGGTCATTACTCAACCAAGTAAGAAAGAACTTAAAATATTACAGACGGGGGAGTTTCAACCATAAAATAGGAAAATATACAGCAGTAAATCCTCCTAACCACTGGACCAATGGCATTATTCATTCCTCTCATGTACTGTTAAACACAGTCGCTACAAGTTAAAACATATAAACCTTTAACGTTTTCCCCTTATTTTCCAAACCAAATGTTTGTCTTCCTGCATCTACACGCCGGGCCCAGAAAAACACAACCGATAATTGGGCAGAACTAAATGGTGCTGTTGATGAAAATATTTATATGAATTGGTGAGCTGTTCTGCCACTTGTACACAGGCCCGTCCATGCAGTAGCATAATCCAATTGACAAAAAATTCCCATGAGTTTGCTGCCCGACCAAACAGAGTAGCAGGAAGAGAGGATGACATAATATAAACTCCACTCATAAACGCAATGTGTGTTCGTGACATTTGTGCGTGGCCCTGCATGCATGCGTGTGCTTGTCGGAGCCCGGGTGTGTGCCTGGGCTGCTTTTCTTGCGTGCATGAATGTGGCCGTGTGTGTGTGTGTGCGCCTTGCGGTTCTGGGGTCAGTCGGAAAGCTGCCGTCGCACCTGCAGCCCGGGCAGTAAAACAGTCACTTTACCTCCTGCTATTTCCCTCTCTGGATCTAATTTACCCGTGTCAGAGTGTCTCTCTCTCTCTTTGCACTCTCTTACACTTGCTTTACCTCCTCTTGCCTCGCACCGGAGTCCGGGGCCCCCAATCCGTCTCTCTGCGAGCCATCGCGCCGCTCTGAACTTCTGTAAACAATTGACACAGCCAGCACCTGTGCTGCGGCCCACAGGGAAGGAGCCCACTTAAAACTGTTCAACCATAAAATGACTGGAAAAACCAGCTCCTTTATGTGATCTCAGAACAGGCAAAGTACTCTCTTCTGTGCAATACAGGAAAGAAACACTATACTGTCCGTGCTCACCATTTCTCCTGTATATGGAAAGTATTAGCAGCTATCAGCCATTCCAGTTCTAAGCCATGGAGAGGAAGACTGACAAGTCCATCAGACAATAAATGTACTGTAAGCTGGTCCTGCTGTGTTACCCTGGAATGTAATTAGTACGTTAGCAATGTAGCCAAGAGAACACGTATAGTAGCTACTGTGGGACAGAACACCTTTAATGTGTTGAGTATACTTTCATCTATAAAATACAAAATGCCAGGAACTTAAACATGGTGGTACAAGGATCTCACTTCCACCATGGCAAGGAAACACAGCAAGCCTATTACAAGGCTACTACCAGCACTTGGTTATGTTAGCCATTCGATTAGCTCCAGGGCCTCTTATAGTAAAACTGTAGAATCACAGAACCCAGTCATGCATGGTACAGCAGGTCTCCACAACAGGAGAAAGCTCCAGCCTTTACCAGTATGGGATATTCCCTGTCCATAAGTAGCATTTCCCAGTAATACCAGAACAGCTGCTGCATTGATGTATTTTGAGCAAAGGTCCCGGTACCAGGACAGCAGTAGCACTGGACCATGGATTTCTCTCAGGAGTGTGTTTGCATTTCAGCCCATGCAAATCTCAATCTCCTCCAATCACACGCATACTTACACAACACAACCGTGCATGCATGTACAATTCTTGGACACACACAAAGCAACAGAAACACAGTGAATCTAGGTGTATGCACTCTCACAACAGTACATGTATGCATACAACCTAAACATGGCATAAAAAAGGTAGCAAACGTTGGCGTGAATGCACCTACATGCACACTGAACGTAGCACAAGTAACAATGTGCAGTTTGTGCTTTTGGGGCAGGGTGGGAAACAACACAACACACACAGCAGTTGTTATCAGCAGCCCACGAACCGATTGGTGACGTCACAACGACTACGTCCACTTATACACAGCCTATGGTTAGGACTCCATATTTTGTGACCAAGCTCCATGTATTAATTCAATAAGGACAAATAGAAGAACTGGTCCCAAAATGCTCTAGTACTTCCAATGGAAAGGTTGAGATAAAAACATTGGTGGATAGCTGTACACGAGTCACATATATACGTTTACACATTAACATTATGCAGATGCAGAGTGTCCAATTTCAATCAAATATCCAAAATAACAAGTTATCCCATGTGACAAGAAATAATGTATCCAGAGAGTCCGTCAGACTGCAGAGGCACGTCATACTAAATGTCCTAATGCACGTGCAAAAAGCTGTCTCTTTAGGAGAGTTGGGCTTTGAAATCTCGAGCAGAACTTTGATCCACCCAACTCACAGGTAGCACGCTGAACCCGGACTTAAAGGGAGACCTGCCACTTTTGAATCTCTTTGAACTCGTATCAAACGAAACACATTTCCAACAGTGTGAATAGGGCCAGAGCAGGATTCCCCTGGAACGGAGCAATGCGGTTCTCACAAACAGTGGCCGCTGGTCCCCCACAAGCAGCAGTAAACATAATCACTCACAGAATCGCCCAAGGTGGAAGCACTTGGTCTTTGGTCTTTGTGTGGCTACCAATCCCATGGCATATGAATTAACATCACTATTTTCCACCACAGGGAGAACAGGGAGGATAAATTCATTCAGCATGTGAGAGCTTAGGGCCAAATGACTGGATAATTGCTGGTGGCTGCTTTTTAGTGTCGGACGCGTTTTGTTTTGGTTGTTTTGAAGAGGAGGGGAGCAGAAGCAACGCAGAGGTTTGTCGACGTGGATGCTGCCGAGGAGGTAAGACCGTCCGTTCGTCTGCAATGGTCTTGCTGCTCACGCGGGTCTTCCTCAACACGCACACATCTACACACGGTGCCACCCACCCACCCAAAAAGGCCAGAAGAGACCAGAAAACAGATGTCATAATCACCTGTTTCTGCCTCCAATCCTACTAATATTGATTGTTTATGGTAATTCCAACCCAAACTTTTTACTATTACATTTTAACACATTTTGTACATACTACATGCCGCTGCACATTGCAAACTTAGCCTAGAGTAGGACTACATTAAAAAGTAAATCTCTTGACAGCCTCTGCTCAGTCCCAGCTGATGTGTTTATGTGTAGGACTTAGACCATGAGATGGTTTTATCGGTGGTACCAAAAGAGCCGCTGTGGCACACAGCGGGGCTAGCGGCATGCATTTCAGTACATTTAAGGATTTACTGTATGGGAACTTTACAAGGCCATGAAGATTAGAGCTATCATATTCAGTAGAAATGGAACAAGGCAGCCACATGTGTATCCACACCACTAGACTATAACGAGGCTACATACGGTACTCACTAGACTAATGAATGAATGTCTGTGTGCTGTGTCTGCACTTTCATAAAAACATCCTTTAACTACATTAAAGACTCATGACAGGTTTGTTTTGTATCTCATTCTTAGGAAAACTTCCTCCGTCTGAGTCATAGCAGGTTAGTTTTACCCCATCTACCTTTTAACCTCCACCTTTTTAATTAGGACGGCTGGGATTACAGCGTTCATCTGCTTCCTCGTTGTTATTGAGGTGCTGCAACCTTTGACCTCAGAGTTGTCTCTACAGCCTGTAATGGGTTGAAACAAGGTCCACCGCTGGAGCAGTGCAGGGTGTGCGCTCAATTTAACACAGATACACTAAAAAACGCACACACACACACACACACACACACACACACACACACACACACACACACACACACACACACACACACACACACACCTTGGGGGATCTGTTGAAGGCAGGCCCAAAGGGGGCTGCTGGGGTGTGAGGCACCCTGCTTTAACAGCTGGGGAGAGATATTATCTCATAACATCGGGCCTGGAAATGGATCCTCCCCAGATACAAGCAGCCAGGAGTGTAGGTTCATACATTCATGCATACTAGGGCTCATGGTTGGGAGTTAGACTGACCTAGCTCTTAAAAGCTCAAGACCCCCATCGCTCTCCTTTCTTCAGCATTTCTTCCCCCTCTCTTAAAGCCATATCTTTTCTTTACATGTTAGTCTCCCCTTTGCCACCTTCTTTCTCACCTTTGCTGTCAGACAGACAGACAGACAGACAGACAGACAGACAGATCCATGTACACTTTTAATTAAGATTCAAATTGTCTGAGCCAGCATAAAAATAAAAAAATAAAAAAGTTCTTAATCTAATATGATGACATCTTTCTTTCTAAAACACTTTTGGGCCATTATCCAGCCCCAATCAAACAATGCTGTTCTTTGTGAGGTGCAGTAAAGTGGTGGAGTAAGGCAGGCAAGGAATCCATGGCCCTGTAGGAGGCATGTGGTCAAGTGGCCTTGTTGATAAGAGCCATCACTGTGTGATTAATCACACACACATCCCCCGCTCTCTCTGGCTGATTTACACTGGTTAAAGACGCAGCTCATCCCAAAAACAATATTACTAACGGTGTAACAAGAAATACCTGCATCTGAATCTGAGACAGACCTCTGCAGGCATTGGGCTACAACGAGTCAGTGGATGTTAATCCAAGTGTTTGGTCTCTTTAGCATTCTTAGAGGCCAAAAGAAAGGTTTGTCTGTAGTGTAATAGGTCCTAATCTCAGTCCTCACTCTGTGGCCCCATCCTCCCCCATAGAGGCCACGCCTGCCCTGGTGGTCAGGGAGGGCGGAGTAGCCTCGCTGGCCCCGGGGGCCATCACTCACCTGGGGGCAGGTCCGGGTCGCTCGGGGCAGCCTGCTGGAGGCGGCGGGGCTTGGCCACGGCCTTGGAGCTGTCTGAGACACTGCGACTGGTGGAGCTAGAGCCGCTCTCATGGTCATCCTGAGGACAAAACACACAAGAACGCTGTGAGGATAGGAAGTGAAGTCAACACAGGTAAGGATAGTCGTTTTCAGTTTGAACCACATTATACGAATACATGTTCCTATAGTGGACAGTACGGGAGTAGTATGTGAGTGCCAGCGAGCTAATCCTTGCATGAACACAAGGCTTTGATTATTGTTATTTCCATGCATCCACCTTGTTATCGTGTCTGTGTTAATCAGGTTACAATCAGAGCAACCACACAGAATTACTCCACTATCTGTCAAATCCTTGCCGACATGTAGCTTAGTCTAGTGTCATGTTCTGCATGTGCACCACAGACGTCACTCATACACACTGGGGTGACATTTTGTATCAAGAGTGGCACAAGAGTTTTTTGCAGGTTCAAACTTAAGATACAAAGAACAATTCATGTGTTGATGGCTATTTCAATTCGCTCCAGCTGAATCCCTAATTTTCTTTCCATTACCTCGTGGAGCTTAAGATATTACACACATGAGCACTATCGACGACCAAACAAAAGTCATGTAACCAGTCTTATCTAACTGCCTTTATCTTGTTAATGAGGGTAATCCAATGACTGGTGTGCAAACTGTGCATATAAGATGAGAATCCTTTCTCCTGCGCGGCTGTGTGCTCAGGGAAAAGAAGAGTGATCAGTGATTACACACCACCGTATTTGAGCCTTCCTCCCATCCCCATTTAACAACCATCACCGTGGGCTCTACAAATAAACTCTGGTGTGTGGATGAGGGTGAAGGTCTCTCCTCCACAACAGCACGTCATCTGCACTCACCGACCAGCGGCCTGTTAAGCCCAGGAATGCAAGTACGAGATCTGTGTGTTTGTGTGTGTGTGTGTGTGTGTGTGTGGGGGGGGGGGGGGGGGGGACGACGAGGAAATGGACATCCCCTTCAGTGATGAGCCTGAAGATAAACAAAATCAGCCAAGATTCGGGGATGAGGAGGTTATTTATTGGTTCAGCTTGTAGAGTGCTCCAGACCCTGTGACTAAGACATGAGGGGCAATTAAAACAATAGGGACACGAGGACAAAAGAGGACTGGCAGCTCAGGACTTTTACTAGATCTACTGCAGGGGTAGACACAATTAAGCTGAGCAAATCCACAAAACAATATAGCAATATGTTTAATCACTCTCCTAAAGCTTCACGCAGAAAAACAAGGCTCTCGTGTCTGATGTCATCAAGTAACAAACCCTGGAGAAGCTCCATCAACAATAAAGAGACTGACGTTGTGGACTTGTAAAAGTTCTACGAGCAGATTGTCACCTTCTCCAGAGGGTCTTGGTCATGGTGTTTCCAAGTGTTAGCCGAGGCGGGCTGTCTTGTTTCCAAGTTCTAGGAGGAACTCGCATGTTCACAGCTTTTCAATCAGCTCATTATCCGACATTAAATGTGTCAAATCTGTTTTTGCGTGCATGTTTGTCAAACTTAGAATCCAGCCAGCACTACTGAAAAAAACAGGGGAGAACGACCTATTACATCAACATCACTACTATGACTATAAGCTATGTTCTACTCCTCTACAACTGCTATGTATAACTGAACAAATACCTCATATTCAATGTCAACGTAGACATACGCCTGCAACAGAGGAAGGTAGGAAGAAAAGAAAGAAAAGAAACCAAACACATTAGAACCATTCCTCAAAAAATATTGGAAAAAATCAGAAAAAAGGTAGAGAGTTGAGTGAGTTAGCCCCAGTATGGCATTGATTAGGGGTTACTGCATCACTGTGACCTTTTCACAGTCAGCCCGGGCACCGAGTTAGTCAGACAATCCGGACAAAGACAGGGGCAATCACATGTGTTTGGCATTTAAACGGTGGGATCAGAGTGTCTCAGGAGTCACCTCTTATCCTGGCGAATGTAAACACGGAAGGTGTCAAAACCAAATATATTTAACTACTCGGTGCACACGCACTTCATCCACGCAAGACTCAAACGAGCAGACTCAAACCCACACAGACACCTTCCGTGAGAGTCGCATGCTGTACATACTGTATATACACTCACCCCAACACAATTAACACACATTCCCTGGTTCTGACACTGTTCAATGAGCCCTTTCTCTCCGTGTGGTTGAGTAATGAAGATTAGGTTTTAAACATACTTTGCATAATTTGAGTTGTGGACACACTTGAGAGAGAGAGAGAAGCGAGTATCCCCCAGCGCGGTAACATAAACACGCAATTGCCAAAAGAGACGAGAGAGGCTCTGGCAGAAATATTTACACTTGCCTTCAGTAAGGGCCTTTGCGGTAGAGCCGCACTATGCAGGCAGTTTTCTCCCCATCAGTGAGCGGTGGGAATTGGTAAACACATGGAGAAGAATAATAAATACTTCATCAAGGTTCCAGAGAATAGAGATTGAGAGAAAAATAAGATGAGCATTTTGTTGCTCATTATTCACACTTCATTTGCTAACTTGTCCAAACTTCTAACGCTGCATTTGCAATATTTAGAGATATATATCATTTAAAAAAAACATCTTTTAGACCAGGTAAGTTTATAATGAGGCGTGCTCACATGTTGAGGTGTTTAGTTTACATCACAATTTAGTCACACATCACAATTAGAAACAGTCTCCCTCCCCTGCACAATCTCGTGTCTTTACCTAAAGGAATGCCGGGCCCTGCAGGCCAAGAGTACATCGAGTTCAACGGCTCAAACTGCCACTAAAGAACAAGACTGCCAAATTTGGAAGTAGCGCAATTAAGCGCTCAATGTCACCGTGGGCAGTGAGCAATTCTCCAGAGGGGAAAAATGCCTTTTCAGAGGGAAGCCCTGGGACAAATGAAGCCCGCCTCAGCTGCTGCCGGGTAAACCGATCCCTCCAATGCCACGGCAGGGCACAGGACGAGGAGGGAGGGGTGGAGGGTTAGAGAAGGAGGGAGAGACAGAAGGACCAGGAAAGGAAGGAGGGGGGGGGGGGGGGTTGCTTCCCCTGCAGGCACGTCAACTCAGCTGTTGACCAAAGATGACGGTAGCAAAAAAAAAAAAGGAAAAGAGGGACAAGAGGCAAAGAGATAAGTGGGAAAAAAAGAAAGTGGAGACAATGAGACCAGAACAAAAGCAGAGGGGGAAAAAAAGGGGTCCTGGCAGTGTGAGTGACAGGAAAGGGGGACCCCCTACTCAGAGGGTAAGTGGGCACCCATGGAGGGTTAGGGCACAGGAAGGCCAGGCCTGACCTCTGTCCCCCTTGCAGACGTCTGGCCCAGTCAGGGACCGGGAGGCGGTGCGTTGAGCCCGTCTGGAGGGTCGACCCTCATCGGAGCTGCTCAACACATTAGCCCAAGCTATTAAAAACAGCACCTCTGCAGATACTGTCACAGTCGTCCTAGTACAAACAAACCAGCTCCAACTCTCAGACACCAGAAACCAGTCAAAGGCTCAACTGCCACAGGCCACGCTGTGTATGTGTAAATTGGGATTTTTGAGTAAGTAAAACTATGAAGAAGAAAAAAATACAAATATGTTTGGCGAAGTGGACCATTTCAGGTCACAGCAGGCAGAAACAGTGTGATGACACCTAATAGGACGTAATAAGGAATAGTTTTCCAGGCTTCTGTTTAAACCGTTTCAAATATAAGTTTAACATACAATTTAAAATCATTTTAGCCTACTGGAAATAATGTATACATTACTCAGTGTAAAGTGTGGGGGGGAAACACAATAATGGCTTGACTGCTATTTCTTGCCATTTGAGGCTTTCACTTTGACATCTGTTGGCCCAAAACAGAACTAAATTGCTACAGTTTGTTTTTATTCCCAGCGTACATTTCTCAAAAAATAAAATATGACATTTTCTTATTTTTTCCTCCACAAATTACAAAGCAATTTTTCAATTTCAGTTGAACACACAGGGAAAAGAAAGTGTTGGCAGAGATTAGCAGTTGACTACCCCGCATGCCTGCGAACGCCTGAACTTTGAAAGCCAAACATTTTTAAAACTGGTCAATTTCACACAGTTTTAGCAGATTAATGGCTGCACGCCGAAGACCATTGCTGGATAAACACACTCTTTGTTATTGTTGTTCTTTCCTCTGCAGGTTGCTGAGGGAACTCATGCTGACATCAAAGCAGCGGGCCTGGAGATTGGAGGCCAGGCAGTGGAGGGCGAACGCCTATGGAGTGAGAAAATAAATGAAGGAAACCCAATAGCTCCTTATCTCAGACAGACCCCCCTCCTCCAAATCACTCATATACACACACACAAACACAGACACACTCACTGGGTCTGACAAGTAGAGGCCCTGTCCCCCATGTCAGGGCCCACGGAGCACCATCCCTAGGGAGGATCCAGCAATCAGACCTCCCTCCTAACAAAAACACTCACAGACAACACATTTTGCCATATAATAAAAGAAAACCTCTCTAATATTGCCAGGGAATGGCACAACCCCCACATTATCAGCCCTTTTCATCTTCTTAATCTACCAGCTATGTGGCTGTGATGGTCTTTGTCCCTGGTCTTATTCTAGACCTCCTCCTCTCATCCATAACCAGCTCGTCTGAAGCTTGTTTAAACACCGATGACCCTGGTTCTCATACGAATGGCTTCCAGCTGGCACCGAGGGGGAACGGAGACGTGAAAAGTGGCCCGCCGTTTTCTCACATACAGTCACGGTTTGGGACGGTTCCAGCGATGTCAAAAAACGGTACGCGGCCATTGATGACGACCCCCGCTGGAATGTAAGCTGGAGAGAACGAAGCTCATCGCGGGTCGACTCAAATTACCTTTCCTTTAACGTCCCTTGGCTTTCGAACACATCCATCAGCCCGACTAAAAATTAGCTGCTAATGGGTTTTTAATGAAACTGTAACAAATGCAGAAAGCCATTACACCATGATTAAAGATTCTCCTCAAACAGAGGTAGACCAGAGAGGGCCGCTGCCAGCCAGAGCTGCAGGACAGCATTTCTCACACTCTCACTACACCAGCAAAAGTTCTTAATACTACCATTGTTGCTCTGCAATTCGCATACAAATACTAACACATACAACTACACTAAAGACGAATACTTACATGCAACAGCACACAGTCCCACACACTAAACATAGAGAAACGCAGCAGGGCCGTGCAGCTGGAATCCATGGCATTGGAGGGATTAGAGCCCAGATGAATATCACATCGTGTGACATTCTGAATAATTATCTCAATGAAAACAGGCCATTACAAAAATGTGATCCCTCTCTCTCTCTCTCTCTCTCGCTCTCTCTCCTTTTCCACTCTTTGAGTAATTAAATCCACTACTGAGAAAGAGAATCCCCACATTCCCTGCCTTCTGTGTTCTGCAGTAATGAAATATTACAGTCCTGAAATGTACAAGATGTGCGTCAGTATTTCAACTGGTGTGTTCTTCAGCTTTGTTTCTCTGAGCAGATGAGAAGAGCAGTGTGAATCAGTGTCACAGAGGAAGAGCAACAAAAAGTAAAAAGCTACTTTCATGATTTTAGAAAGTGAAGTGTTTCTATGAAGAATCCAGCAGTGATGCTTAAACGATCACTAAACAATTAATAGTTTACAACTTTTAGAAAATGGCAAAGATGGCACAGTTATGAAAGCAGCTAAAATAAATGTGCTACTCCCTGATGTTGAAATAAAGCTCTTATGATTCGCATTTAAAAAAAGTATTTTTCAATTCATTGTTCTCTTGTGAAACCACACGCCACAACTATTCAGGACGTACTGCATGTTAAACTAAATACCCTCCACTTCACATGAAGGGAGACAGTCCATAAACGTATGCATCCCACTCTGCTTTACTTGAAACTCTCGTTATTTTCTTTATAGTCAAATTAATTATCATACTTATAGAACAACCACAACAGAAACTGAACAGACTCGTGGGATTTCTTTAGAATCATTTCTAAAGGATGCGTACGAGCTTTGTAATACCAGAAGTGCAACGCAGCACATTTCATCCCTGCAAACTGTTACAATGAAAGCACGAGGTTACTTTACCAAGCAAAGATATAGCATGTTCATTAAAGAGGGGGCAGCAGGGACGTGGAAAACAGTCCAACGCCAAAAGGAGAATGCACAATTACAAAACTATTTGGCTCTGAAGCGGGAGGAATCACGACAGCACTGGTGATGTCATGCTGGAGGTCTCTGCCAACAGCGCCTCCACTGTACCCAAGTCAAACTATGTTTAATGTCTGAATAACAACGAAGACAAACAGGGATCACAGCTATGGACGAGACTTCTGACTTCTTAGCAGAGGTCGACCGAAAGATTTGTAAAGATGATACAATAACGATAGTTTGGAGCAGGAAAAAGACGATAGCCGATTAATCGGCCAATAACTAGTCCAATCGTATTACAGTTTTACAAACTGAATAAACGTTGGACTGAACATCTAAGTCAAAGAAATAATACCTGAATAAATACACCAAATTTAAAGAAAGAGAGAAGTGAAAGTGGGTTTGAAAGGTTTCTCAGCGCGACGTCAGGCCGCGTTTATTAAAAATGGCATATGCAAAAGTAGCCGACCGAAGTAAAATAAGTTATAAATCAGTTGTTCTTCGCACCACATTTCATCATTAGTAAAAGAACACCCTGAAGTACGATTTGATGGATTACATAGTTAGAATACGTTCCTTTTATCCACTGTTCTGAGGCTTGTGACTGGCCAGTTACATTGTTCAATTCCACTCTGAAAAACCATTAATGTTGGTGCATATCTCCGGGGTAAGGAGGCTCCCAAAGTGTGCCATTTCATTTCATGAATGGATAGCTAGCTACGTGGCTGGATTATTTGGAAGAGAGAACACCCAATTGGTAAGGAAGTTAAACGGTTGAATGGTTTCTATTCCTCCCCGTCTGCCAGTCTTGTAATGTGGACAAAGACCTGATAGTGCATCAAATGTTCAAGAGATAACTCTTTGTGAAAACCGGTGATATATGACATGACAACTGCTTGTCTGCCTGCTGCAAAATCAGCTCTTCACTTGGACCAAAATGGTTTAGCCAATATTTCCTAATGCTATGGCCAGAAAGAATAAGAGTTTTTATGGAGTGGAGAGCTGCTTTCTAATGTAAAACTCTGTCATGCATTGGAAACTGTTTGGAAATAGGCACTTTAAAATAAATACTTGGCAGGTGTTTGGAGGAACCATCTGTCAATCACACTGTTGCCGAAGCCAGTCGGGAGACGAGCAGTCAGTGCCGCTCTTTGCTCTTCTCTCAATGAGGAAATACTCTCCACTTCTGATGTAACTGACACTATTGCAGCATCTAAGCTCTTCCGGAGTATCCCCTCTGTGTCGTCTCACACACCTAAGCCACACCCATAGCTGCCAGTAGCTCCACACAGGACACTCATTGGTCCGTGCTCAGACGCATTACTTGAAGCCTGATAAAATGGATTTTCGTGCGATATGTGATCCCGCAATTCTCGCGCAACCTTGTGACACCGCAAGAATCCAGCTGCCGTGCAAGCTAAGTATTTAACAGTTGTTTAGATTATTATAACGGGAGTTATGCACACAGATATTTTCAGCCAGAGCAGACCTCATTATGTGCATGGAGCCTCCATGTACGTCCATGCGGGACTTGTGGCGACTGCACAGCCATCGGACACTGTCGAGGCTCACTTCCGCCTCGAGTGATAGTTTGTAAAAATCTTCTATCTGCCTACTAAGAGACAGAAGAAGATCTGCACACTGTACAAAGTAAAGCCACCTGAACAGTGAAGACTCACAAACCCAGCCTTGACCTTAGTGCTCTTTGACAAGACGTGTCCTACATCAACCCAGTAACAGGTAACAATCAGTGCCACTACTGTCCTCTACTAAATGTGACCGTTCAAGTGAATTTGAGCTCTACTATGGACCTACATTCTGTCGTATTGATTTAAACATGTAATCTAAGTTATATCAGCAGAAACCAACCTTGTGTTTATGGTACAGTAGCTGTTGCTGTTCCAGTTAAAGTGTGCACGATTCATAATTAATCTAGTAAATCTCAAAGCCACTGTATTCACGCATGAAAGCGCTTTCTTTGTTACTAAATAGCCGTTTTGCTTGTTATTTCTCAGTAAGCAGGTCAGCAGTAAGACATTTCAAAGCAGAGGGAGCGCTGAGGTCACAGTTCTTTCATCCCCGCTAACAATGTTTTGTTTTCCACAATTGCCGTTCAAACAAAAAGATTTTAAATCCAAGTTAGTCTAATCCCAAGACTTGATTAAGGGCCAAGAGCGAGGCCTTCAGACAGACATGCTGGTGACTAGTTCTGATGTAGGTTCCGTGATGGAATTTGGAACCCGGCTGAACGGTCTAGATCACTGCTGTCTCCATTTTCCTTTCATTGGAGCCCATTGAAATTCTGCCCAGTGACCCTCTTGATGTTAACATGCCATGTTCCCTGATGACCTGCCGTGCACTTTTAGTATTATTGCACCTGACACGCAGAACTTTTGTCTCACTGCTGAAAAGTAGCACACAAAAAAAGTGACGGAAACAACGGTTAGAGAACAAAAAGCCAAGAAAGAAAAGAGGGAGCGTGTGTGTGGTGGGAGGGGGAAGGGGGGGGGGGGGGGGGGGACAACGACACACAGGGAGAGAATGGGAAAGAGGGAGAAATTGTTCCTGATTTAGATCTGAGAGGCTCTGGTCCTTCAGATGTCTCCATCAGCTAACCACAAGCCCAGGCTGAGCATGTGAGGCATGCTGCTTACGCTGGCACAGCTACCCCCTAATGCTAATAACTGCAATGTGTTAGCTACAATAAAATACTCCAGGCAGACCCCCGACACACACTCACACACTCTCACACACACTCACACTCTCACACACAATCTCACACACACACACACACACACACACTCACACACACTCACACACACTCTCTCTCACACACACACTCACACTCACACTCACACTCACACATCTAAGTTGAGTCCACTCATGGGAGAATTCCCATACACTTTTATCTAACCTGTTAATTTTTAATCCAAACACTAACTAGTCCCCAGTTATATATAATGCGGTTAATCTATTCAAGTAAAACATTGTTAATTTCCCACATGAAATAAATTAATAATAGAGAGATATTTCTATCTTATCTTGGCGAGTTGCTGAAAAGCTAGCAGTGAGGACCCGATGTTACCATAAACCGCCATTCATCTGTTGAAAAGTGAACCATCCCCGTGGCGAGCTTCGCCCGTTTCTTCATACACAATATTAAGTACATTATACAAGACATAAGCACCCCTTGAACGATGTAAGCGCCATCCTCCAGGAACGGCGCTAGCAGTGGCTGAGGCTACTCTGACAACTTAATTGCACATGTGAGGTGCAGCTGGAAGGCATGCACTGCGGAGGCCTAAGTGTTCTTGGAGAGTATCAATGTTCTGAAACCAGCAAGATAGAATAAATCAAACGGAGAGAAATGGGAGAGGACTTTCCGTCAGTGTTGAGAAATACCAAAGCCATATTGCAGGAGGTTTTGAGCACGCAAGCGGAATGCAGCAGGCCTTGTGTTTGCATAGCTTTTCATACACCGGGTTCCAGAGCAACTGAGGTGCTGTCATCATTCATCAGCTTACTTGAGAGATGGAAAACTGTCAACCTTACTTTGGAAAAAACAAATCATTTCAATTTCATCCTCGGAGCCGTAACCACGTTCTTGACCGGGGATCTCAGGTCTCCTCTTGTCTTCATCAGCGTAATGAAAGAAGACATTTTTCAATTCTTAACTTAAATTTGAATGACAAACGAATACAACCAGAGGCCTGCCTCTGGCCAATAGCCAGAATGCAGTCCACTTGTGAAAGGTTCAAAATATCATTTCAAACAGGTTAAAATTGAGTTTGAAAATGGGAAACGGAAAATGAACATTTAAATGGTTAATATCTGTAATACCTGCGTTCTACTCATGTCTGAGGCATAATGTCTGTAATGTTACTAATCTTTAATGTCTGCACACATCGCTGTGAGACAGAACAACTTGCAGAGTTGTATTTGTTTGGAGCGAGTAGAGGATTAACCCTTCGTTTCTGCTCGGGCTGGTTTGGCTGGTTTTGAGCTGCTCTAAAAGTTTCACATCTTTCCCCAATTAAAATGATGTTAGAAATCCCAGCATGCAAAGCTGAAAGAGCACATTGGAATCTTCTTCTCTTCAGGGAATGTGTTAAATATGTGCAAGTCGTAATAAGTGGAAGAAAACCCTGAGGTCAAGCTTTTGTACCACTGCAAACATTGAAGCCACGGCTTAAAATCTCAAGCCTTACTGTCAACTTTCCAGATATTAATATCAGTTTTATGAAATGTGAATATGATTATACCTCATACTCGTACTTAATATCTCTGTGATGCTGTATCTCAAACGATCAGCGTCCCAATATCTCTGCTCTCTGGTCAACTGGAAATGATTACCGTCAAAATGTTTTTATGAAAGTTTAGGAGCAACTCTGCATGCAGATTTTTATCATGTTGGTCATTTTAAAAAAGCAATATGGCCAATGTCAAGCCAGGGCCATGCACTCATTCAAGATCTGCATGTTTATTATCTTTTCAGCTGACCATATGGCTTCTCCACACAATCCCCTTCTCGTCCCTCCCCCAGCGTGGAGAGTGACACCTTGTGCAATTATTCATATTACATTCTTCTTCTCTTACCCACACATTACAGGCGCCCTGGCCGGCCAACATAAAAGCAAACACCACAGAGTCCGCCACATTGTGAGTCAAGTGGAATCTACCTCATGTACCAACACACAAGGAAGAGTGGGGGAGCTACTCTGTATCAGATCAGTACTCTGGCTTTAGGAAACATTAACTGTCACATCTAAAATGTGTTGTGGACAGAAGACCTATGGATAGAGCTGAATTTAGTATCGGAAAAAAAGATTTACACTCTACCAAATAGCCTGCCACTGATTGGTTCTGCATGCGAGATTTTTCCGGTTAACATGCCCTGCCTTAAATGGCGTCATCATTTCTAAAATAAGAGTGAAATTATTCATAGGTCAGAAGGGGTGAGGGTCTGCTCAATGGAGCACACACTCACCCCGAGACATAAAACACAGACCACCCACAGTTTGTGTAACATGGAGTCATACAGGCCTACCTTTCTCAACTGAGAAATGACACACAGAGGCACTCAGTTACCGTGTTACTCCTTTTTGTCACTTTCTGTCTCACCCAAAAGTAAATATCCATCTCTATAAATGTGGTTACATGAAGATAAATATAATGATAAATGACCCAAATCTGGTTGCCTTAGTCTGTGCAGCACCCACAAAACTAAATGAATTAAACTAACTAACCAACTGAAAGCCTGTTGTGTCACACTCACACACGACAATCTTTAAAGCAACATAAAGTGGTAAACGTGCTCCCTAATTTAATGCAACATCTCCCCGTAGTGTCTGTTTAGATTTAAAAGCATGTGCTGTTCCTAATTGCGACACATTATCTCCCCAGAATGTCTGTCCAAAGAAAGCACTAATAAAGCAAACATTAGCCCTAATTGCGAGGTAATCGTTTCCCAGACTGCAATATCACCGGGAGCACCCGGCAAGTAATGCGCTCCATTGAGGGATTGCTGCAGTCCGGATGGCCTGAGAGCAGGGATTAAATAGTGGAGCGGCAGCATCCTGCCCAGTGTATTGATCACCACTTGACTCACTGGGCGCAGGAAGCCGTTGGGCTTAATTCCCCCCCCCCCCCGCCCCCTCCCCGACAGCTTTCCTGTGTCTGAGGAGCTGAAGTAACCTCATCCCACCAGGAAAACCAAAACTTCATCAAACCTCAAAGACAAAGCGGACTGAGGGTGATTCTGAGGGTTGTGCAGCGTTGGCTGACTCACGGGCCGATGGTGGCTGAGAGCAGGGCCTTCTGGAAGAACACACTTGTGCAGATGCTTCAGATCAGTCGTGAAAGCTCAACAGAGACCAGTGCAATGGGTCCATTTATGTTAACAACTTAAATGAGGGGACAGACACGTAGAGCATAGTCAATCACATGATTGGTGTCCAGACTAACTGACCAGAAAAGTGTCAGCGCCATAACAACATCGAAGCCTTCCTTCTATTGAAGAACCCTGTCACCCAGTGGGTTTCGTATGAGGCTAAAAACATACAGAACATGTGACAAAGACAGAGGGTACCCTCATCTCTGAACATAGTCTCCTCCCCAATGTCATCAGTTCCAGTCTCATCTAGAATATCTCCAAATCTGGCCAATATGAGACAAAATGTTGATATTATACACACCCCATCCGTATATAATACAAAACAAGAGACAATTGTTAGAGGGCAAATCTGTAGATGGGTCATAAAACATAAGTTTACATAAAGGCCTGATAAACTATAAACCGACTGGAGGTTTCGTCTTCATGGCCATTTTATGATCAAATACAAGCAAATATAGAGAGACCTTCACACAGATCCTTTCAGAACCCCTCGCAAGCACATATACGCTCTGATGTTCAATCCACTTCTGTCTCTCTGTAGTTGTCTTTGTCTCTCATCAGAAAACTTGCTTTGGCTTCCAAAGGAGGAATCCACAGTGTGCCAACATTACTGCATCTTTTTATTATTTACAGTAAGAGATGGGTCTTGTTACCACTACGGGGGGTTGGACTCAAGGGAAGTGGATTCTCCGAAGCGCCGTGTCTGCACCCTCTGTCTCCTCAGTCCTGAAGACAAGGCCCCGCTGAGCTGATGATCAGACGGATTTATGCTGCAATCTCTGTAAGCCATTCGCTCCCTGCGAGCCGGAGAATCAAAGGCAAGATTTCCGGATGGCATTGGGACAGAGATTATCCAGTTTGTGCCATCTGATTGCAAACTTCCACGGGGCTGTTTTCTTTTACTTGTTTAACTTTTTCCTTTGTGTTTGCTGACTTGTGAAAGAAGAGCGGCACAGACACAAACTGTCAGAGGAGACGGTGAAGTTACACTTCAATGTTTTACTTTTCCTCGTGTTTTTCATTGTCACTAAAAAACTTGTTCACACTCTGTCAACGAGAATGACAATATCTCAATTCAACCCAGTCAAAAGTAAAGCCCAACTACAACAGACCACTGGGACAAAGACCACACATCCCAGGTGTCCTATTTAGTGGGTTGTGAATTCAACCACTAGGTGGCAAATCCACATGTTGCAGCAGTAGCATCCACAGTACAACTCATCGACCAGGTCACAATGATTTAATGTCTTATCTATAGATTTCTGTTTAACTTCGGAAACCAAATTAGTAATCGACAACTTGGGGAAGGGCCGGGAGATATGGAGAAAATCATACATTACCAAATACCTCCATATCCATACTGAGACAATATTGTATTGTTGACTATTGGTGCTTTCACTAAATATTTACACAATCACATTTTTGATGAATAATCAGCAGTAATGGATATACCAGTAGATGATTTAATGACTAAGTGTGTGAAGGTAAATAATAGAACAGCGAGAGCAGTCTGGTAATGACATCACTGTACTGTAATGCAGCCTTTAATTAAAACCCGGGAAAGACAACACCTAGGCCATATTACCATATTACCATATACGATATCTAGCCTTGATAATCAATATATTGCCCGGGCCTATCTTGGGGTTTTCCAGAAGGGGGTTCCCTAATTCACATGTATTACCCATTATTTAGGAGCAATGAGGTCTGGTGGTGTAAAGCTCTAAAAATAGTTTGGAAGGAATCTAACAGAAGAAAGGGCCTACTTGGACCATATGCCAAACCAACAAGTCTCAGAGGCACCTCCCCAAATCGTCTTGAGGCAATGCATCAATCAGAACCTCCACATCAGTGGCAAATGCACTCAGCGGCCATAAAACTCCCAGATCAAGCAGCGAGCCGAGCCAAAACCAGAAAGGCTCTCCTCGGTAAACCCAAGCCCTTATCTTTGTCTCGTAAAAAAATAAAGAGTGCCTGAGAGTGTTACGATCCACTGGAACTGCTGTCCAGCACAGTACCTCTCTGTCTTTGCTGATCACACCTCATCTTCAACATCTGGAGCAGTTTACATAGATGTCAAAAAAAGAGAAAAAAAATGTGCCCGTAATTTTTGCAACATTACATCAATGATGACTGTTAGGTCTTTCATTAAGGCCGGAGTTCAATCTTGCCCATTCCTGTTACAAGTAGCCACAAATACAAGAACAAAACTCCTAAAAACAGCCGCACAGTAAATTCTATCCAAGGCTTTATCAATCTCCTCATTATAGAGCGAAGCTTAGAGACAGGGATGCCTTAAATCAAATGCTCAGTATCGCATCACAAACCAGCTCAAATCCCCCACATGTGAGCTGAAAACATTAAAATGACAACCGCCTAATGAAAAAAATGACCAAATATAGAAAAAAGTGTCCCGCATGGGAATAGTTTGGTGTGAAGCTGGTAAAACTGGAGATTGCTGCTAACTCCTTCCATGAGATTTCCACGAGGAGAAGAAGACATGGAGACCTTATGGGTTCTATTAATAACTGCAGGTTCCATAGGAGGCTCTGTCTGTGGAAAGACAGATTTTAAAAGCATTGTTTTATCCTGTGCAGCTCTTGACATTTTCAGATTGCTTTTTAATTTAGAACGGGCTCAGATCAAACAGTTCATTCATATCGAGTAACTCAAGAGGGGCCACCTCCAGTGTGTCTTTGCACAAGAGGAAAGAAGTTAAAGTTGACTACTACAGAACCCTTTCATCCCCATGACCAATCTCCTGTTACATACATTGAGCGCTTAGGCATAGACCAGGGCTTAGTCTAATTTCACGTGGAGATGTCCACACTAATTATTCGACTCTTACAAGAACTACAATGATTTACATGTTTGGACTTAGAAACTGAGACTGAACAGAAAAATACAAGCATCTACATGTACAATAAACCTGACAACTAAAGAAAAGTGGTCGTGATTTGATTTGAACGGTGTCTAATCTTCAAACAATGCGGGCAGCGGGAACACGACCACTTCCTGAGCTTTGCTTCAGAGCCCCGTGTCACTTTAGGACATAATAAGGCACATATGAAACCTCGTGTATGGTGTTTGTAAATGGCCTCCAGTTTGTAAAATTGAACGTCAAAAACAAGTTGACAATATTTTTTTCTATTACTCTACTCTGTGCGCTACAAGACCTCATTACAGCTCATTTGGAGCAATTACACCGTCAGCAGGAGCAGTAATCTCCAACTGCTGCTAAATGCCCAAATGTCCACATTTGCTGGAAACTATAATTGTGAGCTGCTCTTGGTGCGTTGCAGATGGGCCCTATTGAGCAATCTGAATATCCCTAATATTACCCAGTTCCTCTCGAGGGGAAGCCCGAACATTAAAGAAAAGGTCCAAATAATTCCGGTCAAATTACACCGCCCTTAATGAACTTCAAAAGACGCACGGATGTTTTCACAGGCCAGCGCTCAGGCTTTAACAGTAATTAGGAAAACAAACCATATTAATGATATCATTTATCATTTCCACACTTTGGCCGCATGAGGCCCGCCACAAAGTTCCTGTCTCTACTGGACAAAAGAAACACTAGTAATCTACTGAATATAAAATGGACCATTTTCCATACACAGATCAGATTTTTTTCAAATCCTGTGGGCCATCACCCAAATGACTTGAGGGCTTCAGGGAGGACTGTCATGGCCCGGGTTTCTGCATACACCTATGCCAAACTCCCTGCAACCCTGCTGGAATCTGATTAAAACTGGACCAGGGCCTGACATGCACATGAACAGGATATCTAACCTCCAGAGAAATATAATCTCCTTCCTGTGAGACTAATGTGACAAAGGCCCACAGACCTTTTCCCTCAATCAAGGGAATTCTCTCTGCACTGATCAAAGTGGAAAAGTGCCACCACAGAGATGACATGGCACATTTTAGGATGTCAAAAGTGTAATAAAGATGAAATAAAAGTCACCAAACTACACAAATCTAACGCATAGAAGTATACTGGCAGCATTTTCTTGGTTAAAGAACAGTAGTCAGCCTTCTGCCTCCCACTCATAGGAGAGAAGTGGAGCGGTTCATTTAAATTCCACATGCTAGAAGGACTTCTGCTGTACGTCTGGCTTTGCTCCAAATTATGTCTCACGGGTGTACATACTGCTGAATAATTTGTCCAAACGTCCTTTGCAATTCCCCCGAAATCTTCTTTCGACTGAAAGCCTTTTACAAAACATCTGTAACAAATAGTTGTTTTGAGACTAGATGCATTACACCAGCACCGGTACCAGTACATGACCTAAAGCTGTGTATGAAGCATAAAGAACAAGTTTCAATTTCCATCGAACTGAAACCTGATCGCATGAGCAGTAGCCACCTGCATCGTATGATATTTACCATTAGTTCTGGGCAGCTCAGGCTCATGTGTTACAAATCTTTTTTGCCGCAGTCTATATAATTAGCTGTAATTGACTTCCCTAGAAATGTGTTTCTTCTGGGACATCTGGCCTTGAAACTCCCAAACTTCCCATAAAGGCCCAGCGCCGAGCTACACTTTCAATTTTGCAAACTGCATGGGTGGCAAAGATAGGACCAGGCTCTTCTGCAAAGAACACATGGAAGAAAAATGACTTTCATATACACTTAAAAAGATTAGTATAATTCATCTAAATACAATGATATAAACATTTCTTACCGATAATTTACAGAGACATCTCACTCTTAAAGGTGCCCTGGGGGACTTTCTTTTTATATTCTGTGTCGATCACCAACACACATTGTGTATATTCTTGAGGTCTTGCAAACGTGCCGAATGCATTTTCCACTGATGAAGTCTGAAAACAGCATCGTGCACATTCCTGTTTCCTAGCTTGCAGTCTCTGCTGCAGTTGTTGGCGCGTTGTTGCATGAGACACTGGTCGAAGTGGTCTAAAACAGCTACAGGGTACCTTTAAATCAGCCTAATTTGATAGAGATGTGAAACAATCTCAGTTTCTTTATGAATGCAAATGTAAATCTTGACAATGAGAAGCACTGTTCACTGCTTGCAGACTAAATCTCTCTCTCAATTTGGAGTTCCCTGAAAAGTTCTGGTCAGTGATCAATGAAGACAGACGTGGTGAGTGAGAGTACCGTGTGTTCCTGAGGGGAAATCATACCGGCAACGTAGAACCAACCATTCTTAAATAACAATGTGGGGAAAACACGAGCTAATGTGCTGGAATCCATCAGTTTAACAAATAGAGGCAGGTGCATCTCTTGATGAATTGAAAGTGCATTTGCAATTAGTTAATTCTGGTAGTATGGATGACAAACACACTTTCATCCCAAATTTGGAAATCTGCTCCTCATTGCAGACGAACATTACAGCGCTCACTAATGTACTTATTTTCCCCAGAACCTTTTGAAAATAAAGATTATCCAAATCACTGTTTAAAAGGGCACAAATCCATAATTAAATGAATGTAAATGGTAAATGGACTGTACTTGTATAGTTCTTTTCTAGTCTTTCCGACCACTCAAAGCGCTTTAACACTACTTGTCATCATTCACCCATTCACACACTGAAGGCAGGGGCTAAGTGCCACCTGCCTATCAGACTAACTCATTCACACACCGTAGGCACAGCTACGGGAGACATTTTGGGGTTAAGTGTCTTGCTCAAGGACACACCGACATGCAACTAGCGGAGTCGGGGATCGAACCGCCGATCCTCTGATTGAAGGACAACCAAACCAACTTGAAGCAGTGGGACAGAAAACTCCTGAAGGCCAGAGGGATTATTGTAGATCATTTGCGAAACAACTACAGATAAAAATAGTAATACTACAAAGTCATGATTATAGTGCCTTTGTCACAAAAAGCCCACCACAGGGTTTTTGTGTATTTAAAACAAAGGCCATTACAAAGCTTTGGAATGGAATGGGAAAGCTTAACAGAGGCATGAGGAGGAATTTCACTGAAAAGACAAGAAGGTCTGGCCAGCCCTGTTTCAGCCCTGTAGTGGAATCAAGGAGAACGTGTCATACCAGTGGAGAACTAACCTGGGCTCCATCCCTCAGCTTGAGGATGCACTCCATCGTGTTGATGGTAATGACCACCGGCTCCGAGCCCAGCTTGGTCCAGGGTACGTGGATACGCAGCTCATGGATGTGACCGCTCATGAATGTAAAGGGCAGCTTCAACTCCTGTAAATGAGCAAATGAATAAAGATGAAAACAACAGACAGCTATGAGACTACAGTATAGAATACACTGTACTATAGTGTTACATCTGCGATGCAGACAGCATTGTAAGGACATGTTGGGATATAACCACAGAGGCTTCAAGAACATTTGGGACCTTCATCTATCCATACATTTTCTAAACCGCTCTTTGAAACTAATATTTGACAAAAAGAGGGTAGTAAAAACAACAGCTCCAGATTACATATTGGTCACGCTTTTAACAAAATCAGTCAGATTTTGTCATAGGCGGACAAATTTCTGCGGTGCATCTTGAACTACTCTGTGTGAGAACAAGCACCATGAAACCAGACTGGCCACACACAAGCTTTACATGCCTCCTCTCAAAGTTTAAGCCCAAAAAACTATTAACCAAACAGATTTCTGAGAAAAAGCTGTCACAGATTTACAGTACGTCTGCTTGATAAGCCCAACAACGTTTCACTAAAAAATGACTCTTTATATTATGCGCATGATCTCTAAATATACATTTCAAAAGAGGTACTGTTCAACTGAAATGCAATAGAACAAAGGAAAAGGGGGGATAATTGCCAAGGTTTTGACATAGCATTGCACATTAAAATCCTAACAAGATTCCCACTGTCAGTTGGCCTAAAGCTGCTTCCAATAAGAACTTTCATCACAATCTCTGCTGGGTTAGGTAGTGTTTTGGTCTGCTCTTCAGAAGCAGTCAGAACCCACTCAAGAGAAGAGAGAGAGATTGATCTAATCCAGACATTACACGTGTAACAATGAACACTGTGTCAAAATAACACTGCAGAGCAACATATCTGGGTAAATCTATCAAACTCCTCCATAAGAACTAAATGGCAGTAGAGATACGGTGTTCCTGCCTGGCTGAACGGTGTTGATGCTTGTTTTTTTATGCAAGTCAAGGCAATAGACTGTAACTATGTGTAGCTAAGACTTGTTGGTGGCTTACATGCTTACTTTCACACATTCATTCCTTTACAATGTTTTTACTCTATTTCATGTTGGAAGTGAAACAGCTTCGATTCTGAACTCAATGTAAAGACGTTAGCACCGTCATGTTCATACGCGTAGGTACTTTGTTTGCGCAGAGACAAAATGCTTAAATTACTAATTTTATAATGCTAAGAGATCCTAGCCATTAATGGCTTAACTGTATGATAATAATAATATTAATAATAAAAACAAAAGTGCAACAAACTATAAAAATCACAACAACAAAAAACAGTTATGAGTAAACACAACTTAAATCCTTTGTTGATTTTTAATAAGCAGGAAGGAGATATTTAGTATTAGAAATCTGATATAACTTCAATGCACTCGTTATTATTAATAGATAGAGACACCGATGGTAATCTAAGAACCTGTGGGGCCCGAGCAACATGTACCACTAATTATGCATGAACACAAAAACACTTGAGTTAATATTTCTCCCAATAGTAGCGTTAGCTCAGAACTGCATAGGCATTCCTGCAATCACAATAACCACATCGCCTATTATGTGCCATTACATGAGAAAATACAATGTGTGTCGAGTCTTTAAGCTTAAGAGAGCAGAGAACACATCCATACAGTACCTGCTCCAACACATCCAGCTTCAGGTCCAGCTTGCTGAGCACCACGTCTCCTCCCCAGAGAGACAGCTGCAGGTCGGATGGCTTCAGATTCTTAATGTACTTGTTGACATAGCTCATCAGGAGCGGTGTGACATAGGACTCCAACATCTTGTCCCCGTCCTGAACACGCATCAAACATCAAACAGACATTGTTATGTCATCCAACCCTGTGTTTATTTGTTCATTACAGTATTTACATATTAAATCTCCTTTCACCATTATAGCCCAATATTCTCTTCTAATTTTAACACGACTGCTTCTGGAGCCTAGACCAGAGAACATTTGTATAGCTCATAGCACGAGAGCACATGTGAGGTTAATAACATTTGTTATGACTGCATTCCATTCAAGTGTGCCAGCTCCGAGACAGCAGCAGTGTGCATGTCGGCTCACTGGCAAGGCTTAAATGGAATGGAGCCATCATTCATGATATTAAACTACACCAGTGCTTTTCTGACAAGTCAAAATATCTATTTAAAAAAAAGTCCTATTCATGTTGTTATTGTTGCTCTCTGCTCCAGGCTCAAGAGGACGAAGAGAGACCTGAGGACACGGTGACACCTTTAAAAAGACATTTAAATACCCACTTGTTTAGGTGTGCTTCACTTTAGCATATTTATTTATCCCTGCCTTTCATGCCTCCTGATCTGTCTTCTATTTGCTTTTTTTGTCTTTTATTATGAAGCAGTGTTACATCTGCTCCTGAAAGGTGCAACACAAGCAATGCTACCTACTTACTGGCTTATCCTGTCATGGAAGGGTCATAAAATGATATGTGCATTTTAAAAACAGCCATATTATAACATTAAGTTATATCTAGGTAGGCTGAGTGTGTAACGTTGATACAGTTGGTCATGCAGAGCTCATACCTAACGTTAGACACAACAGAGACAGAATAAGAATTCTGCTCGCATAAGTTGCAGGCCAATGTTTTACTAAGGTTTTTACTAATTTAGTGGTTCTACTTTGAAGAGGCTTGATGTTAAATCAAACGAGTGCCTGAATAAGCCTGCTTGCTAATGAGACTTCACTTTTTATGCACGCGACTATAGAGGAGAACGAGATTACTTGTTTGAGACTCCATTTCCAAATGGATAATGCAACTAAATATAATGTGCTGTTTTAAATAAAGCGTTGTCGTACTGCGTAGTAAGAAATGTAGCGTTAACTTAACTACTGCGGAGTAGTTAGCCCGAGAGGCTAGCTATGCTCTCCTGTCATTCCAGCTATAGCTACACACCAGAGGACCAGAGCAAAGAAGCTAAGCTAACTGCTGAGAAGAAGTCTCCCTAACTTCGTTTAGCTGGCTGAAACGTGTAGCCACGGGTATATTTGCAGAACACCAAACTTACTTGACACCCGCTTGTATCCTGTAGCTATATCTTGAATTTGACGTTTAATACAACATATTTATCTTACTGACGTTAGCCACATCGGACAACCGCTTCAGCCCAAACGTCATCAGTAAACACCGACGCGGCTTCCGTATGCCTGGTGGTGCCTTTAAAGCTATTGGAAATTTGCGCTTCATCGTTCAGTGCACAAATAGTCGACAACCTTCTTATATACAGTCTATGTCTACAGCCCAAAGAAAAGTGGCAATAAAGGGAGACACAATACATTTCATCTGAGGTGTAACTGGATGAAATGTGGTATTTAGAGCACATACTTCGGAGGCTAAAAAGAAAAACACAGTAAAAATAAATCAATGAGAACATCAAGCAAATGCCTGATACACATTGTCACTTCCTAAATCGGTTACTGTAGCACCAGGTACCGCATTGCCAGTTGGTTGAAACACAAAAAGCAGCACATAGCTGGTGTTTCAAAGTTACTTTAATCCGAATTTCTGATCAACGTGCGCTTGTTCTCACAACCCAAACCGCACTATAACAGATTTCCGAGGATCACGGAAGGCATCATTACATGTCATTTTCGTCATTGTTTTGCCCGCCCCTAGACCTTACATGGCCATTAAAGCACACCTTTGCTGAGAGAGTAGAGGTAAAATTATCAGAATCAGAATGAGATTCAGCTTTATTGGCCATGTATGCATGCGCATACATGGAATTTGACTCCGGTTACACATTGCTCTCATCACACGTAGAATATACAATAAACAAGAGAAATATAAAAACAAGGACATTAAAGACAACAAAGTAGAACAGAGAAACTAAGCATAAACATTTAACATTTAAGTAATATGTACAATATAAATATATTGAATTATAAAATAAATTATCGGCAGGCAGCACCTGAATAATGACAATATGAAGGAAACCTTTTGTTAAAACGATCGATTTTCTTTTTTTAAATATGTCCTACAATGACATCGGTTTCATTTCATGAACAGAGATTCTCTTCCTTCAGATATTGACACCGAGACTTATGCAAAAGTCAATGAAGGTGAATAATGAAGGCTATAAGCCTACAAGAGGGATCTTTGCATTTCGGTCACACAGGTGACCTGCCTGGTTTCTAAATAGTTTATTATGGTGCGGATCTAATCTTAAATAGGCCATGATATGACGTCATTATAATGTTAATATAGAACTGGAGGCTCACTGAAATTCACAGACTGGCGTAACAAATAAATACAGCCCGGTGTCAAATTCTATGGAGTAATACAAAATATATAAACTAAATTATATCTGTCTTTCTTTGTTTCAAAACCATGGATGAACTTGGAATAATACATGGGCTCTTGGACAAATATATATAATACTGAGTTACCTTATATAATATGCTTATCTTTACCTCGCTTTCAAACGTTAACACTTTTAATTTCAGCAGCCAATGGCTTCATTTGTGTCAAATCTGTCTCTGAACAGAACACTGTTTCTGCAGTTATCCATTTTATGCTACTTCATACTTTTACTCCACTACATTTTGGAGGCAAATAGTGTACTTTTTTCACTACTTTAGTTTGACAGTTTTTACTGGCTACTTTGGAGATTCGGGTTATCAATACAAAATACACACCATAATCCAAAAAATAAATCATGATGCAATATTATGGATTACGGTACCCAACAGTGCAATCTGACCCACCTTCAGCTTCAACATAAAAGTGATATTAATGCATCACTAATTTTAATATACAAATGCATAACGAGTCGTTTTACTTTTGGTACTTTAAGTGTGTTTTGATGCTAATACTTTTGTATCATTGATTACGTAAGATTGTTTACTTGTAACAGAGTATTTTTACACTGTGTGGCTGCTTTTACTCAAAGTGAAAGATCTGAGTATAGCCTGTTCTTCCTGGCTGAGGGCCACGTATACGCATATCCTGTGCAGTCGGAGTAGCGGGGCCCGGAGGCCCGTCGGTGCAGCCTCTCCCCTGTCAGTTAGATAAAGCTTCCTGAGTACACAGTCCGCAACATGGGCCGTTCGCCGATGAACTTGTCTGTCCACCGTGTCCGACAATGTGTGCTCCCCATTACTGTCAGTATTCTGAAGGCATTCATTCAGCCCGAGATGAGAGAGAAAGTAGGCCCTACTTGATATCATGTTATAGGGCCCAAGTTTAATTCAGTTTCTTGATCAACCTATAATCAGGTCATCAGGACCAACGACATGCGTATATCGCCGCACCTTAAATCTGAATTCATTGTACGTGTTCAAAGCCAGCAGCAAATACAACGAGGGCGTAGTTTGTTCGCCTGTTGTTCTGCAGCGTGATCCTCGTGAACAGATACAATGTGTGGACAATTTCCCATTTTAATTTTCATCCGTTATTGCTGATTAATCGGTTTCCTTTCCGCCATTGTCCCAACAAGTTGAAATAAAAACGAATTCATAAAAGCGACAGACTGGTCTTACTTGTTTAAAAATGCACTAACATGTTCACTTGTGAGAATTTATTTCCTTTTTGTCAAAAAAATATCTTCATTATACACCTCCATTGCATCAGCATTAATATCATATATATGCTTCAGAATCTGAATTGGTTTAACTATAATATGAAACTATAATCATATTATTTAACCACAGGATGATACAGATTTAAATTCAATGATAGAACATATCTCCGTTATTTGCAAAAAAAACGCCAAATGTTTTGTCATTATCATTATCATATTTATTATTTCATTGTTTCCATCTTTTCATATTTGCGTCTTTGGAATTGTTTTGTGATTTTGTATGATTTATTTTCCCGGATGTCCGTTATTTTCTTGTAAATATGAGCTTGCTGGAGACGTTGCACGTTGTTGCTTTTCCATTTAGGAAATTATTCGGAAACAATTAGCCTGCCGTGCGTAATAACCTATGTCTTAGTTAATGCCCTTTCAGCAGCACCGAGCGCCGTTTTAAATCATCTGTTCTTACTGAAACTAGTGGTTTCAGTACATATGTTCCATTAAATACAAATGCTGCAGTTGTTGTTGTTGTTTTTTTTGGGGGGGGGGGTTCAAGCAATTAATCGCGCTGTCAGGTGAAAATCAGGTATTTTAAACGCGTCTTCGGTAGCCAACAATGACGAGAGAAATCATGAAACAACAGGCCCGAAGGCCAAGTAACACAGACAGACAGAGAGAGATGAGGAGAGAGTCAGCGGGAGAGAGCCTCACTCTGTCTTCACTGAATTATAAAAACAATATGATAGATCGTTTGATTCTGCCACGGATCATAGCTCTGATGGTTAATATTCAAGCACATTTATATCCGACCAGTGGCCGATCAAAGGTGAGTGTGATGAAATCCAAAATCTGTGAATTTCTACATTTTCACAAATGTAAACCTGGATGTTTAAGCATGGCGTCCCGAGCGCTCCCCATTTCCCCTGGGACCTGCTTCTGACGATATTCTGTACAATAATAGTAATAATAATAATAATAATAATAAAATAAATATATTTAAACAGTGATCACCTATAGCTCAAATAGGCCCACATTTAAACTTAAGTGGCATTGATGTTGTTGTACCTAAATGAATATGCTCAATAGAACTGGTACATAGCTAAGGTCTCAAAACAATCAAATCAGTTTTCTTTTTTTTCTTTTTTGTTTGTATAAGTGATGAATTAATGAACCTTGATAGCCCCCCCCCCCCCCCCCCCCCCCACACACACACACACACAAATAAAAAAACAACCTGTTGCTTAGCCACATCTAATCTCACTGGTTTAGATTGCTCTCTTTGGTCGCTGCTGACTCCTTCTGCCGGTTTGCACGTTAATTATGATATCAGAGATGATGTAGATAAAGACGTGTGATATGGCTGCTAATGCGGCTAATATAATACTAATCAGCCCTCTGAATATTGAAGATAATCCTGGGACTTAAAAAAAACAAGTTAAGTCTGTCTTATAATTATTATATCATTATAATTGTATTGTTTAAAAACAACACTCTGATTCTTTAATATATATAAAATCAATTATCACACAGATGATTCTGCATTTTGATGACTTCCCTTCTGCAAGGCTTGTCCTTAAAGACATGTCATGCTCCCTGGCTGCTAACTGATATCTGGTCTACTATAAAAAGCCCAACAAGTCTTCCTCACTAAGCTCAGCTGGCTGTAAACATATAGACTAGTCATTCGATAGGCATTTCAATATGGGCTTCGTGTTAGCATCATACAATAAAGACAAGAGCACATGCGAACATATCATGGAAATATTTATTTCTAAAATACAATTTAACATACTTTAAACTTATGACTGTTTTTTTTACACCTTTATCATTTCAAGGTCAGGGGAAAAAAATAAAAAAGCAACAGTATGTACATGGTCTTGATATTTACAGGTGGTATGAAAGCTGGACATGGCCATGGCTCCGCTGCTTGTCCCACTTGAGATGCAACCAGATCTCCACTCTGAAGTGTGCGGAAGTAAACGTGTCCTCGTTTGGAGAATGTCTTTTGAAAAAAAAAAAACAGCCGCTGACTTTTCTTCCTGCGAGTTGTTTTTCTTTTTGTATATGTCCATTGTTTTTTGTTTTTTTGTTAGTCTGTCCAGGCTAGTAGTCCTGATGCGGGCTGTGCGTCAAACTGTGCCTTCGCAAGTCACAGTTGCGCCGAAACACCTTTCCGCAGCGGCCACAGCTGTAGGGCTTGATGTCTGTATGGGTGAGAAGGTGAGTTTTCAGGTTACTTCTTTGATTAAAGGTTCTTCCGCATGTGGGGCATTTGTGGGGGGACTCCTGTTTAGATTTAAAGCAAGCAAAGGATTATTCCCTTTAATTGTATAGAACGTCTAGAAATTGCAGCTTTCATTGATCTGAATAAATCCACTATTTATTGCGTCAGTTGTAACTCAAATCGTCACATGAATTGTGTCTAGCATTTTAGTTTTGATTTGGTAATTGGCCAAACATGCAGTTGTTGTGTGAGACTGTGAGCCCCATGCATGCAGCAGACAGAGCATTATGGTTGAATTATGAGCATAACGTATCACATAGTTTAGTGAGGATAAAGAAAATGATGGTGACTTGTTAATATTTCCAGCTTACCTGCATGTGTAAGGTTTTATGGACGGCTAGAGTTCGAGACTGACAGAATCCCTTCCCACATTCTTGACATTTGAATGGTTTTTCCTTGGAGTGGATGTATCTGCAAAACAGAAATGACACTTCATCAAAAGGCTGCTCGTGCGTGGACTCGCTGTGACAAAGCCCAGAGTCAAAAAGGGCGAAAGAGCTCTGCTGTGCAAACTTTATGCGGTTAAAGTGCTTTAGCGCCCTCGTGGAGAAAACTCTGGGAACAGCCCGTATGTTGTAGAACAATTACAAATATATATATATATATATATATATAATTGTAAGTCATGAAAGGGTTATTTAGATACAGTTGTGCTTTAAATCACGTGCATCATTAGGAATACTGCCCGGGATTTAAACCCCCTCCGCCCTCCAGCACCTCCTAACCCCGTGCGTAATTAGCTCTATATCTGGTAAAAATCAGCCCTACCTGTGGTCTCTGAGATGGTCCTGCCTTCTAAAGGCCTTGTGGCAAATATCACAGGTATAGGGCCGCTCGTCCGTGTGGGTCCTCTCGTGGATGAGGAGGTTGTAGGACTTGGTGAAATGCCTGCCGCAGAACTTGCAAATAAATTCCTTTTTAGTCTTGGACGGGAGCCTTCCCCGGGTGGGTTTTCTGTCCGGAGACAGCTTGCTCAGCTCGGAGATGGTTCCCCCTAGCCCCGACGCCAACTTCACCAGATCTGCAGCTTTTGGCGGGTCCTCCTGAGTGGCAGCGAGGGCCAGGTTGGCGAAGTCAAACCTCGGCCTGTCCTTGTGCAGCGAGGGAATGCCGTACGCAAGGGCGGCTTGTTTTGGATGGAAGAGCTGCGCTGCCGCGGTGAAGGGCAGCGCCGGGAAGGGAATCCTGGGATCCACAAGACCCTGGGCGGCTGCCATCTCCGTGATCGTCGACCTCAGTCCTTGGATGTGCGGGTAACCGAGAGTCCAGTGGTTCATGTGCATGGTTTGCACGGCGCTGAGGCCGTACAGCCCCTGCAGCTGGTCAGCGGGGAAAGTGTTGACGGCCTGCAGGAAAGAGTAGTTTGTGAGCTGCAGGGCCGGGTGCAGGGGGATTGGAGCGTGCAGGGCTTTGCTCCCCATCTCGACTCAGACCTCTGAAGAAGACACGGTGATAACCCTGTGGGGGAAAAAAACAAAAATGATGAGTGTTCATCGTAAATGTCACATTAGAGTGATCATGTTACAGTAAAAAGAAAAAACACCAGTTGTACTACAGACTAAATACACTCAGAGATTGTGATTCTGATCTAACGTGAACACATTTATTTCATGAAGAATATTCCCCCAGTCATCAAAGTGGATCAATTCTGCTGAGATTAGGGCGAACATTCATTATTACATTTTTTAATAACGTTCACAAAGCAAATCCATTGTGAATGTGGTTAAGATGCAGCAGTATTTTCCTTTAAAGCCTGTTTGACACGAGTAGAACCACAATGAGAATGTAAACACGTATTTTACGCATGAACAATAGAAAAGTGTGTCCCTTAAAACAGAGATGACCAATATTATATTATATATACATATATATATATATTTAAAAAATATATAAAATATATATTTAAAAAATCAAAACAGTCATCTAACTGTAATTCAATTAAGTGGGTGTGAAGGACTCATATGGCACCGATTAACGCTGTGGATTACATATCCAGATCGCTCCGAATGAAGCACTAAATCTCGAGCGCGGTAATTAGAGAAGACACGTTGTTGTTTTTCACGGTTGTAGCTGGTGTTTCACAATGCAAAAACACAAGTGCCCTGTGGATTTGTAGGATTTTACATTTTGCACGCGGAGATCAAATGCGCGCGTGAGTCAGGGCAAAACACGCAAAAATGCTGGCCGTTATTACCCACAAGAAAGCTACTTTAATCTCGGCTGGATGTGCATGTGCTTTTTATTTGCGTGCTCGCGGGACTGCAGCCAGTTCATCTCGCAGGCCTGAAATTGAGTTTTTAGGACTATTTTATTTCATGCTGCATGTTCTCATGGGGGACCTGTGCTACAGGAGCTGCACATCTCCTTCACATGCAGGACAAATAAGGTGAAGTGTGCATGACGTAAAAAAACCCGTGAAGGCCCGGTTCCATGTTTGTGGAGATGACAAGTTCTGTTTTCCCACACAGGGAAAGAGAAAATCGTGTAAATTCAAGACTCAGGGCTGGCAGCGAGCCAGCGGTGCGACGGTGAGTTGACCTTTAGATTATGTTGAGAATTTAAAACAACTAAAAACTAACTTTTCTCTTTTGATTATATGTTTTGCTCTTTTTTTTCAGATGAAATCGTATTTCTAACATAATGGGTCACGAAGTTCTTGAAGCTGAAACTTTCTGGAGATTTGGACATTATTCCCACTCTCAGAGGGGCTTGCTGAGGGGAGAGTCCTGCGGTACATGTCAGCCGGAGGGCTGATCGCATGTTTGGGTCAGGTCGTTTACATTTGTTACACACAGCTTTTGGATTTCTTTCCACTTCGCTTTCCCCTTTTTCACAGACGGGACAGGGTTAAATTGAAGTTTGCACAGGTGCAGCACGAGTCACCGCGCAGCCACTTGTTGTTCTTCGCCCATGTGTGCAACTTTGTCCGACCTGTTCTTTCTTTCAATAACCTTTGGACTACATGTTACACTCTGACAGCAGCCATGTAGTGTTCTCTGAGTCCCTGTCAAGTTTTTTTGGCGGAAGGTTCTAAAGTCTTTAGAGACTGCTTGTTTCGGCAATGTTTTGCACTGCGGGACAGAGAGCTGTCACCTCAAGGTGTTGATCATCACGAAGCAACAATCACGTCTAATAACATAATTTCACTTAGCCTGTAGTCGTGGAAAGTTTGCTTTTTACTGACAGTTTGATCTCTTTGGTTTAAAGCGCAAACAGTAAAAGGGAAATATTTCCTTTGGATGTAAAGTTTTAACAAGTGAGCTGAGTGCTGTTTGTCCCCTTCTTGCAGAGGGCTGACAGAATACCCTGACAAACGGAATCTTACCCAAATAAAAAGCTGCCAAAGGTCCTCGCGTTATGTCAGTAATCCACAGTAACTATAGAGGCGACGAGCTCCAATAAAGCGCCGCGAAAAGTTTTCCAAGTTCCAAGTCCATAAAACTTTCACGTAGCCATGCAGTCAGCCGGGAAGTCTCGGACCTTTGCGGGGATCTGACGAGTTGTGAGAAGTTGTGGCAAAAAAGGGGGCGAAGAAGTTTGGAGGAGAGGCGGCAGCAGCAGCAGCAGCGTGGGAGTCTCCGTCCGGAGCTGGGGCTGGAAGTGTGCGTAATGCGCACCGGTCCTTCACTTTTCAGGGCTCCGGGGCTCTGGAGCGCTCAGCCCGCCCTCCGACACGCCTCCACCTCCCCCCCCCCCACCCCCCTCTATCATTAACTCCAATGTTCCTCCTCTGTTTATTTGTGTTTGGATAGCAACTAGGGCTGCAGACCATTGTAGAGGAGCGTGTTCCGTTCAACCTGCCTCCTCTGACACCTCTCACAGACCATTCAGCCAAGGCTGATGCCTTCTTTTGGAGATTGGAAGGGCTCGTTCACCCCCCCCCCCCCCCCTTCCTCTCAAACTCCACGCTTTTAAAAACGTGCTTTTTTGGATACTTTAAAACACTTAAAAGATGTATTATTATTTTATTTTTCCAATTTTTTTTAAACTATAGAACTAATTTGCGAGAATTGAGGGCACGCGCAAGAGCCACCACATTGAGTCGTTTTATTTCTTTGTGGTAAGATTACAACAATTCTGAGGTTTGTGACAGAAAAAACACCCACACACCCTGAGATCAGCAGCATGGTGAACTAATACAAAGTAAGCAGTTAAAGTCACTTGTGTTCTTCTGACAATGAGCTGCTCTTTTTTTCTTCTATACAGTTTAATATTTCTCATGAAATTGTATGAAAACTTTAAAATATAATTAGCTAATTACTTCGTCACGAGAACGCCACACAGGTAAAAAGGCCTGTTGCCACACAAGTCATCATATGTTCTCCAAAAAAAATTAATGATTAAAAAATATATATATTTGATATATTGTGTGCAATGAAATATTCTGTAATATGTTGAGGGACCTTGATCAGCTTTAATCAGAACTCTCTTTTGTCCAAAAGCAGATACAACAATTCTGTCATTCTTTCATATTTCATATATTTACCCATTACTCACATTGTCTAATCAGTTGTTATTTAATTTATTGAAAGTGAATATGTGATATGTTTGTTTCTGGCCACAGATTTAGATGCAAAGTAATTAAGACTTCTTTTGACAACCCGGAGCAGAAGTTAAAGTGCGCCTCTTGGTGCCACACACTCAGACACACACACAGACGCACACACACACGCACACACACACACACACACACACACACACACACACACACACACACACACACACACACACACACACACACACACACACACACACACACACACACCTTCAACAGGTTGTTTATTAAGCGAAGATGTTTGATTTTTTTTTTTAAGTCACAGGAAAATTGACCGAATAGGCCTACAATTTTAAATTAAAACATTTTTCGAATTTAAGTCAAGTATGAAAAAGTGTAGTATATTTATTTTAATGAAACGTCAAAATGCAGAATCAGTGTTAATTTATTTAATTTAATTATTTCATAATTTTAACATGCAACTTATATGTAAAACTCTAGTTTATAAAATGAATGTGCAATTTTCTGATGTTCAGAGCAGCAGGACTGTTGCTGCAGCTCTTGTCTTTGCTGCACAGAGTTGGTCTGCAGCGCCGCTTATTGGGCCGATAAAGAAACAACACGCTGCTTCTTCTTTTACTAAAGCTGTTTGCGGCTCTGGCAGAACACTCACTGTCAGAGCAGCTTCATATTTTCTGTCAAAATCGCTGACAAAACAGCTTTGATGAAACGTCACACAATGGAATTCATGCTTTAATATATATATATATATATATATATATATATATATATATATATATATATATATATTAAAGGTAAAAAGAAATCATCCCACCAGACGAAAAACTAATATATTTAATTACCACCGCAACGCATCATTGGAGCTTCTGATCTTTTCATGCAGGTATTTAAAGTAGAATTAATAATAATAATAATCTTCGTTCGTTACATGCGAGATAACAACAAATATATACGTTGAAGACAATCCATGTTTCCAGGAGCTCGTGCAGCCTAATTGTCGTTTTCTTAAGAGCTGCAGAACATGTTCTGCACCCGACACGCTTGTGGTTTTTTCGTTGGGTTTCATATCACCCGGGCCTCATGTCTTCACTGTCAAAACACCGAGACGGATTAGAAGACACATAAAACCCCACAGCTTTACATGATAGACGATGACATTTTCTCAACGTATCCTTTTCACAAAAAAATGTATAACATTGTTATATTGTGTTCATTTTTTTGTCCTTGGAAAGAGGCCATTCAAACAACCATTTAAATATCTCTCGGGCTGCTCTTTAAAAGGCTACAATCGCCAGTAATTGAATTTAATTTTACCAGCAATCTAGACAGTCGAAATTCATTTATATCTTACAAAATAGGTCAGATATTTCCTGGAAGGAAAACACCGACTTCCTGGAGAAGCAAGCTTTTTTCTCTTTAGTTAAAAGTTTAGAGATGATATATATCTACACTATATATACATCCACTATATATACATCCACGATGTATACATCCACGATAAATACATCCACTATATATATCTACACTATATATACATCCACGATGTATACATCCACGATAAATACATCCACTATGTATACATCCACGATGTATACATCCACGATAAATACATCCACTATATATACATCCACGATAAATACATCCACGATGTATACATCCACTATATATATCTACACTATATATACATCCACTATATATACATCCACTATATATACATCCACGATGTATACATCCACGATAAATACATCCACTATATATACATCCACTATATATAGATACACTATATATAGATACACTATATATACATATACACTATATATACATCCACGATATATTCATCCACGATATATACATCCACGATATATTCATCCACGATATATACATCCACGATATATTCATCCACGATATATACATCCACGATATATTCATCCACGATATATTCATCCACGATATATACATCCACGATATATTCATCCACGATATATACATCCACGATATATTCATCCACGATATATTCATCCACGATATATTCATCCACGATATATTCATCCACGATATATTCATCCACGATATATTCATCCACGATATATACATCCACGATATATTCATCCACGATATATTCATCCACGATATATTCATCCACGATATATTCATCCACGATATATTCATCCACGATAAATACATCCACGATATATACATCCACGATATATACATCCACTATAAATACATCCACGATATATACATCCACGATATATTCATCCACGATATATTCATCCACGATATATTCATCCACGATATATTCATCCACGATATATACATCCACGATATATACATCCACTATAAATACATCCACGATATATACATCCACGATAAATACATCCACGATATATACATCCACGATATATACATCCACTATATATTCATCCACGATATATTCATCCACGATATATTCATCCACGATAAATACATCCACGATATATACATCCACGATAAATACATCCACGATATATACATCCACGATATATTCATCCACGATAAATACATCCACGATATATACATCCACGATAAATACATCCACGATATATACATCCACGATATATTCATCCACGATATATTCATCCACGATATATTCATCCACGATATATTCATCCACGATATATTCATCCACGATAAATACATCCACGATATATACATCCACGATATATTCATCCACGATATATTCATCCACGATATATTCATCCACGATAAATACATCCACGATATATACATCCACTATATATTCATCCACGATACGTATATACACATCCACTATATATACATCCACGATATATACATCCACGATATATTCATCCACGATATATTCATCCACGATATATTCATCCACGATATATACATCCACGATATATACATCCACGATAAATTCATCCACGATATATTCATCCACGATATATTCATCCACGATATATTCATCCACGATATATACATCCACGATATATTCATCCACGATATATTCATCCACGATATATTCATCCACGATATATTCATCCACGATATATACATCCACGATATATACATCCACGATAAATTCATCCACGATATATTCATCCACGATATATTCATCCACGATATATTCATCCACGATATATACATCCACGATATATACATCCACGATAAATTCATCCACGATATATTCATCCACGATATATTCATCCACGATATATTCATCCACGATATATACATCCACGATATATTCATCCACGATATATTCATCCACGATAAATACATCCACGATATATACATCCACTATAAATACATCCACGATACATACATCCACGATATATACATCCACGATATATACATCCACGATAAATCATGTTTTTTATACTTCTTCACATACATTTGATTGTAGCATTATTTATTTTCTGATAGTATTTCTACATTTTATGGGGTGAGTGTCATTTTGTCCTTTTATTGTGTCTCATAATATCACAGTTAAATACCAGTCAGATAATAGGAACACAGAGTAATTTGATCTTGTCTCAGTGTTACTGAGGTATTGCACGTGGCCTTTAGTATACAGTTTTTTTTAATGCTACAGCTACAGCAGACAGTGTGCGATAGGATTACTGTATTCTCTGTAGTGAGTTAGTGCCTTGCCCTTTGGCCCTGCCCCGAGTCCCCCTGCAGCCGCCATCATTCTCTGAGATAACCTGACTCCCACAGCAGAGTATCAGTGTTGCAGCTCGGCACAGCTGCCAAGCCTGTAATGGCCGACACTCCTCTTCCAATAACATAGAGAGACAGAGCAGCAGAGATTATTAATAAACAATATTAGAGAAAATGATTTCTGACCTCTCTTGTCAAAGTAATTTATTATTTAAACAAATATAAAAAAGAGTTATTGATATGTAATATATGTAATATGCTCTAGTCTGGTTTATTGGAGTTTTATTTGAAAAATATATTTCTATATTTTATTAGATGTCAGGCTTTTTCCCAAATAATAGTGGAACAAACTTTCCCTCACAGTGATGATGATTTGTTCATAACAGCGTCAGAAATGAAGTTCAACCAAAGGGAGAATTAAAATCAATAGACCTACAGATCATTGGAACCTGTTTGTGTCTTTCTTCTAAAGTAATCTCAAGTTATATGTTCTGCGTCCCAGCTCCTCTCTGATTTCATAATACAACATTCAGCTGCAACATGACCTCCCCTGACCTTTGGTTATCCCGTGGCACCTTGCTTTCTAATGCTGCTCCTTACCTCTGTTATACTCACATGCAGCCAGTCCTTGACAGGAAACTCTTCTGGAGTGTGACTGGGTCTGTGTGCATGTTGACAGACAGGATGTCAGGTCCATACTAAGAGAGCGGAGGGGGGGGGGGGGGTAAACCTGTCACTCTCACCTACCTGCTGTGGTTTCATAGCCCCCACATCCCCACCTACACTCTCACTCATCCTGCCCCTGCAGCAGCTCTCAGGATGGCTGTTTTTTTCACCCAGAGACCCCCATAGAGTCACATTTTCCTCCACATCACACTGTTTCACCTGAAATCATGCACTTCTAGAGAAAAAGGAGGTCTTGCCTCGTGGGTTGTTGTCGTTTGAGGGTGAAACTCTGTTTTACTAAGTCTGTCATGAATTAATGCTGCAGATGTGAGATAGAATAAACACTAACTGATTTAAATAACCTGCAAGCAAATCATTCATACAACAAGGACAATAGGAGGATAGATATATCCGTTGGGCATATAATGACATATCTGATATCATAAAAAACACTAGGCTGTTACTGTTTATTTATTTTGTTAAAGTTGTCTTTTCACAGCAGAAGTTTGGTTTAGGTTTATTTGCTGCCATCCTTTGTATAACTAATCCTTTTGTAAGTTTTGACAAGTTCATTTAAAACTGCCTTTAGGTATTTTTCACGCTACCTAACTAAGAAGGAGTCCACGAGTAAGAGCAGTTCAGCAACTGGACTAAACAAAGTCAGGTGGACTAATCCGTGTGATTGTGCTCATTTTGAGCTCTTCAAAAGCAGATTTCTTTTGATAGACATAATATACTAAAATGAACTGTATTTAAAAAAGTTACTTTTATAAGTTTTGAATTCAGATATCAGTGAAAACAATAGTTGTCAACATGATGCTGTTGTCATGTCTGAATCTGAAAAAGAAATACTGACAACTATGGATAAACACACATCAATCATGTGTAAATAAAAGAAGTAACACACATTTCCACCATATTTAAACCAGACACATGGTCCAGTTAATCAGTAAACAGCCTCAAGCGGAGCAGGTTTTGAGAAACCAGATGAGGAAGACACTCTGCAGTATATGCTGGAGTTCACCTGGGACAGCCACATGCTCTGTCTCATTGCTGTATTGTGCAAGATTGCCCCCTATTGGTTCTCCTCCACACTGCTATTGCAGCCTTTCATGTTGAACCACTCAATGACGAGTACATCGTTGTCAGTTTTAGTGCTGGAGTAAATGTCCTGAATACATTCATTAAATTCAACTTCTGTGCAACAACACATAAGAACTGTTTGTTCTAATTGGTTTGTGTGCATCTTTTCTGGAAATGTTTTACCTTCCACTCACAACTTTAAACATGAGGAAACACTATGGAGATAGACTCACTGATCATGTGTGTGTGTGTGTGTGTGTGAGCAGGAGGACTGGCAGTGTGTCGGGTATATACAGTGCATTCCTCTGGTCTCCTGCTTGATCTCTTCTCCATCTGCTGTCCATTGCCACCCTCCTCACTGGTCTCCTGCCATCTGCTTAACAGGGCTCGGCACCTTTGCGTGACCAAAAGGCCTTTTTTTCGTTCCCTTGCCACGTCATCCACTTTGCCAGAGAGGAGAGACCGCCACGATATCGTGCTCCGTCAACCAATAAAAACCCGGCCAGTTAATGCAGCTGAAGCCTGCAGCACCAAATCCCATTTGTCAGCAAATAGCTTCCTGTGGTTGTCTGCGCTGGCCGGGCGCTTCTGTAGAAGAACACCCCCCCTCTCTGCTATTAACATGAAATCTCTAGTTATTTGTTGTCTGGTCTCGTGGCAAGCAGACTGAAGAAGCAGGAGCAAGGAGCCCAATCTGTGTATGATCATGAATGGGCCTCTGTAAAACAGACATCTGATCTCGGTTGAGTCATTGGCTGGTTTAACCGATAGCAACACCAACTAAGCGTTTGATTAAGTCCACATTCATTAGAGTTCAGATATACTTTTCTTTTGTGTCTCTGCCGTGCTTGTATCCGTGGTGGGATGGAGTGAGGCAGACATTTTGGTGTAGATGTGAAAAAATGCTGAAAGGATTGCTGGAAAGATGAGAAATGAGGAATAGATGGAAAGTGAGAAACAAAGATATAGCTGAGGACTTCCCAGCCCATAACATCTGTGTGCATGTGTGTGTGTGTGTTGTGGTGGATTTGGAGAATCTATGTGTAAGAAGCCGGCCTCCACAGCTACGATACAGACAGAGAGGCTCATATCAAACTGTTAGGTCACTGCGTTGTTGCATTGTTACATGTGCTCGTCATGAAAAAAGGCTATTTTCCCAAAGCATGTTCTGAAGAGCTTCACGGCTCAGCTGTGACAGGCGTGACCTTTTTGTTGCCGGGCGGGGATTCTCCGGATTCAGCTGCTCTGCTGGTGTAAGGGCTGGGTTCGCCTTTTTAAAAGGTGCCTCATGCCTTGTTGCCCTCCACACATTGCATCATGGCTGGTTTGCCTCTTTCCTCACTGAACGCTGACGGCTCACTTTACTGGCTTAGCTCAGTTAAAATCTACTATGAATCCAAGACTTTTTTTTATGTGGAACCTTTTCCTGCTATTATGGATATTAATTCAGTTTTTTTTTCTTCATTTGGAGGCACTGCTCATAGCACAGTTATAGCACACAGTAACGTTATATGAGATCTGGTCCATTATTGATCATGGAAATCGAATCTGATTGCAAGCATGTCCATATGTGGTGGTATATTCTTTATAAACCTTAAAGGAATAGTTTGACATTTTTGGAAATACTGAATACATAATACTAAAACGACTTAAGCTAACTAATTAAATATATCTAGCAGGGTTGTGAGGGACTATTTGTTGGCCAGGAGCAGTGACTTCCTGCAGTCTCCATTGGTTACTTGGCAACAAAACTAAACTAAACTGAACTGAACTAAACGTGTTTTTGTAGTTTTTGTACAGATTTAGTTTGGATTAAACAAATGAGATATATTGTGTTATAATCAGTGCACTTTAGAGGTACTCGTGGATTTTGTGACCTTCCTACAGAGCCAGGCTAGCTATTTCCACCTGTTTCTATTCTGTCTGCTAAGCTAAGCTAAACTAAGTGGCTGCTGGTCTTAGCCTTACATTTAATGTACAGACATAAGAGTTGGGTTGTGCCCGAGCAAAACAAGTTCAAACAACGCTCCCGGCAGAAATAAAATGTGCGTCCGAATGGCCACACTGGAAGGTGGCGTGAATAAGGCAGGCCTTCAGTATGTTGTACGGCTATTCACATGAAAAGCGACAGAAAAAAAAGAGAGCTGAGCGAGAAGTTCAAACCCCGGCTCCAGCTTTGAAGATTGGTATCAGTCTTCTCATCTAACTCTCAGCGAGACCGCAAATAGGTGCATTACCCAAAATGTCGAACCATTGCGCTGAAACTGCTCTGACACAGTCTCACAAAAATGCTCTGTTCTTTGCTGCATGTCTTTTTTTAGCCTGAAGTCCACTGGATAATACTGTGATTGAAGTTGTGACTTTGTGGGCCTGAGGCGTTGGAGCTCTGGGTGCAACTGCACTGCCTGCACTCCCTGCTGCCGATCAGCTCCTGCCGGAGAGGTGACGGACAGTAAAACCCTCCCAGCACCTGTTTCCTGGCCCCCCGCTCATGTACTGTTAATAGGCTGATGAGAGATATTAACAAAGTTACAGCAGCACGCTGGAAGGATAAATCAACAGAGCGGCAAAGAGTGTCTCATCCAGTCTGTCAGACGTGACAAAAGGTCCCAGTGACCCGCTGCATCCGTCCTGTACCTGATGGAAACTGTACTGTTTGTACATGGAAACAGAGCAGAGGACGGAGCGATGAGAGTAACAGGGCGTGGGTGGAGAAAGTAAAGGAGAGTTTGATAGATAGAGAGATGAAGACATGGAGGAATGGAAGGAGGGACGAATGTGTTGAAGGAGCAGGGGAAAGATGGAGGGATAGATGAATGGGAAGGGGTAGATGTGAGGAATGGATAGATGGAAGAAGCTCCTGTTATGTGCGATCAGGCCTCTTTGAAAGGGCTTTGTGATGTTGCTGGATGAGGGACGAATAACGCGATGGAGCCGGTTGTTTTCCCACATCGGCAGCAACAACAATAACATTCATCCAGCGTGATTTCATAATTCTTCTATTCCCCTGCCTTTCTCTGCCTTTGTGATGTGCCAGACGCGTTGCACATTACAAAGAGAGTCAGGAAATGGCGTTCCACTTAAAATAAATGAGAGCAGATCTTGACACTGTTACAAGAAGGACATTTGGCTGCGAAGGACCTGTGGGACAGCTACTCCGCAGCCAGGCAGGCCCCCTCTCACATGAGCAAATGACACTCTAATTAAATGAACCCTCAAAGAGCTGTATTTCCCCCAGAGTGTTATCATTATTCTGAGAAGTTATTATCATAAAGGACTGAATGTCTTTCTCAGTGCTAAAAATACCCCTGTTGGCTGCAATCCAACCTTGTTGCTCCTCTCCCCTCTCAATTCCCTCACGCTCTTTGAACTAAAATAACATCATGTATTTTTTTTTGAATGGATTCTTGTGTTATTGATGCTCCACTGTGGTTCAAATGAATAGCCTGGAAGCCTGCATGCTTGCATTTAGTGTGTAGACGCACGCATGCATACGCAGAAAAAATGCTTTCAGGGTATTTCAAAGACACACACACACCCACACACACACACACACGCACACACACACACACACACACACGCACACACACACACACTAAGTAAATGTTAACTCACACAGGTGCAGTCTTGAGGGAGGTTTCTTTGCTCTCTCATCAGTCACTCGTAATCACTTCCCTTCCAGCGCAGTAAATCACCGTCTTTTACTGATGCATTTATAGGATGCATGTTCACAACTTGTAGCCAGGGATAAAGTCTGACCACCACCAGGAAATATAGTTTTGTAAATGTCAACTCCGTTTCTGAAATGTATTTGTGCTTTTTAATAGGGTTTTAAGCTGTTTACGACATACGGGGCGAGAGTGGAGTTATTGGTTGATGGTGGGAGGGGGCTCCTGTGCGGCTGTGGATATTGGCGGGTTGCACAGCTTCACCAAACCGGTCCTGGGGAGGTCCCAATGACCTGTTTTATACCAACACTGGCGCTTTTGTCGTAAAAAAAACAGGGGGAAGTGGAGTCACAACTTGAGTATTTGTTTGAAGCGGGTGGAAAAAGTCCCCCTGTGGCAAGGCCATGTGAGTGTTGTGCGCTGCTGTGTCTGAAAAACAGGCTACTTTGTCTTTACTTGGACTTTAGATTGGTGCCCAGGTTCTGGTAAAATACTCCCTAATACCGCCGAGGAAAGAAAACCACATTCCCCTCTTACCCTTTTGGATGGAAACAGCCTCCTGTCGCCGGTGTTCCAATGCCGTAATTGGACGTTAAGGGGCTCTCAGAGAAGAGGTGTGATGTAGTGTTGAAACTGCTCACAAATCACATATTTCTCACCTCTGTGGAGGTTCAAACCCTGGCTCTGGCATTCACCGGGGCCACGGCGCATGTATCGCCGCTGCCTTTAGAGTACAGCGCTGTCCTGCACGAGACAGGCAGCGCGGATTGGTCAATCGGTAGATTTAATATTTCTTAAAAGCTTTGAATTTTACCTGTCACTGACAAAAAAAAGCGTCTCTGCATGTACAGTGTGCGTCAGAGTGATGGATCATGTGAGTGTATTCCAGAATTATGTTCATGAAAGTTAAAGGGCCCTGGGGTTGGTCTGGGAAGCACATAATCTCAGTCAAAGTGCTATAGGCTGGATGAACCAAGGCTTTATTATTAAACACCTATGAGAGGCCTCAGGCCGGTGGAGGCCCCTGCAAATCCAGCTTAACACGTCCTTGCCATTTGGGCATGAAATGAAAACGCTTCTCAAGAATCCATTTAATACAAGGCATGGAATAGGAACGGCATTATTATGCATTGATGCATCTTTGAAAGGGCAATACACCTTTTACGTGAGCTGTCATGTCATTCCCTCGTGCCATCTTTCCTGTTTTTTTTTTATATTAAGTGAGTTTTATCTCTGAAGAGAGAGTATTAAAACAATATGTCTGAGATTTGATGGTGCAAGTAAGAATTGGCTATAAATGTGTGGTATTGATTTCACATGTGGAGTAGGACGAGCAGGGCCCAAGCAGGAGAAGAAGAGGGAAGGGGAATGTGGTCCTTGGGATGTGCATGGAGGGATTGCCGGAGGCTCTAGGGGCCCGGGGCCCAGCTCCACAGCTCTGGGAGCTATTAAAGATGCTATAAAAGTTCAGAATCCACAATTATTCAGACTTTTTAGATTTATAAATCTCAGCTAATGGTGATGACGTATGTTTTACTGGTTGACACATGGACATTGATTGCTGCCTCCCTGGTAAGAGATTGTTTTATAGGATCTGGCACAGTAGAGTTGATAGTACATCGTGACTTGTTCAGGTCAGTTTGAGAGTGATTGAGGGGAAGGTAGTGCAGGCTAGATATTTAGATAGAAGCATTTTTTTGTGTCTTTCAGCTCATAGTTTTGGATTTTTTGCCTGCTACTTTGCTGTTTGGGTTCACTCTCGCCAGTCTCTGTTGCGTTTGGCTGCAGCAAGAAACACTACCTGCCCAGCACTAAACTGCAAACTGACAAAGTTAGCAATTTAGCATTTAGCAGCCAAAGAGCCAGGTATTTCTCTCAGGAGCTGGTGGAGACCAGAAACAGAGCTAAAAGAGCTCAAATTAAAGCCAATGTTGGACTTAAATTAGAAAACTGATTCCAACTGAATGCTATTGTTGCTCTGTGTCTCATGTAAAAATAATTCATTCTTATGCAAGTTTTGTGTTGATCCATCAGATCAGATCAGTGTGCTGCAGAGACACGTGGAAAGCTTGCTCAGACAGAGCAGACAGATCTTGTGATGCCGAGTCGAAGTACAGCAACTTGAAACTCTGGCATGACGCAGCTGGCCACCTGGACTGGGAAGCTGGAAATGTTTACCATGGTCCACATGGTTCATTTGTGCGCTTTTATTTAGCCGTGTGTATCTGGGACTTTCGGTTGGGGGGGGGGGGGGGGGCAGCAACAGTCAGCAGATGCTGTCAAAGTGACCGCAGGGAGGAAGCAGAGACAAATACTCCTCAGCCCAGTGGCCCGGTAACGGGCAGAAAGCAGCTCCATGTCTCTGACTGTGCAGCTGGAGATCAGCTGATCCCCGCTGGCTTCACTTACAGTCACGTCCCATTCACTCCTTCAGCTGAAGAGCATGCATTGTGGCAGTCATTGTTGTACCAACACAGGGGAGACACTCAAATGAAATACATGACGCAAAAGTGTTTGTCAGGCTACCGCTGCAGCAGCAGCAGCAGCTGTCGACTAATGATGACTCAGCTCAAGCTAAGATCCAATAAGAAGCAGCGCTTACCGTCCGCTCGTGAAAGGATGCATTGACGGACAGGCCGGGGACACTCCCAAGTGGGATTGCACTTACATTGCAACGAGCTAGACCACATCCCAGGCGGACGGGTTTTAGTGGAACTCTGCCCTGTCTGGACACTGTCCAGTTACATTGTTCATCTGAGAAACATAACGACATAGAGGAAAATATGAGCACATTTTATTCAATGCGAGCACATGAGATGCATAACTGACATTTTCAGGCCAAGTGTGGATAACCAGATATTCACTCTGCAGACTGAGACCCAACTGACTGAGTCACTTTGTCAATTCAGAGGATCTGATGATTATCAATATTTCAAGCCCCGTACAACAACTATGTGTATCAGACTGTTACTTTAAATAATAATATTCAACATATAATACATGTTTTTTATTAGAACACAGTCTGTCTTTAAACATCATATTGAGTGTCTTACAAAACCTCGGGGTGAGGTTAGGTTATTATAGAAACAAATGCTGTTTATAGAAACAAATGCTGTTCGCTGCAAGGAAAAAAACATTTCAAGAGACGCTTCTATCAGCAATTTATGATGGTGATATTATATAAAGGCATGCAAGTTCATCTCCGTTTAGTGTATCATGCTGCGTTATGATTTGTCTCTGATTCGGGTTTTTGCACACATCATTGTAGTTTGAATTAGAAACTTGGTTTGTTTTCTTTATACAATCATAACATGTAACATTGGAACATTTTTCTGAATAAGGCCATATTACACAAACTGCCTCCTTTGCTATGTTGTCTACTGACGTCTGAAACGATCAGTAGCTGCAACCTCCGATCACGCGGACGAATGTTCCTCTTTCCTAGACCCACAGTGTTTTTGAACCTGAAATCTCAACATGAACTACAGAGACATTTTTAAACTAGATTATTTCATAATCATGCAAGATTTCAAAAACAGGATTAAGGAACGCCAGTTTGACGCAGATTGCCAATTCTTTGGTTGATGCAATTTGCTGGTTTGCTTGAATCCTGTCGCTTTCATGTGTTAACTTTTTTTTTTAAAGTCTGTTAGTTATTGTTTTATGTGGTGCTTCTGTGAAATTTGTAAATTAGATTTGAAATCTTTTTTATCCTCTTCAGCCCGTAAAGAGCTAAAAACATCAGTAATGCTTTTTCTCAAAGTGTCCCTGTTTGTTTCCTCTGTCTTCATGCGTCCAGCTGGTTCCTGTTTTCTGTATGATAAATTGTGCGATATTATTATGCATTATCTCAATTATCTTTTCACTCACCCTGCAAGTGGTAGAAGTTCATTCATATGCTTTGTGTTACGGCACCGAGTGAGGAAAAAAAAACCAGCTCCTCCCTGACTGAATTAACAGCACAGTGCAGCGTGTCCATCGGAGGGGGTTTCATTGGGCTGTGAAACCAACGTGAGCAATGTTCCTGACCCCAATCAGGAGTCAGACAGCGGTGCGGGGGTCACCGGGGGTTACATCGGGCCCCTCCAGGGTGGACGGGCAGGGAACTGTAAACCTGGAAGACCGGGAGCCCGAGCTCCATGTGTTTACCTTGCTGCTTTTACAAGTGATGTCACCACGTTGTAAAAAGATACAGTTCTCGACGGCCCCGTCCTTTTGTTGCTATTTGAGAGAATAAACACGTGCTAAGTGCACGGATAGAGGGACGGAGGCGGAGGGGCTCAGTGGCTGGAGGGTTAGGGGGAAGCGGGCTCCTGTGGTGCGTCCAAGCAGTGGAAGTGGGCTGTGGGGATCTGTAACTGTCCAGGTGCTGCACATCGGGCCCAGCCTCTGCCGGGCCAAGCCCCGCTCACTGGTGAAGAGGGACGTCCTGCCTGTAAATATGCAGCCATCCTGCCTTTGCAGCAGCAACAAAAACACTTCACTGTCTACATGCACGTGGTGTGTTCTCTTTCTTAAAATGAAAGATACAGTGAATCCCATTCTGTGTCTGAAGTTCATTCCAGCTCCTTTGGAATTCCATAAATTCAGCTTCCACTTCACATCTCAACAGAAACTCTCTTTACATAAGTCAAAGTAGCGATGTGTGGTATAAGTGTAGCCGTCGTGCACAAAGGCAATGAAACAGCTTGTGTTTTATGTGAGCTCTCCTTGCTCAGGTGGCCGGGTGGTTGCTGGGGCTGTGTTGACCTCCAGTGCCGGGGGTCCTGCACTGTGGTGGTGTAAGACGAGCTATTTCAAGCCAGCTGCAAAGGCAGGAATCGGACAAAAATCTGGATTTTTCAGATACTGTAGAGACGCCTCAACCTCTCAGGACCTTTCTGTATAGAGTTTGCATTTTTTCTTTATCTGCTGGGAATCACAGCTTTAAAAAACTCCTGTTTGTGCTGAGCCCTGAAACCCCATCTTTGACAGATGATGTCACACACACACCAACGAACCCGACCACTGGAATAATGTAAGCAAACCCTTTATGCCTCTCTAGTCCCTTCTCTGATGAGACCTCCGCTGTCTTTGCTGCATTGAAGCGGACTTGCGTGGTTCCTTGGCTTGGACTTTTATTAGCTTTTCCCGAGCCTCAAAGAACTTGGCCCGGCCCCAGCTCTCCCCGGCACTTTCCCACTAATGAAGTGCACATTCTGCCGGAGTGTTTGGCCAAAACCGGTTCCTTGGCCATCCCTTAATGGGAATTTCCCCTCCTTCCACGCATCCCTTGCCTGCCCGCTCTCTGCCTCTGCCACTCTGGTGTGTGTGACTCATGTCCTGAACAGTCGTCAGCCATGGGGACGCTTGATTCATAAACCTTCTTACACTTGTTTGCCACTGTTGGACTGGTTGGCTGACTATCTGGGCAGCTGGCTGGCTGACTTTTTAAAGGGCTAACTTATTGCGGGACTGGGTGGCTCAAAATGGGATAAAAGCTATGCATATGTGTACGTCAGTTGCGGGCCGTGCATTTTATACCTGGGCCTTCAGTGCTGTCCTACTACAGTTCTACCTCCTAATGACCTCATTATGACGCCACAGCTACGGTTATTATTTGTTTCTAGGGGTGTAACAATACACGTATTCATATTAAACCGTTCGGTACGAGGCTTACGAACCGAACAATACGTTTGAATAATACTAGTGCGTTTGGAAAATGCAGAAGCTTAAATTGTGGGAAATATGTTTTCAGTGGACTTTGCTCAAACTGGCAACCCACATGACGTAACAGACAGCTGTCTGACACTCCGACCCCAGAAGAAAAACAGTATACACGCGACGCGACGCTAAACTAGCTTAGCGGAAAACAATAGCAGCAAACACGCTACACTCTCCCCACAGCGTTTAGCTGTTCCCTACTGATTCAAAGAGGGCTAAAGCAGTCGCCACACAATCCCCATTTCTCCAGACCATCATTCTTGCTTTGTAAAACAAAACAAAACCCCAAACAGAGAATCAAATGTCCGACCCTAACCCCGCGATGACGGGATGCTTCGTCATTAACGGACAATGCATATAGTCAAAATCAATGTAATTAACACAATGACAACAACAAACTCACAAGAACCAGTCACATATATTTATATGACAACAAAGCAACAAATCAATCCAGCAACACTGCAGCGCTAAAACACGTATTCCACCGCACACTAAAGAACACGAGCCATTCAAATATTATTCACATCAGAGGGAACAATATTCATCATATCATAAAAACGACACCATAGACAAATGAACACAGTAGTAACGCTACTGCAGATGTAAAATCACAAAAGCACTTCACTTACCAAAGCTGCTGTTCACTTAAAGACAAAGTCCATCCTCCTTTCTTTGTTAACAAAGAGTTTAATACCGCGGTTGTACAGAACATCGGTTCGTTCCGTTCCAGTCAGAGGTCCTCCTGTGAACGTGTTCATTGAGTTGTAGATCCACTCGGGTCTCAGCAAAAGTTTTCAAAAGCACCGTAGTTTGTGAGTGTCCTGTCGCGCTATGGTTTCGTTTTGCTGCCTTGGTTAGCGTAGCGTAGCTCCAAAACGCTAAAAATGTCATGTCAATGTCACAACTTCTTACATATCTTTCAACTTGAACTCTTACTACTAATACTAACTTCTGCAACCTGCTTCAGCTTCAAAACAGTCACGCTAGCCCACTGACCAATCACGGCGCACGTTAATGCTGACGTACTTGTAGGCCAGCTAGAAGGCTCTGGCATGTCAAAGAATACGCCCAACATGTCAAACTAAAGATCTGATTGGTTGAACACTATGCCAATCAACAATATCGTCCCCATTCACTTAAACTGCAAAGGGATTCACTTGTGAGTCTGCAGGCCTCGGGCCTCTCTTCTTACCTAGAGACACAGAGGTGAAATCTGATTGGATAAAAGCTCTACTTAAAACAAGCTGCACTGGAAGCAGAGCAACTGAGGAAGACAGGAGCTGTGCAATGAGAGAATAAGAGAATCGGAAAAATATTTTTATAAATTATAATACATTATAGTGTATTTATGAAAAATTATTAAATTATAAAATAGCTATAACTTTGTGATTCTGTTTAGGCCAGCAGAGAAGGCCTTGCTGGCCCTGACGGCCCACCACTGGTGTACGTGCGGTCAACTTACTGTGAGTGGGTTTAGGTCAAGATCGTCATTCATCCACACTGACACGCTGCTTTCAGTCACGAGCTGCAGACTGGCAGCCGTTGCCATTTTCCGATCTCCGAATGCCGAAAATAAAAACTGCTTTTGATGGATGAGATGATTTCAAACATGACTGCTTGCTTCCATGTTTTACAAGCACTAAAAATTAAGTCGGACCACCAGCGTCAACACCTGTTGCTCCATAACTGAACGCAAATTAAACTGCACTCACTGCTTTAAAAAAATATATTATTCCACAAGGAGCCTCTCACCATCCAATATTTTGGAGTGTCTTAATCACTGGAAAAACAATCCTTGTATGTTTTTGTTGCACAGCTCAGTGAGGATGAGATAGTCTACATCCCCAAATCAACCTTGAAGGGCCTGTGCTATCTGCAGTTTATAAGGAAAATCCACCGGGAGATGAAAGCTGGGAATGTACTCAGTGACAGGGAAGGTCATGCGAAACTGGCTGGTTCTAGCCCGGCTGGACATTTGACGGTGAGCTGTGATTCCACTGGGCCTTCCACTCTCTTAAAGTCAACATAATAAAATCAGGTCTCCCTTCGGAGACTATGGCATATGATAATCATTTCTGTCATTTATGTCCACAGTGGTTACGACGCTACTAAGTCGACCCTCTCTGATGCTAAACAAAAGGCTGGGGGCAGCAGAATTTGGAAGTGTTTATTTCCACACAGGCTTTGCTTACATTCTACGTCCAAAGGATGCTGTTGGGCAGGCGGCTCTTGGCGGAACTTTCACAGCCCCTCGTGAGCTTTAATCTTGTCAGAATCTAGGTCTACCGTAAGGAAGCACTCCAGAGCTGCCAGAGAGACAATGTGCTGAGGATGGAAGACAGGAAGCCGCTCAGTTAATTCCCATTATGAGCTGCCATCATGTTTCCAACAGAACTTTGTGGTTTGGGCAACACTCGCTGCTTACTGAGGACATTTTACTTTTCCCTGCTCATCTTATTCCTCTTGTCGCTCCATAGCGATTGGCTAGCGCTGCTCTGAGGGGGGTCAGAGGGCAACTCTGGGCTCCCTGTGGGTGGTTAGTCAGTGGAGAACTCTTTGTGGGCAATGAACTTTGCTGTGCTCGAGGGAAGGAGATGAACAGCACTGTGGCCTAGACAAATGTTTAATGAGGAAGGAACAAAACTAGCAAAATATGCAAATGGTAAAAGACACAGAACAATGCGCAGGAACAAGCACAAAAAGCTGCGCTCAGCAGTCTAGTTCAAACACCACGTGCTGAAGTGTCCTTCAGCAAGACATTGAATCCCGACCAGCTCCAGGAGTGCTTTTGTGTATCCTGATGTCTGGGATATGGGAGTTCCCCAAAGAGATTGTTTTGAATGGCAAATGATTATTTTTAGAGACAAAAATAATGAGAATGAAAACACAAAACAATCCATCTTCATTAGCAGTCCTTTAACTGAATTAAAGGACACGTAATCCCCTAAAGACTCCTGGGATAACCAGAGCTGATGACCAGTGCTTGGAGGTCCGTCCACTGGTCTAGAAGTGTAACAGCTGCAAACAGGCCGGGCCTGCTGCTGCTGCTGCTGCTGCTGGCTGCGTGGGTGGGTGGTCCGTAGTCCATAGAGCATAAGTGCCCCATTACTTACCTGGCTGCATTGTTTTACTTTTTGGACACTTAGCCATTTTTGCTAAGCACTTGATGATTTAAAGAGATCCATAAAAACTGCAGGAGCGTGACCCTCAAAAACTGGAGGACTGAGGTGGACCGAGACATTGGGAACAGGGTAATAGGGAGGGATTCAATTTAGTACGGCTGTAATATATATATATATATATATATATATATATATATATATATATATATATATACAGTACAATAAACCATTTTAAACCTCAGGTTTATATGTAACACAGAAATAATTTGGAAAGAAAAAGAGCACGGGGTGAGAGGGAGCTCGAGATTGTTGTCATTCGATTTGCAGCCAACAAATCTGCAAAAGTCATCTCGCGTTCCTCTGTCAACGCTGCAAGGGAGGAGAGAGGGACTGGATTATAGAAGTGTAACGGTGATGCATTTTACAGGGTCATCCTTGTTCTTCTCCAGGCTCCACTGGAACTATTTGGAGACCTCCTCACAGTGACGACCCTGTTTGATCTTGTTCCCTGTCCTTCGTAAGATGCCCAAAAACAATGACTAGAAATGTCATCCAAAAGCCTGAGCGAGAGCAGTTATATGTTTTCTGAACACGACTGTGGAGAAATGAAGTGAACTCCACCATTAATATATCCTAAGTAGGTGTCTTCCTTATGTTTTTACACAGAAATCACTATCGCTGGAGGGCAAATGCCACTGAAACTTTTATTGAAACCAGTTCATATAATCTTTTAGGAGGGTAGCCATGTGGCGGGTGGAGGAGAATGCTGCTGTGCAAACCATAAGTCTGCCTTACACATTGCCTCCTCTCTTGCTGAACCCACAGTGTGGCTCTATAAAACCTGCGGTAGGAAACAAAAAAAAATGTTTTAGTCGTTCAATAGAATATGTCTTTTTTATTCTCCTGGAGATAATAGTTTTATATGTGTACATTCTGGAGCATTAAATGGTCAGTGAGGATATGACCTGCTTTTATGAGGCTGCTTATCCTTGAAGAATGCGACAATGAGCATGAGCAATCACATCCCCATCAGGCGAGCCAGCCAGGAGAAACTGTCTCACAAAGACACCAGGAATAAGTTGGAGTGATAAACAAATGACGGTGATGGAGTTTAAATGTGGCCCTTCTTCATGTGGTCCGAACGGTTACACTTGGGGCTTACTGTTCTCTTACATCCATACGCAATCACTGAAACACTCTCAGCATGAGCTTTTTTTTATTAGATCACATAAAGTAAACAGTCCCAGTGAGTGTTTTTGATGAATGCAATTTGCTGCTACGCTCCTTTCCAGACTGCATCTTGTGTTCAGCCTGTTGTAAGTTAATTTGCCAGATCAACTGAAAAAACAGAGAAATCTAATGAAAAACACTGCCTTGGCATCCACACCACATACCGGTGGTTGTCTAAAGAATGGGAGCTCTTTAATGTGGTGATTGCATGGTTTCAGTTTGAAATTTAGTTTCCGTAAAAAGAATGCGCTTTTCCGTTGTGTTTTTTTACCCCCTATTTCCTTTCATTTGTTGCTTACATTATCAGCTTTGTGTTTTTTCCAAGGCACTTAAAGAAAATCATCACTTATGTGATATGAACTCTTCCTCAACTTACCTTTCCCCCCCCCCCCCCGCCTGTTTTACCACATTTCAATTGTTTCTTTTCAAACCTTGGACAAAAGTGAGAGTGGTAACTCTAGTGGCTGCAGCTGGTTTCATAGCCTATTCAGATGTAATTTTTTTTTGGTGCATCCATCTGTTCACATGTGCATGCGCTCTGTGTGTGTGTGTGTGCACGACTTCATTGCGAAAGTGCTGCTATGGTACCAGACCTTCCATAAATCCAGCAAACCTCCACGAATAAAAGGAGGGGGAGCTCTGGGATTCTGGGGAAAAGTAAGCAGTCTTGGAAAAATCAAAGGTGTACGGCACCTGAGGGAGGTGTACTCCCAGCCATAGTTTTCATTTATGGTCAGCTACGGCTGGTTAGGAGCTGGGGTTCGACACTACCGCAGCAGTGGCATGCTTCCTCTGTGTTCTACGGGCACTTCAACACACTGACTCGCTCCTGAAGTAAGATGTTTAGATTGTCTTTCAAAACCGTCTTTTGTGCTCTGAACTGCCTCTCACCTTTTTTTTACAAGGAAGTTTCAGTGGTTTCATTCCAGAGCACACCAGAGGGCCGTGATGGCTGCAGTTTTGGCTGCCGATTTCCCGTAGGCCTCCATTTTTGGCAGAGCATTCTCCTCCAATACAGCCAGCATCTGCTACAGAGGTAAAAAACACATCCAGCATTCAGCCAAGTAAGAATCTAGCTTTCCAAAAAAAATTGGATAAAAAAAAGGTTTACAAGGCCCCCAGGCAGAGCTATTCTGATACAAGAGCTTCATAAAGGAGAAGGAAGTTGTATTGACCCTAAACCCAGCGTCCTGCTGACTTACAGAAAGCACAACCTGCCATGTGTAATTCAAACTGAGTTTAACCAATGCCGTCTTTCTTAATATAACCATCAAGTGCCCCTAATCATCATAATACCAAAATCACAAGTTGTCACTCTGAGGTACTGTGATGGATCTGCAGGATGTCCAGCTTGTACTGTACAAGGTGAAATTATCATGTTATTACATTTTCTTTACCTAGTATTAAGATACGCGGGCAGACATTCACAGACGCGCACACACACTTCAGCACATGTGCCCCAAATGTTACATTTCATCACATTCACCACCCGGCTCCAATCGACATGGACACAGAAAGTAGGCTCCCTTATTTTCTCTGGAGCAGGTCGAGGACTTGTGGTACGGTGTAAATGTGAGTTATTGTTATTCAAGAGTACGTGCTGGAATATTGGGCGTATCGATTGCTTTTCGCCGCAGGCTTTCTTGGCCAGGCCACAAAAGCCTCTCGCTGCACGCTGCCAGTAGGCCCATTTCTGCTGCACTTATTTTTTATACAAGTATTACATGACTTTGCTCTCTCAAGGTTTCTGAGGGGAGGAAATAGCAGATTGAATGTAAACAAGATTAGCTTCCCTCTCTCGCGTGGCACAGCCAGCTGCTGCTGCTTCCATGCTCGGCTGTAAATCTGCCGGGGCGGCCCGCGCCTATGGAGCAGTGCGCTGGGAAGACTTTTAAGATGAGCTGCACGCCCTTCAATGGCAAAATGAATGACATATGTAATCATCAGCGTTCTGAAACCCAATTTAAGAGATTTCATGTAGAAACGGTAGTTTATGCAGCATTGTTAGTTCATTTTCAAGATGATTTTAGCCACTATCTGGGCTGCAAGCAAGTGTTTGAATTTACTCATTTAGCGGCTGGCTAGTTAGCTAGCTAACTGACTTATTCCACCATGTTTTCATGGTACACTGGTTACAGAAAAAGGAGCCTAACAAAGTTGGAACTCATCAGGTGGTAGTAATACGCTGTGACAAGTGTGTGGATGAAGCATTAAATTGTTAAATTTTGCTAATCTCATGCTACACTATTTGGGTTGGGTTGGATTAAAATAAAACCGAGCAAAATGAGCCGCACAGTCGTGGCAACAAGTATTAGCCAACCACAAAACAGAGGGGCGGGACTAGACGTCATGCTACACTTCATCCGTCCTTACTGTGGTCCGACCGACGTAGGCCGTGGTTCCTTCTGCTCCCTCAGCCATCAAAAACTAAATATAGCAGATCTGTTGCTCTTTTGGAATATATTCCACTTGCCAAAATACACAGGCCCTGCTTTCTTAACCCCGCGCGGTGATCTGTGTATTTGGAGTGGAAATGCAGTGAAAAGAGAAGCCGTCGCGCTCAACATGGCTGGCTTAAAGGCGAAGTAATGACACTGTCTGCTTGTGTTTTTGGAAGCTGTGAAACCACAGCAGGGAGCTCCCCATAACCGCCTCATTGTAACTCCATGCTATTACTCACATCAGAGCGATATTGATATTGATTGCTGCTGGAATGCTTACCCTCCATCCTATGCTGTACTTACATAAGCAGTCCTCGCACAGGACCCTTGTTCAGCTGTATGTGATGGAAGCTTCTGGCTTCGCTCAGTTGAAGGAGAATTACAGCAAAAATATTTTCTTTTTGAAAGTTAACATCAATAACATTGAAGTGGTATAGTTCATTGAGCTCATACCCATTTACCCTCATTTTTCTTTACAACACCCCTGTATAATCCATTTATTATAATATGAACTATGAAGTCATCTCTACATGGAGACCATGGAGACCATTTCAGATTTTCTTGATTTGTACAGTGTTGGGCTGTCAGGGCCTGCAAGGCCTTCTCTGCTGGCCTAAACAGAACCACAAAGTTATAGCTATTTTATAATTGAATCATTTTTCTTAAATACACTACATGTATTATAATTTATAAAAATATGTTTCCCATTATCTTATATTCTCATTGCACAGCTACTGTCTTCCTCAGTTGCTCTGCTTCCAGTGCAGCTTGTTTTAAGTAGAGCTTTTATCCAATCAGATTTCACCTCTGTGTCTCTAGGCAAGAAGAGAGGCCCGAGGCCTGCAGACTCACAAGTGAATCCCTTTGCAGTTTAAATGAATGGGGACGATATTGTTGATTGTCATAGTGTTCAACCAATCAGATCTTTAGTTTGACATGTTGGGCGTATTCTTTGACGTGCCAGTGGTACTCAGGTAGCTTGCTAAGTACGTCTGCTAGCTGGCCTAGCCATACGTGATTGGTCAGTGGGCTAGCCTGACATGTCGGGCGGTGACAATCCCAATATCTGCTGCCTCTGTCGAGCGGACATTTTCAGCCCTCAAACGCATTAAAACGTATTCAAGAAATACAACTGGGGAGGCTCGACTGTCTTCACTGGCGTCCATGAATCGAGAAGGACTTCTTACTGGAACTAAAACGCACGGATGTACTGAACAACCGTGAGATTAAACTCTTTATTAACAAAGAAAGGAGGATGGACTTTGTCTTTAAATAGTGAACAGCAGCTCTGGTAAGTTAAATGCGTTTGTTTTTACATCTGCAGTAGCTTTAATATGCTTGTTTATATATTATTATTTGTACAACTTGTTTTTAGGAAGATGGATTTTTGTTTGGTTTTATATGTGATAGGAACTATTGTTACGTCCAATGTTGCTCTGGGGACATATTTAGCCGGTGCCAGTGTTGGCAACTTGGCGACTTTCTCGCTAAATCTGAACGAGCAGCGGGTGCTGCCGTGAGCCCCTCTGCCGCCCCAAATACTCTCACAGAAGCCTCGCGCAGCAGTCTTCTCTGCAGTTAGTGTATCTAGAGGTGTTTGCTTCATTTTTACACAAAACAAATAATAACCGCACAGCAGTGAAGGCCCAGGTATAAAATGCACGGCCCGCCACTGGATTTGTATATTCAGAGGGAGAAATAGGAAAATGTAAAATATCTTTGTGCTTCAATGAATTTGCACTGGTAAGTGTTCCATTTCAAATGCACTAAAACTTAAAGACCACGAAACATTGTCTTGAAGCAGCATCATTTAAAGTATTGTAAGAACTGCTTTTGCTTACAAGATGCTCTAGCAGCATAGCGTAGAGTGATATAGTACATGACTTCAAGCAGAAATCAAACAGCATCTCTTACTTGGAGTACAATCAGATGAACATGTCTAACAGAATCTGCTTGATATTTTTAAGAAATGACTGCGTTGCTCATTTCCAGATGCAGACATGTGTTCTGAGAACTGTAATCAGCCATCAGCGTGTTTGTGCTCGTTGTCTTTACAACATGCAAGCAGACTCCAGTGGGGTTCATCAATGTAGGAATGTGACTGACTTCGCAAGGTTTTCACTTCATATTTTCACATCATCACTTTAATCTTGCTCACACAAATAATGCCATCATCGCATCTGTTGTTCATCCTTACTTATCTATCTCATTTTGTTGACATTAGGGAATTCTCAAAGTATCACTTAACTGTGGAAACAATGGGAACATGTTGGTACAAGATTTTTGATAATCATCAGTAATGTGGCTGTAAGGACTAATGTGTAAAGGCAAATAATAAAACAGTTGACAGAAAATGACATTGCTTTACTGTAAAGCAGCTTTTAAACAAGGAAAACCCTCGACGATAACTCGTCTCATATCACAATATCGATATAATATCAGCCCTACACCAACACTCTAACCTCTTCTCATTCTGTTCATGTTAGTTATTTCTTTAATTATTAAAAATGTAAATTATAACCTGGTCTTACACATCTCTCCTTTGATGGTATCCAGAGGACGAATCTTCAATGCCACCATGACATTTGTGGTTTTCAGGGAAATGTCTCAACAACTATTGGATGGTTTGTCATTTAGCTTGAAGCACACATTCATGTCCCACTCAGGTAATACGTTTGGTGATCCCTTAGTGTTTCATAGAGTGCATTTAAAGTAGTCCAGTACTTTGGTTTATAACTAACCTGCAAGACAATCCCATTAGCCTCAGCTGTACGTTGGACTACAGTGCTAATTAGCAAATGTTAGCATGCTAATACGCTAAACTAAAATGTTGACAATGGTAAACATTTTATTTACCAAACATCAGCACGTAGTCACTGTGAGCATGTTAGCATGCTGGCATATTTAGCATTTAGCTCAAAGAGTACAGGCTCGATAAACTGCTAGCATGGCTGTAGCCTTTTTAAATATGTCTGTACATGTGTGTAAATTATGGTGAATGAATAAAGCAGGAAGTCGACCTGCAGGCAAGTAGATTGATGAAGCCACAGCCCGCTGCTACAGTCGTGTGGATTAGTACTTCGCTCTGTTTACACCTGAGTAAAGTTGAAAGATGAATGCGCAGCTTTGACTGGAGAACACAAACTGCAACAAATGTCTGTCAAAAGTATATAATCATGTTCAAACCATAAACTTATGAAACCCACAAAATAAGATGGGCCCTTGTAAAAGCTGCCTCACACTCGATAACAATGATGTGCAGCGCGATCCTGTGAGCGTGCTGGTTTTCATTCTGACCAGCTGATTTCAATGATTAGTTTCTGTTCTTTCCCCCTCTCTAATCAGTGAAATCTGCTGATAAAGGCTTTGGTTTGAATAAAACCCTGCATGACAACCTCCATGGCACACGATCGCCTTTCCTGCTCTGTAGTCAGCAAATTGTGTGTGTTGTGTCCTTTCTCAAGCGAAGAGGCAGTCATGAAAGCACTGAATTGATCGGGGATAACAGGACTTCATCATGTGCCTATTTGACTTTCATTTCTTTGAAAACACAAATGGACACAAGCATTTCAACACAATCAAAGTACATTTCTAATATTATCTATTTTTGTATTAGAAAGCCTGATTACCTTCAGGGAGAAGAATAAAGTTGCTCATGGCGGTGGTACCCAGCACCCCTCCTCCCTCCCTCCTCCCCCTCTCCCTATGTCTCTCCCTCCAGTCACCCTCTCTCTCATTCCCAGGCTCTGAATGTGGGTGTCCCCCCGGGAATTCAAGTAGCACATCGGGAGGCCACTCAATACCCCCCGTTTAAAGGGATTCATTGCAGCCTAATTGGGATAACATGGCTGGAAATGTTGACCTTGGTATTTCTAAACAAGGTTTCAATTAACTTGTAATAAGGCCAAGCAGCCAGGGCCGAGACGGATCCTCCACAAGCAGAAGGAAATGCGAAACATGCCCCAGTTGATGGCTGGCTTTTTCTTAACTTTGATTAATCACCCAGAGAGTAAGCAAGTGGGACTGCTAAAACAATTAGAAGGGAAAACACCCTGTTCTTGCCCGCAGTAGCATTATAGAGCGCAGATTGAGTTACTGGAAGATATGTCAAAATGTCGTCTGTTTCCCCATTACACACAAACGAAGCACATTTTTGTGCTTGCATCAAAAACAATTGAAATAAATCTAATGAAAACCAATACCTCCGTACCTCCCACACACAGATATGCTGGAGCCAAGTTCACAAGACTTCAGTTATTCATGTGTCTTATTTGCATAATGAAATCATGTTGATTTGAAGTGTTTCTTGTTGTAGTTCCAGGATAACCTTATTCAAACCAGGATTCTGTTCCTTCAAATATCAGAATGCAGTGTTTTGCACTTTTTGTATCATACAATCAGAGAAAATACAGCTGGTGCCCTCTTGTTGTTGCAAGGTGTGACTGTAATCGAGTACAGAAAATGAAATTACATAGAACTGCAGATCTGTTTTTAATAAGGAAGACAATCTGCCATTCATTTTTCAAAAACAAAAGCATCCTTAAACCACATGCTAAACTGGCTCGGACTTCCACAACTGATACTTTGAGGAAGTTTATTATTTCACATTATATTGTGTATGGGCTCTTAGATCTCGGTGCCAGTAGCTCTAATCCAGCAGGCCTGAAAATGGGCTGCCAGAGTTTTAGATTTGGTACAGGAACTGAGCTGAGCCACCTGATGAGAGACAGAGTGGAGCTCTGGCTAAAAGATGGGCCCTTTTTTCCCCGCTGCTGAGTCAGCATTGTGTGCGTCAGGTCATTTTGGCGCCACGGGACACCAGCTGACCTGTGTTGAATTATCGTTAATTTGCGGAGGCAATTCCTGCGGGCCACTCCGCTGGAAGGAAGACGCGAGGACGGCGGGGATGAGGAGATGGACTCGACAGATTAAACTGAAACTCAATGAAGGCGCACGGCGAATTCTCCCTCCCTTTCATGTTGCCGTGGTATCACGGGCTGACAGTTTTGTGTGTTTGGCTTCCTCTTCTTCTTCTTCTTCTTCTTCTCTCCCTGCCTCCTCCTCAACTTCCTCCCTAATTCTCCTTTCCTGCTATTTGGAATGATCGCGAGTCCAAAGAATGTCTCTCTGCAAGTGTTTAACACGCCGGTCTTTGAAGCGCAGTCCAAGTTGCTGCTTTGTCTGTGCTTTGTTGTTCTAAATGCTAGCTGTATTAAATCACCTCCCAGTCCCCCGGCCCGTGTGCTTCATCATCTCCAAAACTCCATCCTACGTTCTCGGGGAGGAAGTCCTGTTCTGCACTGCTGGGGCTGCCGAGGGACTTGGCATATTCACACAGGTTTTTAATGCAATTCTAATAGCACCGTGACACTTTAAATACTGATTTCTGTTGCTTTTGGAGCGCTTTCCCTCACCATGTATCATCACGCTGGAGACAGGAGCTGACTGAGAGAAAGCGGGTTGCTTCTTTGTCACTTCCAATAATGACTTTCTCCTTCTCCTCTCCTGTTTAATCTAATATGAGCACCCGTTGCCAAGTGGGAGATGATGGAAAAGAGCTGCAGATGACGTACTGAAAGACACTCTCGATGCAATCTATATTGTCCGAGGAACATTTGGACTAAATGAAAGAACCTAGAGACTGATCCAAGATCTCCATCTCAAACTAACTTGACACACTTGTACTTTACATGAGTATTTCCAATTTACACTACATTATTTTTCTTCTCAGAGGGAAAATACTACTGCAACATTTTACTCCATTACATTTTTTCGTTAGTTATAGTTACTTTTCACATTAAGATCTGACATGAAAATGATAAGCTTAGTGCAGCTCGTGATTCATACACAAAGCAATGTGGAGTTGGGGCCTCTTCTAACCGTCTAGCTGATTAAGTAGTTCAAACTGGTTCCACCTCGAGCAGTGCTCAACAGTAATATGCCCCTTACACATTGATGCATCAGTACCAACAATCTCATGATGTCATAATAATACATCAGTCACAATAATGGTTTTACTTTGATACTTAAAAGTACATTCTGCTGATAAAACTTCTGTGCTTTTACTTTTTGAATACAGTATTCTTACATTCTTGTATTACTTAAGTAAATGATCTGAATACTTGCATGAAACACACCCACACTGTACCTCAGTTTAACAGCGCAATTAACTTTGCAATCATGGAAAGCACAGTGGCTTGTGTTTGCTTTTTATTCCCAAACATTTGCATTTAATTCTTTTTTCCCCCTTCTAATGACAGTCTTATAAAAGACTGTGAAAGGATGGAAGGACTGCAGAGGAGGTGCAGTAAAGCCTGTGGAGGAAACACACCTTCTTTTTACAGCCGGGACATAAACAGTAGTTTATGGTTGCAGTTTTACTGTCATGTTGCATAAGCAGGCCCCCTTTAGAAAAGAGGTTAAGCTTTGGCTGAGGTAGACGCTCTTATGAAAGGGTTTGAATCTTTTACTCCTACACATTAATGAATGAGATGTAGAGTAAAGGTGCTTGGAAGCGCTGATCAGTGAGGATTAGTCCACTTCAAACTCACCTTTTTGTTTTCCCCCTAAACTAAATTAAGTCCACTCAACTGCTCCTGATTCTTTTCTTTCTTCTTTCACTTGTCCTGTATTCTTTTTACTGGATGCAGAAATGATCTTAAGGTACTGATCTTCACCATCTTCACCATCTTCATTGGAACACAAGAGTAACTATCTAAACTTTAAAGAGAGCTCTCCTCTAACTGCCAGTGGTCTGAGGGAAGATGAGCCTCCCTTATCAGCTCTCCCAGCGCTCAGCCTTCACCTCTGCCTCATACAGACCGGTATCTGCCTTTTGTCGAATAGCTACCCTAATTTTATGGTTTTACCACCCTTTGTGCGCATCTCTTCGCCTGTGATAGCGTTCAAAGGTGCATCCACCCAAAGATAACAGTTTACAGTAGTTAATTGGTGATTAAACGACTAGATGTCCTTGTAAAATGTCGCTACCTGTGTTGTGGTGTGCTTTAGAAAAAATAAGTTTTTAAAGGTGTAGAGAGTTTCATTGGGTTTTAAAGTGAAGTGTTTGCTTTAAGGCTGTTTATAGGTTTGTTGGCTATGATAGGGAAACCTGTAAAAATCAATGGCATGACATGATATATTGGAGCTCTTCAGAGCGCACTGCATCAATAAACAATAAAATAAACCTCTTAAACGAGATATTACCTGTTTTATTTTTAGTTTGAGTTTTAAAAAGATGCTGGTAAGTGGGTTTTGTTACATTTGGACCAAGTCAGGTTAGCCGTTTCCCATGTTTCCGGTTTTTATGCTAAGCTAAAGCTAACTGGTTGCTGGCTGCGGCCTTGTATTGACAGGTATGAGAGAGGTATCAATCTTCATCAAAGTCTCCACCAGAAAGCGAATAACAGCATTTCCCAAGATGTCGAGCTACATCTTCAGAACTCTTTCTCTGTTGTGGAAGGATAACGTTCCAGGGAACCTTGACTTCTGGCTAAACTTTCTTCCATGACATGACGCTAATCTCCTCGTCCACCCCACGTTTCTCTCCCGCTGTCACTGTCAGAGGCAGTCCGGTTCTACACCGGGAAGTAACAGGTCCTGCCAATGTGAGATTTGCAGCCACCCCGGCCTCAGCCAGAGCTCTAAACCCATGTAATTACATTTTAAGCAGCATTGGCTGGTTGAAATACCTCCAGTAATTAGTTTTGTCTTTCCACTCCTCCTATAATCTGCTCCTTTTGTGTGAGGGTTTGGACCCTGAGCCTCGGAGAGAGAAACAGAACCAGTCGGTAGGTAATATGGAATGAATTAAAACCAATCTGACGTAGTTAGATGTAAGAATAGAATGAACCCTTCCATCCAGCCCCCCCCCCCCCCACACACAAGCAGACCACCTGAAATGTGTTTCGGGGGTTGTTTCCTTTGATTAGGAGTGTTATGGGAGTGCCGTACAAATATAAAAGCTGTCCAGACGGGTTTTATAGTGTTTATTTGTGGTACCACCTGTGTTTCCACACGGTGGAATGAGCTTGTCATGGTGATGAGGAACACGGTGTGTAAAGAAAGTACAGTCCGTGCTGCGAGTTGGACCGGCCAGCTGAGAGACAAAAAACAAGCCTATAAAGTGCATCTTAATCTGTTCCAGAGAGCAGCAAATCCTCGGCTCGGCCACGTCTTTTAATTTGTTAGAAAATCTCCATGGAGCAGTTGTCACTGGGCTTTCAGAAGGTCCCCTAGACGACCCCCCATTCCCTACACCTCACCGCCCCAGCCTGTCCTCCTCCTTGCCTCTTCCTCTCTCCTCATCTCTCTCTCCCGTCTCTGTCAAATATTTATAGCTGATGGCAGATAAGATTATTTCTGCCTCGAACCTCTCAGTGCCAGCTGCTGCAGACCTTTGCTCACAATAAAGCCTAAGATGCGTTCCAGGCGGGGGGGAAGATTGTTTTATTTGGAGCTCATCCTAGGCCTGTATTGATAGGAGGGCGAGGTGCAGAAAAGCAGGACACCCTTTGCTTTCTTGGCTCGGCGCATCCTCACCGACTCTTATCTGGAAATGTTGGGAATTTCCTGCTTTTCACACTTGAGGTTTTCCGTGTGGCGGGGGGGGGGGGGGGGGTTGGGCTTCAACCCTGAGTACTTTCAGGGTGTTTTTTTTGTGTTAGGTCATGAGGAAGTGCAGTTAGCGCTCACCTGTTTGCCAGTTCAGGGGTCTTACACGTTTTTTTCTCACACAGCTTTTTTCTTTACTGCCGTAGATTTTGTGAAACATGTTAGATGATTTGCTGAGTGTATGAACAAGCTGACCACGGTGTATTAAAGAGCATTCGAAGAAAGACATGATCCATAATTCATCTCAGATGCTTCATATTTTTTTTGCAGTTTGTTATTAATGATTTACTATAGGTAAGAACACGAGACAACGGGCTGACGTTTGTCTATTTTGAAGTTTCATGAAACAGGAAATGTTATTATGAGTTTGGGCATGTAGCTGGATACATTCAGGAGCATTTCGACTTTATCCATGTACATTTGTCGGAGTGAATCCGTGTCAGTGTCTCTTTATGTGAAGCATAAATCACCATGATGAAATGCCAGGGCCGATCCAGCTGAACACACTACAACCTGTCATGGTTGGACCAAGAATGGCCTCCTAGCCAGTCAGCTCATGAGTGGAAAATTAATCTTGTTCAATAAAATAGAGCACCATCTGGGCTTTTTGCGGTCAAAATTGTTACAATATGTGAAAAAAGTCACCCCAAAAGTTTTACTAACCTCAAGTAACCCTGGAATTTCTGTGGCTGCACAAACAGTTTGGAAGCACAGACTGCGGCAGATGCACAGAGAAGAAGAGCGATAGGGGCGTTTAATCAAGATGTCTTTCAGCTGCGAGCAAACACAATAAAACTTAAGCGCTAAAAAAAAGAATCGTGTGCATCTTTAGCGCACATAGCAGAGTCAGCATAGTAGTTCCTAATCATATCTTACACATCTTTAGTTGTCCTCAGCCAGAGTTCATCCAGATAATAACTGAATATATCTAGCAAGTTCAGAAGCATTATGAAGCAATACATGGGTGTTGTTGTTGTCAATGTTATCAGCTGTGCAGGGCTCTCTGCCCAATGAGATGGTACATGGATGTGCACAAAAGAGCTCAGGACAGAATGCATTCAGTTTTTCCCCACAATAGAACATTTAGCAGACTTTGCCCCATGCTCTCGATATTATGGGAAGGGGAAAAACACCCTCTAATTGGCAAATAAACCCCAAAAATAAATATATAAACTTGAAGTAGTGAAGCGTTATCAGAGCTACTGTCTATTGATTTCTTAGAGTGACTTTGAACCTCTTTTGTACTCCAGCTTCCTGATTAAAGGACTCTTGCACTGTTCATATCTTCTAAATAAAGTCTTTATCTTCACTTCGGTCTGTTGTGTTATCAGCCTCATTAATGAATGAAGAGCTACCATTCACTTCATTGCTACTCAAAAAGGAGTTTATATTGTCTTAGTTATAGTACTCAGTTTACTTTTTTTCCCAGGAATATTTACATTTATTTCATGTATTATTTCTTGTCATATTTATTTCATTTTCATAAAAAAATGCACTAATGTGAATATCTGAAATGCTGGTGAAGTGGTGCAGTAATTCTTGGTAAAAATTAAAAGTAAAAAGTATTATAATTATTGTATTTACCCATTATTAAATCTACAGTATAGCAACCATACATCTTTCAGTTGTGTCAATAGAGAATTAACGTCTACGTCTACTTCCTTCTAGTATATTTTTATGTCGATGGAGTTTATAATGTCCAAACAGCTTCTCTACCAGACTGGAGCCAGCCATTCACCGTCACTGTCTGCAGTCTGTTGACTCTTCCTGTACCCCTCCACTGTGTGTGTGTGTGTGTGTGTGTGTGTGCGTGAAACAGAAAGAGAGTTTATGCGCTTGTATGTGTTTGCATGTGTGCATCTGCACACATACGGTATGTGTATGTATTCGCGTTATCCCCTATTGACGTGTGTGAGAGGGATGGATGTGTGCATTTTTCGGTGACCTCCTCATCTCACGGCATGATGGCTGTCATTATGACCTTTCAAAGAGCAGCGGTTGGGAGCATAAAAATGAGATTGTCAGCAGAGCAGGGCAGCAGGTCCTCTGCCGGAGCAGATGCCTGTGATAAGATAATGATAAGGCCGCTATCTGGCTTCCACATCGATAAGTTGACCGCAGCCATATCACGGTCACCATCTAGTATGTGTCCTCTGTGGCCGATGGTCCAACGCTGATGACAGAATGGCTAACAGCTCCATTAGAGCAATGAGGCCTGCAGGCAAAGTGAGTGGTGGACAAAGAGGGTTCGGAATATAAAGTGCACCTGTTTAACTACTCCGGGATGTAGCCGCAGCTATATAATATTGATTGTGGCGCGATAAGGACAGCGTGTTGTATCAATAAAGAGTCGCTCCCTAATCCTTTGCATGTCATCGACTGTTGAACCAAAGGACTGTTTTTCCCTTTTTGCTGTGCACTTTTAAATCCTTTCGTCTGTTTTTCTATCCCGAGATCGATCTTTTGAATAAACTGTACTTTAAAAATGAGTCTACTTTGTTTGCCTCATGGATCAATGTAAACATGTGCTGCAGCTCTCTGTTGTATGGTCTCCTTCTCCTTCTCCCATCTCTGGCTGTGCCATCTCCCACACTCACAGTGACTGCCCCAGTACAAAGGTGAACTGTTTATTGGTGCCATCTTCTGGAAGCTGCAAACTGCTACATAACGAAGGCATTACTTAGGATTTCATATTTTTTTATCAATCCGATGGTCCTGATAGCCGGCTACCAACCTTGTTTGGAAATCTCTTATTATCTTTTGAGATAAGGAGAAGAGTGTTGTGGGGCTCAAAGGGTATTCGAGACAGGGCTCACCGACTGTCACTCAAACTATTCCCCCACTATCTTTCTTACTGTATTGACGACATTAGATCTTAGACCACTGACACATTGTGTAGAAATGATTTGAATCTTATAGTCTTTCTTTTAGGAAAGAGAGAATAATTTGAATAACCTCATGTTTGATTCAAGACATTGGTTCTTATCTTTAAGCACCTTAATGTGTAACTTGTTCCCTTTTTTCATGTTAGACTATGCAGTCTTGGTGCAGGGGGGAGCGACACAACATGTTACGAGTGCTAGCCATGCTAGCAGCTCTGCATGGTTTTACCTAGGCACTGAGGCCCTTTGAGCTAAAGGCTAATGCCAGCATGCTAACGTGGTCATTAAGCCTCGGGTTATACTTTACGTAGGACGGTCGCACAGACCTGAGCTGATGTTGGAATAGTGACGAGGAAAGCGTTTGGACCTTTTATACATTGTGTGGGTTTCAGGCTGAATGGCAATGCTAACCTGCTGATGTTTAGCAGGTAATTATTGCTATTTTCACCACTTTAGTTTAGCCTGATAGCGTGCTAATAATGTCTAACTAGCTCTAAACACAAAACACAGCTGAGTGCAATCTTCTTCCTGAACAATATATCAAAAAACTATTTACATCACGATATAGCACAGGATAATTCAATAAACAAATGGTCTACATGAAATAACCACATGGTTTGGTTTACTCTTTATTTAAGAACTTTAAAGCAGAATAATCAGATTTTCTGAGAAGTTTGAGTTGGCATGTGCTTGCTGTCATCAATTTAGATGATGCAATTGTGTATCTCGATATCTCAATATATGATTTCATCACAATATGATTTCATTGAATTCAGCCCGATGGGAATGTCATACGTTTTGCAGATATTTTGGTCGTAAGCTAAAGTATTGGACAAATTAAACACTTGAACTGATGATGGTGCTAGATGAAATGTCAGAAAAGTGAGGGGGAAATGAATGTCTGTATCAAATTTAACTTCAATCCATCCAGTAGTTCAGTACATATTTGATTTAAAAATCAAAAATGTCCTCCAATTGTTGGCACGAGAGGTAAAAAATAGGGGTTGACCAAAGTCAGTAAACATCATCCTCTGGGGACCATGAATGTGGACTGACCGACAGACCAACAGACCATGTGTGTGGTCATGGCTTAAAACCCAAATATCAAATTGAAAACTATATATTCTCTAAAGTAACCCTCAATCAATTTTTGAAGGACAGACAAAGGCCCCATTTATTTACACGTCCCAACGATATGAAACAGTGATTCTCATGTTAGGGTGGATTCAGAGCGGACCTGAGCTACTGATTTCTCACTTCAGTATTTTTATGTTGCCATTACATTCTGAGGGAGCCAGCTTCACTTGTAACAGCGCGGAGCAAGCACTTAAACCATTCAACATCACACAGAATTTTTAATAGCCGCCATTTAACTTTTTACAGGGTGAAGCCTCGAGCCCGGCTCGCCGCCCGCCCGGCTAACTGCCTCGGCCGCTCAGTTGTCGCGGAGTGTCAGTTCACTCTGAGCCTTCGCTGAGCCTCTGTTTGTGTTCTGGCTAGACATCGTCTATAATGAGCGCTGATTAGTTAACTTGTTTAAATGCCTCTGCTATTTCAGTCTCTGCCGCTCAGCCATCCGTCCATCCTGGCACGGCCCCTCCGCCCTCACCCTCCCTCACCCTCCCTCCCACATGGGTGGCATTCTTCAGAGGTGTCGGGGCCAGAGTTAGAGGCTACTACTGGGCCACAGGGAGCAGCCACAGAGTTCAGGTTCAACTTTGTCTAACATGTATTTTATGAAAATGTGGGTTTAAACAAATGTTCCTTTTACTGCCCCACTTAGACATTAAGCTGCATGTATTTCATTAAAGGTCAGCTAGCCACTTTCAGCTTACTCTCTTTCTATTCTAACACCCTGCAGATGTGCAGGTCCTCAGCATGTTATTCCTTCCACTGAGAGGGTGAATCATTGTCAGGCAGGCAGGCCTCCTCAGTCTGGGTCTGTGACGCTGCGAGTGGTGTTTATTTGTGAGCGCTAGACCCCGTCTTTCCCTTCCACCCAGCGGAACCGTTAGCGACAGAGTAGCCACAGATTGGTCTCAGGTCCTCCAGATGCAAATCTATTTTTGAAACTAGTGAACTGCCGCTCACTCAGAATTTGAGAAACGGGTCAATGTGCAAGGCTGTCTGGACTGAAGTCGAGGTTGTGACCCTTTTAAGCACAGCACCCAGCACTGCTGATGCTTCTCTAGCCCCTTGTAGGATGCGTAAAAGTATCATCAAAGTGTTCGACATCCACTAACAAGACACTACATCTGATGCCCCTTGCCTCTGAGACCCTTATCTTTTTGCTTCCTTTCAGGTATGGCTGTTGCAGGGCAAGTTTCTTACCTCAACATGTGTGTGTGTGCGTGCACTTGTGTTTGAGCGTGTTCTCTGACACACAGTGCTCCGCTGCAGTCCGTGGTGTTTTGTTTGCGCGCAGTGTATCTGATGGATGGAGGTACGTGAGTTGGCCGGTACAGCGGGGTGGAGGGGGGTGCCCGCCTCCAGAGAGGCTTTCAACGCGCCAAAGATAAAGACTTCAGAAGTGATGGGCTCTCTGCGATGCCCTTTTGTGGGAGGAAATTTAATGGAAGCGGCTACATTGGTAGCAGATGGAGCGGTTTCCTGGATCTCGGTCACGGTAGAAATATTAGACTGCCAACAAACACGCACACACACCCTGACCTCTTTAAATTTGTTCACCAGATTTACAGTACGATGGAGACAGAGGGATCGAACGGGGAAGTGTTTATTTGCCTGGGTCCTCAGGCACCGAGGGTTATATTTTTCTGCACTTTGCTCTGTCTTCTCCTCTTTCTCTGTTTCATTCACCCATGTGTGTGTGTGTGTGTGTGTGTGTGTGTGTGTGTGTGTGTCTCATGCCCTCCTGCCTGCTCTATTTGTCTTTTTGGCAGCCCGTTTTCAGGATTCCCACAAACCCCCTGGACGCTGGAGCTGCAGAATGACAAATCTGGTGACTTGTTGAAGAAGAGGAATAGTTTGCTGCTCGGGGTATTTTTTATTTATTTTTTGCAAGCTAAAGCACAAAGTGTCTGCGTGGAGTGTGTGCGTATGGATGAGGGTGAGAGAGAATGTGTCCTTTGTGTGTGTGTGCGTAGGAGGATCTGTGTGTGTATGAGTGGGACCTGGCTGAGTGTGGGTGGTTTTGGCTGAGGGTTGAGTGAGATGACAGTAATAAATTAATTCACTTTAGGACTGGATGATGGCATCATCCATCAGGTTTATTGATGACGTCTTGGGCGGACATACCTGAGTCCCTGTTGTTCCTCGGCAACAACCCGACACATCCCACACCACGACGGGCTAACTGAGCAGCGAACGTCTGTCACTTTCTGATGTATTTGGCCACATAAGAACAACGGATACCCCCCCCCCCCCACCATGGTCATCTCTCTCTTAATCTGAATCAACTCTGAGTTTTAAAGTTGAAGGCTGATCAGAGCACTGCTCGCCCAACGCCAGGAGCTAAAAAAATAAAGTCAGTGTTGTCATTGGAAAAATAAAGTTCTTTCTAATGAAATCACATGCAAATTTGGTGCGCTGAAGGCATGGACCATGGGGTTTGTGTAAGTCACGGTGGTGATAAGCGTGGCGCAGTTCCCCCCTGCTGCAATGCCTTTGTTTAAAGCGAGGGAACGGCCGCGCCAACAGCTCTGATGAGGATGATTAGGCTGGAGAAATTAATCGCTGCATTTTTTGATGAATATGTAATCATGGAACAAACCCAGACAAAGTCTGACAGTCTGACAGTTTGTGTGCTGTTTTGTTGACATTTGAAGTTCTTTGCCCCGTCCTGGAACGCAAATTCCAGTCTGTGTTCAGCACAGAAAGGCAATTTTGCCCCAGTTGATTTGGGTTAATTGAGCCAGACTCCTGAATGAGCCGGTGATTAGGGTGCTGTGAGGGTTTTGTTTTGGAATGAAAGCCAAACAGTTGTGCCCCTGTTTCTCTTTGTAGTTATGAGCGGACTTTAGCTTCAGAAAAGGTGCATTTCACACATTGACTTACACGTGCACTAAAGTCCAGCATGTCCTTCAGACACTGATTCATCTCCCTTGTGTTGTTTGTATGACATTCTTGTGTTTGACCACAGCCTATATTCGTCTCTCTCTCAGTTCATTCCTCATAGGCTGGAATGATACAAGATCCTTAGTTTAAGTCACAAGCAGGACCTGAACATTCACCGCATTTTGGGGGAATGAAAGCAATCTTGCACTTGCTTGGACTAAAAAACACCTGCCACGTGTGTGGAAAAACTTCCATCTACGGTCAAAACAGGGCAGTTAGAGCAGGGCTGGTGTTGTGATATACAGCACACACCTAGGGCAGCTTCTTATCTCATTTTAGAGGTGGGCCTCCACTTTATTGACTGCTGCTTTCAGGCATTTGACCCGCAGCCATCAGCACTTCTCTCCCACTCGTTATCTCGCCTTCTCCCTCCTCGCCTCTCTTTCTTTCTCACTCCCTTACCTGCTATCCACTCCTCTCCTCTACCCTTCACCAACCCCCATTCCTTCTACTTCTTCACTGTTGGGAATGCCAAATGCGTAACCCCGCTGATGACCTCTCAGGGAGGTCATAAATTTTGCGATGAGAGGTAGTAGGAGAAATACTGATAGGGAAATGAAAGGATGGTAGCTTGGTGATCCATCAAATCCTAGCTGTTGTAAACACTTCCAACTGCCAGTACCATTAAAAAAAACTTTATTGACTAAGCGAAAAATAGGTGATGATTCATTTCGACATTTGTGGTTTTGATTTCCTCCTGTTTTATACTATGATCTAACAATGTGATCACAACTTAGACTGCAATCCTGAATTAAAATGAACTTAAAGATCCTCCAGACATTAAAAAGACGTGTACATTTGGTCTGCTTGGAACAATACTATGTCTGATATGATTTTTCAAAAAAATGAAAGGTATAATTTTCAATTTGACATCCTTAAAAAGACATCTACTTCTTCTACTGCATTAAACATGCTATGACTATGCATATTTTGTTCATTTCTAGTGTCCTTGCTGGACACAAGATGTCTTTGATTTCTACATCACACCTGTAGAAGTTGAATATTGGACAGTATTGACTTCCAAACTATTTATGACGTCACAAATCTTGTTCGAAGGCCCCGGCCCTTCAGATCAGATTTCCACTATTTCCACTAAGGACGGAGAAACTCAGGATCAAGAAGAAAAAAAATATTTTTTTGACTTTGATTCACCAAATTAAAAACAAAAGTGGCAGTCTTTTTTTTAAAACTTGTTGACGACTCAAAAAGGAAGGGCACCTTCAAACCTTATTAGCTTGTTGACGTTCTCTCCACTGATCCAGACAGATCTATTGCTGAGCCCAACAGATGAAAGATTTGACGGCCCGTCTTGTATGTGTGTGTGTGTGAGAATGCTGATATCTTTAGACGGTGCGAGAGTCTGACAATGCAGACGGCCTGTACGTAACACAGTGGCCGGCCCGCTCCATGCCACAGTCCATCCTTCTCAGCCCCCTATAGATCACAATGCAGCGGGCTCCATGTTTGCTCCCAGATAATGCTATCAGAGCTGATAACTGCCCCCGACCCCCCTCCTCCTCCTCAACCTCGACCCCCACATCCCGGGCCACTGGTTTTTCCAGCATCAGCTGGGATTTAGCGGGGTGAAGGAAATAGAGATGCCTGTCACCCCCTCTCATCTGATCCCCATCCATTCCATCCTTTAACCCCCATGTCTGCCACAGACTGCAGCTCTGACGGACCGCAGCATTATAGCTCATCGCTACCCCCCCACCCCACCCTGACTCAATCAGCCACTGTCGGCCAGCGAGACTCCCCAGGACACCCTCCATTTCCCCTCCCCCGCTCTATCCTTGTTTTGATAGTTGCTGATGTCATTCCACAAATTTTTTCACAAATTAGGGGGCTGAAATTACGGGGCCCGACGGGAGCTTAATCCCTGATATCAAAGTTTGGCTGTTGGCTTGAGCGTTACGGGATACGGTGGCCTCCGTCCGAACCCATCCGCCCCCCCCTCAGCTGGTATTTGAAGTGACAGAAAGTTGAGTCTGTAGTCCAGCAGCAATGTCTGTGTGTGTGTGTGTGTGTGTGTGTGTGTGTGTGTAGGGTTGTTACAAATCATCGAAGAGTTTTGGGAGGGCGAGTTGAGGGCAAGGGAGTCTCAGGGATGTCATTTCTGGTGGGCTGCTTTTTTTTCGGGAAGAGAAGAGAAGGATATAATGAAGGAAGATGATAAGATTACCAGGGGTTAGAGGAAGCTGCAGTGGTGGTGAGGTTCAAAAGGGGCAACGATGGGCTGCGGAGGGGGGAGGGCGGGTGGGGTCGTTGGTGTATCTGGGAGCTTAGCGATCGTCATGGGGGAAAGCCCTCGGTTGCCTGGAAACCGGTGGGAAACATTTGTAAATATAGCCATCCTGCATTCTACACCCTATTGCTCTATTGCTGTTAGCAGCCTATTTATGTGAATGGTATTCACAAACTTCATTCTCCTTCCATCTCATTTGGACATACTCTGATCATAACTACTTTTGGTGATTTTTCAGTTCAAGCACAAAGTGTGAGTTGAGCCCTCGTAAAATTGCACGATAAAGACGAGTTCACAGCACACATGCAGACGCACTTCTCAGGGAGACCGAACGACTCTTCGGGTTCCCCCTGAAAGCCTGCAATTGCGGTCATCTCCGATATTGACTTTGTCATTTTTACAGCTCCTCTAGATGGTTCTCATGAGCACCCGGCCAAGAGAGCCTCATTGGAGGCAACGCGGTTAATGGCTTCAGACATTTGCTCTCTGTGCCCTGCTGCAATGTCGGTGCCAGAGCTGCCTGTGTGTGTTGGAAATGGCTGCCTCAGTTATTATCAGGATAATCCTGAAATTGGAGACAGTATTAGAGTTGGGCATGTCATTCAAGGGCGGGATCCCGCCTGTGTATTGACTACCGTCGCTTCCAATTAGACAAAACTTTTCCTCAAAGCCTCACAGATCGTGGGGACTAACACCCTCCTTTTTTTGGATGCTCACCGCAGACGACCAGTGCCGTTACGGGCCAAATGAGACCTTTAGGTAATTCCAAGAATACGGCTTTGTCCTCCCTGACCTCCACGCTCCTCCCTGCTCCCTGCTCTCCCCCTTCCTTTCCCATCCTCACCTTTGGCCCCCGGCTGTTGTTTTCCCATGAAACCTCATGTAATAGGTGTGGATATTAGCCCAGTCGGCCCAGTGTCGGGTGACGGTGCGCTCAGCTTTTGGGCTGCACGAGACTGCAGGGCCTGTCACTGCGGCCCCCTTTAGACGCTGCTGATGGAGTCATTTGTTTTCGCACATTAATTCAATTCTGTCCCCAGACCAGGGTCGGACACCTGCTTTCCATTGCGGTGGAGCAGTGGTGGTGGTGAGGGGGAAGGGGGGGGGGGGGGGGGGGTGGGTAGTGGAGGGGTAGCTGGGCCACCTGCCTATGTTATTACAGTAGAGCGGCATCCAGACGGACATACATATGCACACACACCCACACACACAGACATGCGCTCTGACGGCCTTGGACACTTATTCATATTCTTGTCTTGGTGTTTCTGCCTGAGACGACCTTGTTGTGTGTTGACGCTGTGATTAAAAATATTCACCGTGACACAATTCATCTGAGATGTCTATTCAGTCGGTTCTGTGGGACATTTTCTGAAAGCGAGCTGCCCGGACTCCGACGTGTTTGGTTAACCTCTCAGCTCCTCACACGCTGCACCGGCCCGCCTCACTCAGCGCTCTGCCAGTTGTAGAAAAAGTTCCGCCAGCGATTTCCGCCGGTGGAGGTGAGGAGAGCTCTGGCTCTCTCTCACACACTGTAACAGTCGGTCTATTGTTAGACCTGCTCGCCCATGTGGAGCGTGACGGGCCTGCATGCGCTGCTGGTTCAACCTTACGGTGCACTGCCCCCCTGTGCTCGACATGTCCACGTGCCTGTAAAACACGACCGAAATCTGATCCACGGTCACCTACTGTTCACTGATTCGCTGACAATCATCACGGCAACCTCATCTTTCCCTGGAGTCACATACACACACACACACACACACACACACACACACACACACACACACATCCACACACACACACACACACACACATCCACACACACACACGCACACACACACACACACACACACACACACACACACACACACACACACACACACACACACACACACACACACACACACACACACACACACACACACACACACACACACACACACACACACACACACACACACACACACACACACACACACACACACACACACATCCACACACACACACACACACACACATCCACACACACACACACACACACACACACACACACACACACACACACACACACACACACACACACACACACACACACACACGAACCAAGCAACTAAACACCCTGCCCTCTTGCAGCTGTAGATGCAAATACACACAAAGGTGCACATGCACACACAAAGGAGAAACACACAGGTGCATGCACACAGGAATTACACATTAGCATCTATTAGCTCATCACCAGTAACCTGCAGCGAGAAATCCAATAGCCAGGCATGTGATTGAAATCTGGCAGTGGTTATAGCAGCCTGGTCCCTAGCTGCCAGGTATGTGTGTGTATGTGTGTGTGTGTGCATACTTTTGCACAGTGTGGAGCAGTGGCTATATCTGTGTTAAGTATTACTATTACGGTGCCGTGCATGAAATGTCCTCTGGCGAGCCAGAGCAAAAGGTGTGAAATAGAAAGCTGTGTTTTTAATCAGGCCCTCCAGAAGTGTAAAATGAAGACATTTATGAATCAAGTTTGAGGTTAAACCTCCTCAGTCCACATGATGTGGCGTGCGGATAAAGTATTTCCAGGTTTGCGTTTGTATGGGAAGGGCATGGCGTTTTTTGTATACCTGTTGTGTATGCCCGTAATTAACAGATAGTTATACAGACGGTAATCCAAGAGTATTTTTTCCCCTTACAAAATACCAGTGGTGGGCCGTCAGGGCCTGCAATGCCTTCTCTGCTGGCCTAAACAGAATCACAAAGTTATAGCTATTTTATAATGTAATAATTTTGCTAAAATACACTACATGTATTATAATTTATAAAAATATGTTTCCCATTATCTTATTTTCTCATTGCACAGCTACTGTCTTCCTCAGTTGCTCTGCTTCCAGTGCAGCTTGTTTTAAGTAGAGCTTTTATCCAATCAGATTTCACCTCTGTGTCTCTAGGCAAGAAGAGAGGCCCGAGGCCTGCAGACTCACAAGTGAATCCCTTTGCAGTTTAAATGAATGGGGACGATATTGTTGATTGTCATAGTGTTCAACCAATCAGATCTTTAGTTTGACATGTTGGGCGTATTCTTTGACGTGCCAGAGCCTTCTAGCTGGCCTACAAGTACGTCAGCATTAACGGGCAGCTCAGTTTTAAGGTGCAGCTCTGCAGTAAGGTGCAGCGTGTGCTGTGATTGGTCAGTGGGCGAGCACGTGACTATTGTGAAACGAAACTTAAAGTAGAGGTATCAGAGGCTTAGTCGGAGTAGTAAGAGTTCAAATTGAAAGATATGGAAGAAATTATGACATTTTTTGCATTTTGCTTGGTGTAGATTTTTTTTTTTTACCTAGCTTTGTTTTTTTAACACTCAATTGCTGAAGGAGGAGAAACGGATTTGTGAGTTGGGATTTAACTGTGGGATTAAACTCTTTGTCAACAAAGAAAGTGAACAGCATTTGGTAAATCAACTGTGTTTGTTTTTTTACATCTAATATCTGAATGGTCCTTGAGTGTGTAGCAGAATGCGTGTTCCGCTGCAGGTCTGCTGGATTGATTTGTCATGCTTTGTTGTCATATGAATATATGTGACTGGTTCTTGTGAGTTTGTTGTTGTCATTGTGTTAATTATATAGATTTGGACTATATGCATTGTCCGTTAATTACGAAGCATACCGCCATGTATGGCGGTTATTGTTTGTTAAGCTAGTTTAGCGTAGCCTCCCAGAAGTGCGGTGCCTCAGCTGTCTTTTGTTTTTTTTTGTTCTGGGTTCAGAGGTCACAAAGCCCGTTGTCTCGTTAAATGTCGGTTAAATACGAATACGTGTATTGTTACACCCCTAGAAACAAATAACCATAGCTTGCGCGTCATAATGAGATTATTAGGTGGTGTTTCAGCTGCAGGAGAGCACTGAAGGCCTAGGTATCAATTGCATGGCCCGCCACTCCAAAATACCCTACTATGTGAAGCTATTGAGTCCAGGCTTTACATTAGGGGGCCTTGCGCTATAATCAGTAGCATCAGCGAATTGTGTAGTTTCACAGTCAAGGACACTGTAATTGAAATGCATTCTGCCTCCTCATTCACTTTGAAGCTCCCCCAGCATATACCTTTCTCCTCTGTCATAAGGTAAATAGGAAACTGAAAGCTGATGTAACGTGTTGCCTACCCTGCAATCAGCCCACTTACTACTGGGACGGGGCCCAATCAATGCCTGCCTGCATGCCGCCCAGATGTAGCCTCTGACTTAAGCCCCCTGCTTGTTTAAGAAAACCCCTGTCCTGGTTTGCAAACCAAGGCTTCCACTGGAAATTACCAATTAGGGGGTAATATGGACCTGGTTTCTTCCGTGCCAGTTTGAATTGGAGCACTCATATATAATGTGATATGATCTGAGAGATACATGGGTGGAAGTGGTTTGGAGTAGCATGAAATGGCTCCCCTTCCCTCCCTCCCTTCCTCTTTTCTCCCTTCCCGCCCCCTCTCCACCCTCCAGGAGTAAATTGGAGGTACATAATTACTGCAATACCATGTGAGCCTAATTGATTACTGCTCCCCCCTCGGCCATTGGCAGCAGCTTGTGAGTCTGAACAAATCTTTAGTGACCACACATCCAGTTCAGGCTGATCTGCCCCGGATGTCATTTCAGTACCTCTGTTTCTCGTTGAAGAACATTCTCCCCTAGGTTGAGCCACTACGCTGCAGACGCTGTGGCATGTTGTCCAAAATACAAGTCAAAGGCAAAATGCACAATATTGAATTTGTGACCCAATTTGAGAACATTTTAAAAAGGAATGTATTGAGATACAATAAATCAATGAACGATTCTAAAAAGTACAGATGATTGAGTTGCATATTAAAGAATCAATTTAAAAGACAAAATGTCATTGAAAGTATTCATAGAGGCATGTCAAGTTATATCTGTCTTTGCTCAACTTGTATACAGTTACATGGGTATGTGTAAGCATGTGAGGGAAGAAATGCAAAAATGTGGTTTCATCGCCTGCCACCGGTCCTCGTGAACGCGTCGGGCATCTGCTCAGACAGCCGTCCAGTCAGGACCCCGGGCCCCCAGCACCCGGCCTCGAGCGCAGCGCTGGGGGAATCCGGCTGGTGGCTGAGGTAATGAGGCGAATCTCCCCCCCTCTGTCTCTCACTCACATACGCCGAGCGTGTGTGTGTGTGTGTGTGTGTGTGGGGGGGGGGGGGTAGCCATTGCACGCATGATTTCAAACAAGTCTGTGCATACTGTACATATTCACACACACACACGCACACAAACAAACACACACACACACACACACACACACACACACCTACACATCAGAGACCTGTGGAGTAGCCTCAGCTGTTTTAATGGGCGGATGAAGTTATGGGAGGTGTAGGATTTTATCATCCCCAGAGGTATCATAATAAAGAATCTTGGACTTTTGATGGATTGCTGCAGCTTCCTGTAACCGGCGAAAAAAGGGTTAGAATCCGTAGCCTAAAACAGTGACTCTCGTTACCATGACGATGACATCACCGGGCCTGTGCTCTCATCCCTGAAGAAGTGGAGAAATGAGCCCCCGGTTTGTGAATCTCATCAACCCAGCTGCATGCAGTCCGGGCCAGCATTACCCGCTCCATTCCAGAACAGAAGGGCTTTAGCTCATGTAGTTCAGCTCGACTCAGCACAGCCCCCCGGCCAGATTATCTCAGCTCAAGTCAGCCCAAAACAAACGTAGTCAGCTTTGCTCTTCTCTGCTCATTAACACCTCCTGTACATTTCGGTCACGCTAGTCCAGCTCAACTCACCCTTTAAACTCAAGATTATTTACCACCGTTCAGGTGTACAATCTTGAATTTGACATTGCAAACAAAGTCTCCCTCTCAAATGAAGTTCACGAGGTTGATCCTCTCAACTCGACCGCCTTTTACTGCCCGACACTCTCAAACAGACTCTGAGCAGCAGCGAATAGTGCAGTCGGTCTTTTCACACCCTGATTGAGTTTCCATTTGAAGTCGGTTCCAAGCCGACTAATGTCCTTTAAATGTTTTTTCCTAAACACAGCAGCAGTAGTCCTCGCCTCGGTGCAACTTCAAACAGAACCTTGTTGTTGCACGCAGTCGGGAGAGTAGAAAGGACATTGGAATTGGGGCTTGCGGCTGCTGTAGGAGAGAAATTGAGGTGCCCGTGTTGATGCAGCAAGCCTGCCTTCATCCTCTAGTTATTACGGAGAATGATGCTCATGTCTGACTACAGCTGTCTGGACCAGGGTGGGATTCAAAGTAGCTCTAAGACATCATCGTGTGAAGAAATAAAGAGATGAAATATAAATTAAAAAGGCAAGACAGACAAGAGAGATGTGGCATGGTTGTTCCCAAATGAAAGGGACTGAAAGAATTTTCATTAAGACAAAAGGGAAGTATGGGAGACAAGACTAAGATACAGGAGATAAGACTAACCATCCGGCAGTATTTTGGATGTGAAAAAGGAAGTTGAAATCCTCATTCATATGGAGAACAGACACATACAGTAAGAAACATGAGAGCAAACTCTTTCAATGAGATGGAGTTGGCAATGGTGGTTAAAGATGATGACTTAGAGGAAAATGGACTTTGAAGGATTGAGCGAGTCAGGGTAGATACATAGGGGAACGGCCAGGTCACGAACTTGCTTTGGAATATCCCGTGGTAGGAGAGCCAGGGTTCAGGAAGGTCGGACACGGTCACAGGTAGAGTCATGGAAAAGTCACCGCTGCCTTCCCTTGACCCTTTGGACTGGTGATGAAGTGATTCTAAATAGCTGCTTTATTGCTGTGGAAGTCATCAAACGTGTTCTGGACACATCTGGGAGGCTTGGTCATTTCTTGCTCATGGTTCAACAATGTGTGCCTGGGGTTGGTTACATGAAACTATGTAGTTGCAGTTTTACTTTCCACCACAAGATGGGAGTGCTGCACCAGCTGTTTCCCCCCAATTCGTCTCTGGCTCTCCCCTCTGCCTCTGGAATTTGGGCCGAGTGCCTGGTTTGGGTCAACTGTGATTAGCCTCTGTGTCGTCCCCGGTGCGAGGTGAAGTGGGTATTGTGATTTAAACAACCATACCGCTGGAGAACAAATATAAAAAAAAAAAGTTGAGTGGAAGAGAAGGTGGGCCTACAATTACCAAATGATCACAAGGGAAAGAGAAGAGGGAAAAACATAATGAGAAACATTTCATTCTTCAAATCTCCATGTTTCTGTCACGCCCAAAGCTGCTGCCGTCACTGTGCTTCCTGACAGCTCCGTATTAAGAGTTTCTAATAAATGTTAAATGGGAAGTGGAGCGTGATTGTTTGCACCACGCGTAAATTACCCATTTAGGCAATCAGTGTATCCTCAAAAGTATTGGATAACTGCAGGAACACGATTACTTCACCAACCACCTCTCATTTAAGAAAACAAAAGTTACCTCACTTTTCAAGAATGCCACCCACATCCACGCTGTCAAGCACGCCGGCCCACACATTTGTAAACCGTGCGGTTCTGAGCACAATGACTTAATTGTCCTCGTTGATTGGGGAAATAACTAACGTTGGATGATAAGAGACAGTATGACAGGCGACAGAAGAAGATGTTCTTTTACATTTGAGAGAGTTGTGTGAAGGCTTGTTAGAAATAACTGGAAGGCTGATTCACCCAGCAGAGATACGAAGGAGCCCTCTGGACAGCAGCTTTATCAGCTTTATCAGTGAGAAATGGACAGTGACAAACTGCTGGGGGTCTACGGCATGATTGGGTTTGGTTCAGAGTTGAGCCGTTCTCTTCCCCGTCTGCCAGTTTTACAGGAAAACAAAGCAGCTTCTCCTTTTCTTATCGTATTGTTTCCTTTTGCAGTTTCTAAAAGTGCAATTCATTGTTTTTATTTTGTGGTAACTCCACAATTGCTATTCACCTGGGTCGATCAGAGATTGAATACGCGATAAAACAACGTAAGTAAAAGTAAAATAGTCTCCTTGTATCTATGCAGCCATGTGATTATAGCTTCAGGAAAAGTAATCATCCTGCCTCTGTAATGGAGAACTTCTACAATACAAGCTGGGCTCTGTGGCAACCACTGAGAGCGCCCGCTGCAAAACTCATGAACGATGTGTGTATCGCCAAGTAGGACGGCCATATTAGTCATCACAGGCTCTCCCCTTATCTAATTATTCTGGCCTGTGTCGTGCTATAATTATGATTGCATCCACTGTAGTTATTGCATGTTGAAAAAGTGCCGATAATTTGTGCTAATTATCTCTAAACTCAGCTGAGGCTGATGGGATTTCATTAGTTTTTAGTCATCACACCAATCTTCAGACCAATATTTTCTTTGACCAAATCAGGGGTGTAAATATTCCGTGGGAAGAGTGTGCCCTTATTATTATACCCTATATCGTGGACTCGAAGTATCCCGCAATGCATCCTGAAAAGTGGTGTACAACTGACCACTAACCTTGCACTATATACCATCATGCTTTGCACTGAAGGAAAAATGGCAGATGGACGAGACGAGAGTAGAGAGAGTGGCGCGGTTAATACAAATCATGAGTTGTGGCATGAAAACAATATATTTAATGTGAGCAGAGCACCACAACACAAACAGACAGTACTTTATATTCATTTGTGCAAATCCGCTTATTACACCCACATTGACAATGGCGGGGTATACCAACAATAGTATAAATATAATATAGTATGAAATCTACTACATATACTGTATGTCCCTGGATAGGGACAAAACCAATGACTTCGGCAGATATTGAGATATTTCAGGCCGACATTGACATCCGTAGAGCCAATGGCGCCAGCGTGGCTAAAAGCTACAAACAGGACCTCACTAAGAAGTAAGAACAATATCCTGCATTTCATCATCAGCCCACTTACACTAAAAATAGCCCATGAAAGACAGAATGAATCATTCATGTGTAACATCACAAGTCAGGACACCGACGTATCTATCGTGTTCCTCAGGTACATCTGTCCAGCACATGTCAGCCTGAATCTGCCCAGTCCTTGTCCGCCTCCATCCTCGGGGGGAGAGGGGGGAGTCTCTGGGATCCGGGGGCCCATTACGTCCAGGTGAGGGGACTCTCCGGCCCTCACAAGCATCCCAGGACCAGTTAAAGCCACTCAGCTCTGCACTGCGCTGACACATACCAAAGCTCCGGGGCCTCTGAGTGGATAACCAGCTGGACTGTTAACGGTTATGGGTTTTTCCACACACGGGCTGCCATGAGAATGAAGATCCTGTTTTATGGCGGACAGTTTGGGTTATGGCAGAGCTGTTTTAATTTGTATTCCTTTTGTTTTATTTCGGGTTTCTCTGTTTGTGTTCCAACAACATGAAGTGCATTCTGAGAGTGTGGTTTGTTGCTGGAAGAGATTTGCAAGGGTAAATTAACGGTCGGCGGTTACGTTGTTGACCATGCTTATATTCAGTTTGGGATTTTCATCCCTTTGTTGATTCCCTAAATCTTGTTTACAAGCAGCCCCAGAGGAGATGTTAGTGTGAGTGCCTGTAACACTGAATGCCTGAGTGTGAATGAGGCGGCACTCTTGTGTGTAGGTGAGTTGGTCTGTCTGTGTTTATACGCAGGCACGGTGTCTTTCTTTCCTGGCTTACGTGTGCATGCATGCAGCTGCATGTTCATTCGTGCTCTGGGCCGAAGGTGCGTCTGCTGTGTCGTGCCTCTGCCCCTGTGGGTCTGAGTCACCGTTTTGAGGAGCTGGTGCCAAATCCGCTGTGGGAGTATTGGTGATGTTTCTCCCAGAGGACATTATTTTAGTGGCCTGCCGACACCAACTCCTCTCGTGCAGAGCTGATCTTAACAGCCTCTGGCGACTCCCATGCCACCGAGCCGCCACCATTACACAGCAATCAGCTTTACCTCAAAGTCATGTTAGCTCCATCCGGTTGGCACGAGCCCAGGAAGATGACTCGGAGAAACAGAGATGGATGGAGAGACAGTTGGGGAAGAGGGAAGGATTAAAAAGGGGGAGAGGCAGAGAGGATGGGAGAAGAACTTTCCGTATGTTTCTGATGCATACACAGATGTAAATATTACAGAAATAAATGGATTTGCACCTTTTTTCTCACAGAAATACAACAGTCTTGCTTTGTTTCTGTAAAGATTCAATTTGAATGGCATTGAGCTGTCACACCTTAATGGAGGGAGTCCTCATGTGGATCTGTCTTAATTCGGCTGACTCCATGACGCATGGAATTGCTGGGAGAAACGGTAGCTTGTAGTAGGCTAATGATATGACACATAGTTAGCAGTGGCGGGCCGTGCATTTTATACCTGGGCCTTCACTGCTGAAATACCACCTTATAACCTTATGATGGCACCACAGCTAGGGTTATTATTCGTTTCTAGGGCTGTAACAATATACGTATTCGTATTAAACCGTTCGGTACGAGGCTTACAAACCGAACAATACGTTTGAATAATACTAGGGCATTTGGAAAATGCAGAAGCTTAAATTGTGGTAAATATAATGTTTTCTGTGCTCACTAGGAGACAACGGGCTGTGTGACCTCTGAACCGGAACAAAAAGAACCACAACAAAAAACAGCTGGGGCTTCGCAAGTGTTCTGGGAGGCTAGGCTAACTAGTTTAACGGGAAAACAACAGCAGCAACACGCATTCTGCTACACAATCAAGGGCCATTCAGATATTAGATGTAAAAAAACGAACCAGTTGACCAGTAGCTATAACTTTGTGATTCTGTTTAGGCCAGCAGAGAAGGCTTTGCAGGCCCTGACGGCCCACCACTGATAGTTAGGTATCGGTGCAGGTAAAGGAACATTAGCAGGTGTTTTCCTGCTGCAGGTAAAGAGAAAATAACCACCCCATTTTGGACCGTTAGCATGCACAAACTCCTATTATCACAACATACTGGATGCTTAGATATATGTCAAATCAGTCAACAGGTAAAACTTAACTGGATGTAAAACGTATTGTTTATCAGCTACAGGGGATCATGACAAGAGAAATATTAGGCTACAAGAGTATAACAAAGTGATGTTGTTTCCATTTAAAACCGTCACACTCTCACCATCCACACACTGAAACTCTAGACATATGTCAAACTGACAGACAAACCTGTGCACCCATTGTCCAGCCAAATGTAACATTTCTAGCTCACGAGCTGATCAAATCTGCTGGCGACATTTGTCTCATTCTCTTGATGAGAAGCCTTTATTAGTTGTAAAATCTAAGACCTGGTGTTTCAAAATTGCTGCAAATCAGTATTTAGCCACATCAGAACAGAAAGCTTGACAGGCATGCAGTAACTATCATTTATGCAGTAGAGCTAACGGGGAATCACTCTTGGGATATCAAAGAAAAATGTCAAGTATGTCTCTTCAGTCCTTTCTCTTTCCCAGGGCGTAAAATACCAACACTTTGTCACGCCCCTTGGCGTTTGATACCGATGGCAACCTTTAACATCTGTATGAGACCCACCGGGCTTTGAATTGACTACAAAGTTGTAACCCCATCCTAATTAGAAGATCAGAGAAAAGGTAAAACAAAAAAACATGGAGGACAGGATGGTCAAACAAACACAGGACTTTTAACTAGGAAACCGGTGTTTGTGTTCCAAAGTTACGTTAGTGATGTTTGTGACTTGTTCTCTGTAGTTATGTCACGTTGTCTACGTGTTTGTGCAGACACCAAACAATTCCTCATGAAGATCTCTTCCTCATTTGTTTTCCAGTACCAGTGTGTGTCCGTCTCACCCTGACGTCCGTCAGAACGATTAGAACCATTGCATTTGCCCTTCCTTGAACTGAGACGATCACTGATAAGGAATAGAAGCTGTGGCTTTAACCTTTTGCAGAGCCACACTTGCGTGAGAATAAAAGAAGCCTTCCCTGTTGTGTGTGTACTGGAGTATAATACAACGAAGCACTGGCTGTCACGGACCAATGGAAGATTTTTTAGAAAGTGTGACATTCAAGTTTCAGTCAGACAGTGTTTGTAGGTGAAAACCCAAAATGTCATCTTTCCTGGAACAGAAATAGATTTTTTTTCAAGCTTGAGAACCATCCAGTTTGAGTTACAGGACTTTTACCTGACAGCCTTGAACAGATAGCTCTTCATCTTGTTTACACACAGACACACACTGACTCACTATTTACTTCAATCAACAGCTTCCCTTAATGTCCCTCTGGAGTTCAGACTCTGCCTGGAACAAAACAAGACTCCAGGCAAGTCAATTCAGTGAGGCTTTATATTACGACCCGTAATTTACAGTGTAATTGTTTGTGCTGACTATGTACCAGTCAGGCAAAAACCAGAAAAGTGAAGCCAATGGGGATGTACCTTAAAGCTGCATTCTCTCTAATGTCCATCAGGGGGCGACTCCTCTGGTTGTATAGAAGTCTATGAGAAAATGACTCTACTTCTCTCTTGATTTATTACCTCAGTAAACATTGTAAACATGAGTTCATGGTCTCAATCTCTAGTTTCAAGTCTTCTTCAATACAGCATGATGTTCATTTAGTAGATTATGGTCCATTTAGAGTCAATCATAAAGCAGGGTATGCTTTTGGGCGGGGCTACCTTGTGATTGACAGGTCGCTACGACAGCGTTGTCCAGTCTGGGAGTTATTTTGTTTTCATCTTCGAACCCGAACCCTTTCACAGTGAGTTTTCACTTAATTAAAGTTAATGGTAAAGTTTTCGTTGACTAAGAATGCCTTGGCAGCATTTAGTTGTACTTACCATACTGTACCCCGTAATAACCTGTAATAACCCTCTTATTCCCTACTGTCACATCTCATTCCCTTACTTGTACCTATTGGTGCATACTGTACTGGTTCACCGGTAAATTGGGAAGAATGACACCATTACCAATTTACCATCATGTCAAAATACAAAAAGAGAGTGGAGGAGACTTGCTGGGAGGACAGAGGGAGATGTAGGCAACACAAGATGGAGCACTGGGGTTGAGGGATCATGAGATGGGAGAAGTGTGGGAGTCAGGGAGAGAACGAGCAGAGGAACTGGAATAGATATGGAGAGAGGCATCCGAGGTGAGGAATGGGAAATAAAGTAGGCCAGGGTGGTGCAGGGATTTAAAGGTAGAAGCAGGCGGGTCACTGCATCTCTCCTCTAACCTCCTCACTGTTGCCTCTGGCTCAGAGACCAGCTCACTGCACACCAACTCGTCTCATGCGGACAAAGACAACTAGACTTTAAAATCAGGTCAAACAGTAGGTGGGATGTAGGAGGAGACTGTATTACATACTGAATATCTCCTTGAATTAATCTGAAACTGCTCCTTGAATGATATCCAGTTAGGCTCTCGGGCGCTCTGGGACCATTTTATAATTGGACAGATGAAAATAAGCCGAAAAAGCTATTAACATTCTTAAATTTCTCAGAGGAATATTCAATGTCCTCTCATGTTTAAGACACACATGCTATATACTTGGTGAGCTTCTCGTCTGTGTTTAGAACAACGTAAATTCCTCGCAGCATGGACATAACAAGATGCTGGAAACTTCCCACAGGTACTTGGTCTATTGCTGCAGATGCTGCAAACATCCCACTCTTATTCTCTGTTTGGTAACAATCTAAGGACTGAACAACTATAAGAAACAATGTGTGTATCTGTCCTGATCACATGTCCACTGTAGGTCTTGTTCTGAGCCGGTTAAAGCTGTCCAGGTTTGAGTTCTCTCACAAATCTATTGAGTGTTTTTTGTTTGTTGCACTATCATCAGTTGTGTTGTGCATAAACGTATCAGTCAAGAGCTTTGTTCTGAGATGGGTTGAACCAGAATGTGGAAGTGACAATTAATAGACATCAGACATTTTGTCCCATTGCAAATTCTGCTCCAAGCAGAAACTGAACCCCGTAACCCCGTCTGCATGCTTTGTACTTGACAAACAGTGAAGCCAAATAGCCTCTGAGAAGAACAGCTAATTATTATTGATATATTACCATGCAGACTTTAGGTGTGTTTCTCTTTCGTACCACCATCAACTCTATGAAAACCTAACTGAAAGTCTGTAGTGACTTTAACAAATATCCATTTTTATATCTTAAAGCCACAGGGGGGCGAACGGGAGAACTTGTTCGGACGCGTGTTCCACAAACATTTCACTGTCCAATGCGCTCTTTCTTTCGATCTGTTGATCCGTTTATTCCGTTTGCACATTGACCATAACAGAACACCATAGGATACTTTGACACGATAATATATCACCTTGGAACTGGCACTGACATGCCACCTTGACACGACACCTTGACACGGTCAAAAACTGTCAGCTTCCCATCCACACACCTGGCCCTCGTCACCAGTCACTTACATATATGCACTTCTAGGTCAATGTGCCACCCACTGTTCAATGTCAGAATTGCACGTGCAAACCCACCCCGTGTTTCCCTCAAAGACAAAAGAAAACAAAGAAACCACATTATGGCTCCAACAAAGTCCTTTAAATCCTTTCTGGTCTTAAAAGTATTCACTCTGAGTTGATTACAGCCAACACCTGCAAGCTGCATGATCTGGACCTATGGGGAGTTGTTTGGATGGTTATTGTACTTATCTGTGTGGCTGTTGATGAATCCCATCGCTCCTGAGCGATGGATCATTATTCAGTACATAGCACAGCCTTGAATATGCAAAGCAAGGCAAAGTGCCTAAAGAACTCTCATGCTAAAAAAAAGGACATCAAATGGGTGGTGTCCAGCTACCCTTCTTCTGCTGTCATATTCCATGCTTTAACCTTTGTTCAGCATCTATGCTTAAATTGTCTTTTTTTGCTGTAGGTTTCTTCTTATAGGGCAAAAACATTTATATAGATTGAATATTAAAGGGCAGTGTGTGGGATTTGGTGGCCTCTGGTGGTGAGGTTGCAGATTGCAACGAACTGAAACTAATCAGCCAGTAGGAGAACTACGACGCAAAAGGAAAAAGGCTCTCTCTAGTTTGTCCGTTCTGGGCCACCGTAGAACACGGCGGGCTCCATGAAGAGGACCCACTTCACATGTAGATACAAACAGCTCATTCTAAACACGACAATACTTATTTTCAGCTGATTACACACTAAAAAAAACACAATTAATGATAGTATATTCAATTTCTGATAACATCCCCCATTAATGCTACACACTGGCCCTTTAAAACAAAGCTTGCTCAAGATTGTACATTTGTGGGACCATTGTTTTTAAGATCTTTTTCAGGCTATTAAGCAAGCTGTGGAGGGGATGTCATGCACATGCTAACATGAGTCAGCACATCAATAAATCAGTTGCTGAAATCTGAAAAAAGTCAGATGCTATAGATCATATTTCATGTGAGAGGTTCTGTCCAAAAAAAATGTCTATTTAATAAATATCTAGGAGAGACGGTTTCAGTGTAGTGCATGAAAGGATCCATAATAGTACTGTAGAAATGGAGGTTGCACCAATTCACATTTTCTTTAAAGTTGTATGTGATATCCAAACAAATCCCAAACACAAAACTTCAACAGATCCTAATTCCCTGCAGTAAAGTGTGTACATTATGTGCTACAGTAATATCTCTGATACCTTGAGCAGTTTCTCTTGTCTCTGCCTCCTGTGTTCTGAATGCGCCCTGTTGTTTTGTAGTGAGTGGGCAGGGTGCTGCATGCCAGGGAGTGTGTGTGTGGGTTTCGGTGGGCAGTAGCTCTGTTGATGCTACTGTATATTGTAGGCAGACAGAAGGCTTAATAAAACCACCTGCAGCATTGCTTTTGTTGAGCAAGATTGCCTCTCATCATCATCTGTTCATAATAATACTGTCTAGGGGGAATTTATTGAAAATGTCATTGCGTTGCATTTGGCGCACGCCTTAGTTTCACCTATTATCCTTGTGATGAGTGTTTACCTAGCACGCAGTGCTTTCATCAACACAATAAGGCAGTATTTTTTGCTAGATTAAGTGAAAGGGGGTGGTGGGGGGGGTTAGATAGCAAACAAATGATTTGGTTTCCCTTCATTTAATTAATCACTTTTTAAAGTCTGTTTTGTCATAGCATCTTATGTCATCATGACTTGACGTGTCTGCGTCATGTGCCATGTTGTGTCATGTTGTGTCATGTTATTTCACTTTAAAAGAATAGTTTGACATTTTGGGAAATGCACTCAATTTCTCGAGACGAAAACGAAAACATCTTTTCCCTTAAAAAAACCTTCAGTGTTGTTCTTTGCTCTTCTTTCAAAGAAGAAACGGATAGAACGGATGCTATTGCAACATCTATACTAACATCTTTAGCTGCCATTGTTCAGAACCAGTGGTGGGCCGTCAGGGCCTTCAAGGCCTTCTCTGCTGGCCTAAACAGAGTCACAAAGTTATAGCTATTTTATAATTTAATAATTTTTCATAAATACACTACATGTATTATAATTTTTTTTCCCATTATCTTATTTTCTCATTGCACAGCTCCTGTCTTCCTCAGTTGCTCTGCTTCCAGTGCAGCTTGTTATAAGTAGAGCTTTTATCCAATCAGATTTCACCTCTGTGTCTCTAGGTAAGAAGAGAGGCCCGAGGCCTGCAGACTCACAAGTGAATCCATGTGCAGTTTAAGTGAATGGGGACGATATTGTTGATTGTCATCGTCTTCAACCAATCAGATCTTTAGTTTGACATGTTGTGCATATTCTTTGACGTACCAGAGCCTGCTAGCTGGCCTAGCCATACGTGATTGGTCAGTGGGCTAGCGTGACATGTTGGGCGGTGACAATCCCAATATCTGCTGCCTCTGTCGAGCGGACATTTTCAGCCCTCAAACGCATTAAAACGTATTCAAGAAATACAACTGGGGAGGCTCGACTGTCTTGAGAATGAATTGAGAAGGACTTCTTACTGGAACTAAAACGCACGGATGTACTAAACAACCGTGAGATTAAACTCTTTGTTAACAAAGAAAGGAGGATGGACTTTGTCTTTAAATAGTGAACAGCAGCTTTGGTAAGTTAACTGCTTTTGTTTTTACATCTGCAGTAGCTTTAATATGCTTGTTTATATATTATTATTTGTACAACTTGTTTTTATGAAGATGGATTTTTGTTTGGTTTTATATGTGATAGGAACCATTGTTACGTCCTATGTTGCTCTGGGGACATATTTAGCGGTGCCAGTGTTGCCAACTTGGCGACTTTCTCGCTAAATCTGGCGACTTTCCAAACCCTCATGGCGACTTTTTTTGTCAAAAGCTTCTAGCGACAAATCTATCGACTTTTCTGGTGTTTTGACTCTGACGTGAAAGCACGTACCGTTCTGCACTGTCGTGAAGGAGCAGCGGGTGCTGCCGTTCATGTATCTGCACTCTGCAGTTAGTGTATTTGTAGGTGTTGAGCTTAATTTTTACACAAAACAAATAATAACCATAGCTGTGGCGTCATAATGAGGTGTTTCAGCTGCAGGACAGCAGTGAAGGCCCAGGTATAAAATGCACGGCCCACCACTGTTCAGAACAAACAGTCACCTCTCTGTGTTGTCTCACACACACCTAAGCCACGCCCCTAGCTGCCAGTAGCTCCTCACAGGACGCTGATTGGTCCGTGTTCTGGCTTAGACACAAAAACATGAAGCCTGTGTTATAAGTGATCTCACGATTCTCGTTTGATCTCATGACATTGCAAGAATCCAGCTGCTATGCAAGGTAAAGGCTAGGCTAACCGGCTGCTAACTGTAGTCTTGTGTGCCCACACTCCTTTTGTGTGAGTGTGTGTGGAATAAACAGATAGTGAATAGAGAGAAGAAATATAAATAAAGAGTTACAGCTGTTTCGTGATGTTGGATTTAAAAGGTCACATCCTCAGTGGTGAATGTCGAAAGAAAGATATTCATCCTATGACTTCATAATATATTATCAGAACTGATAGAAATTCAAAGAGCTAAAACCCTTGAACCAGGGGTAAAAACTCTAGATGAATCGTGAGTATGTGTGTTAGGCTGGTGGGTCTGTTGGAGGTTTAATTTGCTTCACTGGGTTGATTGGAGAACAGCTGCTCTGGTGTTTTACTTCCCATCAAGTAAGGAGCAAATCAAATTACATCTAAAGGCTCATAAAAAAACATTTTCTATGCTGTTGATTAAAAATAATACTGTTACTTAACTCCAATTTGCTCTGCTTTATATGAACATTTAGCAGATCAGACACATCATCTGCAGTGTGTCATTAATCACCCATCTGATGCTATTGAAAGTATTCTTTGAAAATTGTGAAATACAGTCAGTGATCCTTTGATGTACTCAAAGTTTCCCTGGTAACAGAAAGAGGATTAATTTCATTGCGTATACAACTATCATTAACTTGAATGTTTTAATTGTGGACACTAATCAGGAGCCTAATTCAACATCAAAGCAGAACGCTAATGAGTTCATCTTCAACACATGAGCCCTTTCTGGTCCAGTGGAGACAGCCAGGTCAGGAAAGGCAGAGATGCTTTTAGACACAGTGGGTGTTGCCAGGCTTATCCCATTTTATCCTAGTCAGTATGTGTCTATTTCTGTGTATATGTGTGTGTGAGTTCTTGTATTTCTATGTGTAAGAAGACGAAACATCAGCACAAGAAAGCTAAAATATGGAAGAAAGGTATCTCCGATTTCTGGGGACAATTTAAGGTTTAGGATTTGGATTAAAATAGATTTTACCCAAATTACAAAAAAATAAAATAAGATAAAAAAAGTGAATCATGTTTCAATAGTCTTGCTGACAGATTTGGTTTCTCTTATTGAGGTTTTGAGAAAACCATTGTTGTGGTTTTTCATGCTTCTCTATGCTACTACTATAATACAGGTGAGAGGATTTCAGTTTGTGGCACTCTCAGCATTTAAAAACATACAAAAAATCATCCCCATCTTTTTCCAAAAAGTGTATTTCCATCACTCTGGATCGTACACAAAACACACTGTCAATGTTTTCAATTGTAACCCCATCACCAGACCATTTTATAATTGATATGATGATAATAGACAATTATGCAAAAACCCCGGAAAATGTACAAAAGCAATATTCTTTAAATTCTTTCTATGGTCATGATTGAAATAGAAATGCAAACATTAATTAGGTCTGTGTGCACAAAATTCTGATCTGCTATACACCCATCGACCACCTCAACCTTTAAAGCCCTTACTGTATCTTCTTCCGCGCTGCATGTAGCGCACACTACTGCATCAACACCGAACGTTGGCAATGGATGTAAATTTGGAGTTACAGTATGATCAGATACTTCTAATGCTTCCTCATAGGTGGTTTTTTTGGACTAGAAAGTACTTCCACAGTTACACAAGAGACTTTGCTGTAGATTCCAGTCACCTCGTTTAATTGGACTGGAGGCTGAATACAGATATCTCAAAAACCTGCTCAAATAAAACTAATAGCATCTGCATGGCTAGTCCCGTGAACTGCTAGAGGTGAGTGAGAGTCTTTTGGGGATTTGAGTGAACTGGCCTTTTAATGTGCACTCTTACATAACAAGGACACATGCATGATTACCTGTGATTGGATAAGATTCGTATCTCTGATCTGCATAGCGGAGAGTCTTAAATAAACCTTGAAGCATGTCTGCAAGAATTCTCTCTGCCTGCATATCGGTATCGTTTTCCTCATCTCAGAGTTTGTCTTCACTGCTAAAGCTCTCGCTAACTTGAAAGGACTGAAGACAACAAATAAGGAGATAATACTTTATTGTCAGGGTCAGTCCTGTCAACATATTTCTCTCGGTTTCGTAGCTGAGCTTTCACAGTGAATTTCACAAAATGATGACTGGACAGTCACAAGCTTTGGCAGCCAAATGGAATAAATGAACAAAACGAGAGCATGTGTGACTTTTCTAAGCGTGCTGTGGCTGAAAGCTGCTTGATTACTTGGCGAGGAACAGTGTGTGTGTGTGTGTGTGTGTGTGTGTACTGCATGTGTGCAGGGACACTCAGACTGTGGACAAGTACTGGCAGGTAATTGGTTTATTTTTAAAGGATGTTCCTAATCCCTCTCCACAGCAGGTCGCTCTTCTCTCCACACCAGTTCCTGTGAGTTCAGAGGACTAGAGTCAAGGGTTCTCACCCCGGATCTCTTCATTATCTTTGGTCCGTTGGCAAGCACACACTCTCATTCCTTCAGCCCACATAGAGCCTCTCACACCTCTCTCACATGCTAATTAGCAGCACTATCATGTCATCTTCAAGAGAGAGGCAAAGAGAAAGTTTTTAAGATGAGGAGAGGATGAGAAGAGGGACAGACGGAAAATAGGGGAACCTGTCAGAGTAAGGGGAAAAAAGAGAGAAAACAATGTTTGAGGAGTGAGGGAGGGTGTGAGGACGAGGGATGGGCAAACAAAGGAATTCTGTGAAAGGAGCTGGAAATGAAAGGGAATGTCAGCCATGAAAGACAGTTCGTGAGACAGCTGACAATTGATGCTGTCATGTATTTGCTGTGCCACCCACCATCCTATCTGCTTGGGTGTTTCAAGAAGCTGTGGCTTTACTGTACCCGCTTGAATTACGCTACAAAGACACGCACACACACGCACACACACACACACACACACACACACACACACACACACACACACACACACACACACACACACACACACACACACACACACACACACACACACACACACACACACACACACACACACACACACACACACACACACACACACACACACACATCTTATTAAATTCATTTGTTATTACACTTTTCATGCTAAACTAATGGTCACAGAGAGTTCGTTCTCATTTGCAATCAGCAGACAAGGAGTGCCAGCAGCCATTGTGGCTGAAAGCCCGGGGGCCATGGAGAGGGTCGTTCATTACCAATTACAGCTGCCGAGAGCAGCACACAAGTAGTGACTCCCACCTGTGAGCGGCTGAGTGAAGACAGATGAATAGAGGAGTCTAAAAATCAAAAAATCTCACAAACATTATCGGTTCATCCTGTGTGATGTTTGAATTGACTGAATTAAATGACACGTGCAGCAGCGGCACTATTGTGTGAGAGATCTTGTATGGAAGAGCTAGTGTTCAGGAGGTAGTGTTCAGGAGGTTAAATCCAAGCCGAGCTTGGATTTAACCTCGGACCAAAATAATACATGTTATGCTGGTATGTTTGCCCTATGGGTTTTATCAGTCAGGCACTGAACCTCTGTAGTTGAGTGCATGCATACGCAGAATATATGAGCATGAGTATGTCATCATAGTGCATACCTCTCATATTGGTTGTTTTAAAGTAGGCCTATATCACACTTGCTCAAGGGCGAATTATGAGACAATGGCAGTGGTGGGCCGTCAGGGCCAGCTCAGCCTTCTCTGCTGGCCTAAACACAATCACAAAGTTATAGCTATTTTATAATGTAATACTTTTTCACAAATACATGTATTATAATCTTTTTCCCATTAGCTTATTTTCTCATTGCACAGCTCCTGTCTTCCTCTGTTGCTCTGCTTCTAGCCTGCAGCGCTGCTTCCAGCACAGCTTGTTTTAAGGAGAGCTTTTATCCAATCAGATTCAGCCCCTATGTCTCTATGTAAGGAGAGAGGCTCGATGCCTGCTAGAGAGACTTTGCAGATTAAAGTGAATGGGGACGATATTGTTGATTCTTATAGTCTTCAACCAATCAGATCTTTAGTTTGACATGTTGGGCGTATTCTTTGACGTGCCAGTAGCACCGAGGTAGCCTTCTAAGTACGTCTGCATTAACGTGCGCCGTCATTGGTCAGTGGGCCAGCGTGACTTTTGTCAAACAGAAAGCTAGCTAGCAGATCTTAGTATTTAGTAAGAGTTCATGTTGAAACATATGTAAGAGAAGTTATGACATTTTTAGCGTTTTGCTTGGTGTAGATTCTTTTTTTTTTTACCTAGCTGTGTTTTTTTAACACTCAATGGCTGAAGGAGGAGAAACGGATTTCTGGAGAAGGACATTTCCAGAAAAACTGGACATCGTATCAAAGGGTCGGTCAACCCCACAGCTAGCAGCTCTAACCCAGCATGGAAAAGGATTTGTATGAACGGTATTTCTGGTTGACAGCAGCGGAGAAGCGTTGCTCATTTTATGGCTAAGAATGCGTTTCATTTGCAACTGAGCTCTTGGTGTTTGGAACTGTTTGGAGCTACGCTATGCTAACCAAGGCAGCTACACGACAGGACACGCACAAGCTACGTGCTTTTGAAAACTTTTGGAGAGACCTGAGTGAATTTACAACTCAACGAACACGTTCGCAGGAGGACTCTGGCTGGAACTGACCCGCACCGATATTCTGAACAACCGCGGTTTTAACTCTTTGTTAACAAAGAAAGGAGGATGGACTTTGTCTTTAAGTGAACAGCAGCTGTGGTAAGTCAACTGCTTTAGCGTTACTACTGTGTTCATTTGTCTATCGTATCGTTTTTATAAATAATATGAATGGCTCGTGCTCTAGCGCTGCTGTGTTGCTGTGTTGATTTGTCATGCTTGACATTTTATGTTGTCATATAAATAATTGTGACTGGTTCTTGTCATTGTGTTAATTACATTGATTCTGACTTGTCCGTTAATGACGAAGCATCCCGTCATCGCGGGGTTATTTCGGACATTTGATTCTCTGTTTGCATCAGTAGGGAACAGCTAACTGCTGTTTCCCCGCTAAGCTAGTTAGCTTAGCCACTCTCTGCACTCACCTGAGAGCATCTTAACACTGTGATCGTTCTCATTCTGTGGAACACATGGAGGAGATTGTTGCTACTTTCAAATGTTTTTGAGAAGTGTGAGACTGAGATGTGGTTGACCCGAAGTTCACTCTCAGGCGTTGTGGGTGGACAAACATTTCCAGGGTGCCCAAGCCTTATCACAGAGCTGTCTTATGGTATTACAGGACTTTACTTGGAGAAATCCTCTTCTACCAAGCTCAGCCCCGGAGGTGTCCCCAGCCTTGTCTGGCAAGACACTTCAAATGCTGTCTGCACAGGCCTGAGGAAATTAATTAGGCTTTAGCATTTCACAGACTTTAATTTCTGATGAAATTTGAGGCAATCGTTGAATTTTGATTAAATATGAAATCATTATGGATGTATTGTTGTTTTGAGTAGTTCATTAAACAGCAGTGGTATAATCACCAAAAGATGGAGATGATGATGAAGTTTTTCTTCTCCCACTGTCTCTTTGTCTCTCTCTTCACTATTTCAAAGTTTGAATGCATGAAAGTGGCATGTATCATTCAATTGAATTGAATTGAATTGAATTGAATTCATTTTTGTATAGCCCAAAATCACAAATTTGCATCAGAGGGCTTTACAATCTGTACACATACGACATCTTCTGTCCCGGAACCCTCACATCGGAACGTGAAAAACTCCCCCGAAAAACCTCTTTAACAGGGAGTAAAACAGGAAGAAACCTGAGGGAGAGCAACAGAGGAGGGATTCTCTATCAGGATGGACAGAAGTGCAATAGATGTCATGTAGAATGAACAACATAACAGAGTTACAACACATGTTTATATGACAGAACCACGGCAGGAGGCAAGACCAGGGTCCAGGTATAACCAGGATCCACGGGAACCTGCGAGGTGAGAAAGCACAGAGACTCTGGTGAAAAAGCAAAGTCAGTAATGTGCGTTAATGTAATATAAAATAGTAAATCATCTGTGACAGTAAAAAGATTGAGAAGTCAAAGTTGAAGTCAAGATGTTTGTGATTGATTATGTGTTTTGGGAGCTTTATAGGAAACATTGCAAGATGTTTAACATTTGTTTTTATACAGTTTTTCTTTGTTAACATAAGCTTCTTTTGCTGGATGTGCATATGTTGTATCTGTTGTATTTAGAGCTGTTCCAATATCAGTATCAGAAATGCCTGCGATACAGCCTAAAATGCAGTGGCGGGCCGTGCATTCTGTCCTACCACACTTGAGCCATCTCCTAATAATCTCATTATGACGCGCAAGCTACGGGTTATTATTTGTTTCTAGGTGTGTAATAATACACGTATTCGTATTAAACCGTTCGGTACGAGGCTTACGAACCGAACAATACATTTGAATAATACTAGTGCATTTGGAAAATGCAGAAGCTCTCCCCGCAGCGTTTAGCTGTTCCCTACTGATTCAGACAGGGCTAAACATCCTCCTTTCTTTGTTAACAAACTTAATAACTCCTAAATCCATTTCTCCTCCTCCTTCAGCCATTGAGAGTTAAAAAAACAAAGCTAGGCAAAAAAAAAGAAAAGAATCTACACCAAGCAAAACACTAAAAATGTCATAACTTCTCTTACATGTTTCAACCTGAACTCTTACTAAATACTAAGATCTGCTAGCTAGCTTTCTGTTTGACAAAAGTCACGCTGGCCCACTGACCAATCACGGCACACGTTAATGCAGACGTACTTAGCAAGCTACCTGAGTACCACTGACATGTCAAAGAATACGCCCAACATGTCAAACTAAAGATCAGATTGGTTGAAGAGTAGGGGTGCAACGGATCACAAACCTCACGGTTCGGTTCGGATCACGGTTCTTGAGTCACGGTTCGGATCATTTTTCGGATCAACAAAGAAAAGGGGAGGAGACAAATATAACTTTGCTTTCCATTTATTAATTAAATAACTTCAAGAACACTTAAAGCAAAGAACTTTGGGCTATAGTCTTACATAAAAACTAAAATATTGAAGATGTCCAATTTGAAATAAAAAAATTCAAGAATATTCAATTCTGTTAAGTTTAAGTGCAACATGAGGTATGTTGATGCCCTCGTCCTTTGATCAATATTGAAAGAAAGAAACAGCCAGTGAGCTAGCTTCCACTGTTTACACTGAACTGAACTGATCGGCAACAACTTGGGTCTGTGTGACTCTCACAGAGGGGGCGTGTCTACAGCACCTGTCTGTGTGACTCTCACAGAGGGGGCGTGTCTACAGCACCTGTCTGTGTGACTCTCACAGAGGGGGCGTGTCTACAGCACCGGACTATGAATCACTCCGCCGTGGTGAAAGCGGTCACAGTCTTTTCCTCTTCATAGAGGAACAAGCTTCATACTGAAGTGGGTGCGTGAGTGGATTTTGTAGCGTGGCTCAAGCATTTTAACCAGATTTTGAAATCCTTTGTTTTCCACACCAGAGTGTCCCCCGTCGCTGACAGACGGGATGGTGTCTCTTCATATGTGTGGACATGCCGATGTATTGCCGTTATCGTATGTCTTTCTCTTTAAATAACGCCTACATACCGTAACGGTTTTGTCCACCACCCTTATCCGTCATTATAAGTTACAGGGAAGACAAAATGCTCCCAAACTTGCAACTTAAATGACCCGGGGGCTTCTCAAGTTCCTCCGCTCGCCGTGACTTTCACCGTTAAATGCTTTTAACCTGCTCCGTTCCCGTGAACACACTACTGCTTTATATCTGTTCACTAACACTCTGCATTGATATTCGGGGACTTGTTACTTGAAAAGGAACAGCAGCAGTAAAACTTTATTACACACTATGAGGATTACACTGTAAAAAAAAAATACTCAATTGATCCGCGGTTCACGAGTGATCCGAACCGTGAGGGGTGATCCGCGGATCGATCCGCGATCCGTTACACCACTATTGAAGACTATGACAATCAACAATATCGTCCCCATTTACTTAATCTGCAAAGTCTACCTAGAGGACCTCGGGCCTCTCTTCTTACATAGAGACATAGGGGCTGAATGTGATTGGATAAAAGCTCTCCTTAAAACAAGCTGTGCTGGAAGCAGCGCTGCAGGCTGGAAGCAGAGCAACAGAGGAAGACAGGAGCTGTGCAATGAGAAAATAAGATAATGGGGAAAAAAATGATAATACATGTAGTGTATTTGTGAAAAATTATTAAATTATAAAATAGCTATAACTTTGTGATTCTGTTTAGGCCAGCAGAGAAGGCTTAGCTGGCCCTGACGGCCCACCACTGCTAAAATGCATGATCGGGTATCGGAAAGTACGCAAGTCTATGCACGGATTGGAAATCCCTTTAATATATCAGCTTACAGGAACTAACACAGCATGTGCCTGATCTGCCTGATCTGTACAGTCTGCCTGTTTAGTACTGCACATGTGCAAACTATAGTGCTACACACATGGTTAAACACTCTCATGCACTAATGCTAACTATGCTGCCTAATATATATGAGTATCCTGACTAAGGACACTGCTCCTAAAACCTGAATAACCACATCCAGTCTGGCTGTCTAGTGTTGATACCAGGCTATATCCTACAATATATTATAGCGCGATACTAATGGCTGCACATAACACAGGTAAGCACTTTAGGTATTAACACTATGAGTAAATATGCACGACCTAAACCCTATAATGTTTCAGTTGGAATATTATTTTATAATATTATAGATCTGCTATAGAAGATAAATAGCCCAAGTATAATAATATAACTATAAAATCACAAGTAGGCTATAATAATAAATAAATAGGATTAAATAGAAAGAGATTGCTGGTATCGGTCGATACATACGCCAACATGTGAATAAGGGGAGTACCGGCATGCATTCTTTTTCCCAATTCAAGCACTGCTTATACATAGTTGGAACAGCATCAGCAACAAAACCCCTCCTGTCCAAACCAACAGATGGGCACTCTGCAGTCTGTGTATACAACTGATTATCAATTACAAATATACAACCGCCTTCCTCAGTGTAGCCTCACAAGAATTAACCAGATCTCTAACAGACGCAGCGGCTCATTAGTCAACTGGCATCATGCTGAAACACCAGGGGAAACTTTTTATGACTTGACAGATATGATATACAGCTGACCACCTCTGATTTCAGCTGAGCGGGTGATTTCTGCCGGCTCCTCGTCACGCTGAGTAACAGAGAAAAGCAGCAGCATGTTGGGTTACATTAATCATTCAGCATGTCAGTAGGCTGCTGTTAGTGTTGTGAAGTGTGTCCTGAAGATGTTAGTCCACTAATAGAAACTAGAACGACTTGAATGCCTCAGGGTACTTTCACAATCAATCCATTCTCTTTATCCGGTATACTGAAAGCAGTTATCGTCCAAAGGTAACTAGGTAACTAAAGAATTAAGTGTCGACAGGCAGCACAGCGAGCAAACTGTAGTTTTATTCTGTAAATACAATAACTTGTCATAATCTTAGTCTTAATGAGCTGTCTTGTCCACAGCCGTCTCCTGCCCCGTTCCTGTGGTGTAGATCCAAAGGCGTACTCGCCATCCTTCATATGAGTGTTGAATCATTGTAAATTGGAAGTCAACCAAACGAGAGTTCTCCGAATGAAGATGAATGCTCAAGGGAAATGTGATTTAAATCATTTTGGATATGGAAATCTCTCTTTTTTTTCCTGTCTCTGCCTCTGTCTTCACGTCTCTCTTCCTGTTTCCTCTAAATGTTACACGATGTATTTTATGTTGTGAGACATATAACACAATAGAAGATGATGGACACAATCTTTATTTCTTTGGAAAAGAAGAGATAAAGATAAAAATACAGATCATCCCAGCCAGCAGAAGAGTGGGAAGCTGTTTCCTAGGGAACGTGTCAGATTGTAGTGACTTCTCTTCCTGCGTATTGTGGGATGGTTGAATGTGTGTCATGTATGCAGCTGCACTGATGGACAGACTGTGTCTTATTAACTGAAATATGCCCTTAACTACTTTCTCTTTTTTGTTGTAATGAATAACCACTCAATTTAAATGACCTCGGGGCAGAGAATAATGTACCATCATCATGGTACAAAGAGACTTAAAATGACTAAAGACACAAAGCAACATCAAAGATAGACAAAATGACTACAAAGAAATGCAAAACAGCTGCAAAGAGACACAAAATGACTAAAAAGAGAGACAAATCAACTACAAAGGAACACATTAACTACTAAAACAACCCTAGTCTAGCTACAAAAGACCAAAATAATTGCAAAGAGACAGAAAACAACAACAGCACAAAGAGGCATGATAACTATAAAGTATGCGTGACTTGATCCTATGTAGAAGAGGTGGTGGGGCCCATTGTTTTATAATCTGCCCATGACCATCATCTATTGATGTATGATCCCTGATGAAGGACGGGGCTGGAAATCATTTTAGGAATGGATTTGATCATGATCTTGTGATGACAACTTGAACTTAAATCTTAACAAGTTGCCACACATTGTAAAACTCTCTTACAGTCATATTTCTGTGTATTGCACTACTATTTTTGCTCTGGTGAAGGCCTCAGGATCTGGGTCATTGTATAACGCATGAACACTTAATTCAAGGTTGAGGCTTTTTTTAACCCTATAACAGTCAGAGGCTGCAGTCTTCGAGATGAGATACTGTCATGAGCACGTTTTCTCCTTTTCATGCGTAGTTCGCCTTCAAGCTGCACGTCATTAGCCCTCTCAGGCAGGCTGAGTATAGTGAACACAGAGGAGTCCTCTACCTTAGCATAAGATGCACACATCCGATAAAATAGCACAGACACAATCGGCAGCAGCCTGCATTGGGGTTTTGACCATATATTAAGCATTTTTCTTGTCAAATCTTTTGGATACCACCAAGGGGGAAGGCAGTGGTTTGAAGAGAAAGAAACAGACACAAACACAGAGAGACAAGCGTGGATTTTAGGAAATAGTCCAAAAGCAGCAACATGCTGCTAAAACAGATAACAAAGCCAGGAAATCTTGCTTCTTCAAACAACCCAATCACATGGTTATGTTCCCAGTAATCCATCAGTAAGATACACATGAACACAGAATCACTAATGATAACACTGTGTTTGATGTGACAGGAAGATTTTAGGGATTTCCATCTTTAAACTACATGTCCATGTTTTTTTACAGACTGTGGCTGACTGATTGACATCTCCCTGACTTCCCTGTTGGTTTTGTTGGAGCTAATTGGGAGAGCAAACACATTGTAACAGGTCTTTTCCCAGCAGACGTGTTGACATGCTGTAGAATAGGATAGTAAGGTCCTAGAATATAGGAAGGCCCTCGTACCACAGTGTCAATCAAAACACATTTAGAATGGATGACTTTCACTGACGTGTAGTTCAATAACATACAGCACAGAAAAGCAAGCCCATAGGCATGTGTTTTAATGAACAGGAGGAGAATATGGAAAAATACACATTAACAATGCAGTGAAAACTCCAGAAACTGGTTACGACTACTTCTTTTACTTAATACGCCTGTGTTTTATCTGCTGTGACAAGTTCAACTGTCAATAAGCCCTTTTCACAGCAGCCATTCTGACATGTCATTACAGGGTAAATAAAGGTGTAATTAATAATGTTAATTAAGGCCATGTTCCATTTAGGTGGTCCAGGGCCCTGGTGTTGTGCACAAGTCATTTGATCAACAACTTACTTACAACTGTGTTTACCATGCAAGCTTTGACCGTTGTCATGGTAATCAATGTTCACATCAGTATTCGAATGCATTGATTTCTGTTGTTTTAATATAGACTATGCATTACCTCAAAAAACCCAAATAGCCCATACAATAAGGAATAGTAATCCTTTATTATTCATTATTATTGTTTGTTGAGTTGTTGCAGTGCTGTCCCAGGTGCTGAGACATCTAGAGACAGACAGTCCCCACAAAGTCAGGTCTCAAATTAGTTTTTATAGGCTACCGCCGTAATTTGATGTTTTTTTTGCAATTTCTTTTGCTGTTTTTATCCAATGAAAACAACAATGCTTGAAGTCCAATTTTTGTCCGTTAATCGCTCATTACACAATGATAGCAAAGCAAAATGTAAGTAAATAATGACCGCAAGTTTGAGGAAAGTTGACAGCTTGAGTTGTTGTCCTCGTCTCCCCCTCCCATCACTTTAGATGCATGGGCTTATCGGGGCGCAAACCCGATGCCCGTAACAGGGCCCACATGAATTAAAAAAATGCTGTGCATCTGATCTGTTTCTCCAGCTGACAGACTGACGAGTGAGTGGCCCAGTTTATTTTGCGGTTGCAGTGTATGTGAACGACATCAGCTGAAAGGAAGTAAACATGGACCCAAGCTGTTGCAAGTCCATTGAAATAAGCTAGCACGGAGCGTTTCAGACAGAGGCTGAAAACAGGTTTCTTCAGACAGACAGCATGAGAAAAATAGATTATTTTGTACGTTAAAGCATGTTCACCTGTTCTAGTAGAAACCCAAAATAAGTATGAACCTGAAAATGAGCATGACATGGCTCCTTTAAGAAAGAAATGTGACACAAAGAAGTGGAAGTACATGAACGATGGTACTGTATCATCAGTTATGTGTTAGCCTTTTTCACAGAGAGAAGTTTGGCACGTTACAATAGGAAAAACACGTGTAAATAATAAACTAAATGAATGACGGCTGAATTCCATTTAGCTGCTTCTGTTTCAGGGTCCTGGGATCGTGCAAACTGGCTTGTTGTCACACTGCCAAGGCTTACTGGGACATCAATGATTTTATTAGTAACACCTGTGGTTTTTCTATTCAAAATGTCCGCTGCTTAAAAACACTCCCCGGGCCTTTGTGTGCATGGGGAGAGAGAGATACCCAGACAGAGAGAGAGAGTGAAAGAGAGACAGGACTGGAGGCCGTCATTGGAGAGCTCTGTCGGAGACAGATAAGAAATGCATGTATAATCCTTCTGCTGTTAACCTGGCTGCCGGTCTGTCCGTCACACAGTCAGGGTACTGCCAGTCACATTACAATCTTGTAACTCTGCCTTGCAGTCCTCAAAACACATAGATGGGCAGAGGTGGCCAAAGACAGGATTTAACTGCATATTGATTCCACTGACTGCATCAGGCTGCTCTCCACCAGGCGCTTGTTTTCACTCTAATTTGTTTGGAAATGAGGGTTCAGAGACTCATCCGGACAGGCAGCCTTCGCCGTCTGGGAGGGAGAGCGCTGCCTTCCCCTTTCGCCATCATTTCCCATTCGTTTCAACCCTCCAACCAGTCATTCCGAGCTTTCCTGAAAGGCTGAAACTCTGTATCGTCGAGATCGATAGACGGAGTTACAGTTTTTCCACTCTTCCATTCATCCCTTCAACCACAAGTCTTCACAAAACAGAAGACTGTGATTCTCAGTTCATCTGCTTATTCATCTATATTATTATATTGCCGTGAAATAGCAACCCCCTTTTAAAAAAAACTTCAATAATTAGGCCCATGTCCTTTGTGCCTGAAAATTGTCCTTTCACGCTCGTGATCCCGTTATCTGCCTCTCTAACCCTTGGGGAAAACGGTTTCTCTACCTGACAATATTAAATCTTCTCAATGATATGGTTGGGCTGCTGCCGGCTGCTAGTCTCACTCTCGGCGGTTGCCTCTTGGAGAAACTGTGAGAAGAGGCTGATTAACTGCTTCTCTGCTCCCACTGATGTACGCAGACATACATATGTATTATTTACAGTGTGTGTGTACAGGCCGCATACTTGTATGTATGTATGTATAACCCCAGAGGAAATCGTACACTCTGTTGTATACATTTTGAAATGTGCAGTGGTTGATTCACTTATCGGTCTCATTTTGTATTTAAGGTTAAAAGAAAAGTAGTCCTCTCTCTCAGCTAATTTAGTTTTTTTTCCTGCAATTTATTTTGGAGCAATCAACATAGCAACAGCTCTCACTTAAGTGACATCTTGTCCTGATGAGTGTTTTTTTTCACTGAAAAATAATTGGCAACATCAAGTTCAGTCATAACTTAATGGCAGCTCCTCTCTTTTGGTTCAGATGTTTCACAAGTTTCATCAGAAACACATCATCCGTATCTTGTGGCAGGTGATTCTCAAGGTTTCGACTCTAGGTTCAAATAAGCAGTGATGCGATTGCAAAGTGTCAGGGGTTGTGACAGTTAAAGGCAGTTGTTATTGCCTTGGTCTGTGGCACTTGGAAATACTACACTTCCAGAGCTTTCACCTGAAGAAGAAATACGATCTTTTTTTCACAATTAACACTTGAAATGATGGCATGGTGGCATTTGCAAATGACAAGGTAGCACCAAGCTACGAATGAACTGTCTCATGCTGAGTTCACGCTGCGAGTGATAAAGCAACAGGCTGCTGGTCATTTTCAACGGAAGCTACAAACTGACGCTTGACACCTGTTCCTGTGGGTCGCGCTACAAATCAAAGTTGAGCGTGTCCCAACTTATTTTTAGCGCCCCAATAAGGAGGCGAAACCTCAACCTATCACTTGTTTGTTCCATCTCAACAACATACTGTAAGCCAGTTCCCAGTGTTATTTAACACCATTAGCGCTTGAGCAACCCTTTAACAGCAACTCAGTGAAAATGCCCCAGCTTGGCCGTGTTGTTGCTTTTGTCACTCGTTATGTGAAACACACCATTACGCCCCAATGAGAAATGACCCTTCGCTAAGCCCCGCCCTTAGCTGCTATTCCAACAAGCTGTCAGAGCCACCATGGAGCCCACACTGTCACTAACTGTACTCTCTGAATAAACATTATCTCATTTTTGGAAGAAAAGGGGCAGACAGAAGTGTCTACGATGTGTGTTTAAAGGATATATTCAGGATGTCAAACTGATTCAGCAGTGAAAACAGGTTAAAGACATGTAGTATAAAAGAATCCACAAAACCACTTATTCCAGTGAATCTAATATGAAAAGCCAGCATAAATTCTGTTTATTTTGCTGATAAAATTGAATTAAAAGAATGAGATAGACTGTTAACTGTGCCTCACTGGAGCCAATGCTGTACCTTGCTGTGCAAAGACATTCTCTACACACTTTTTATAACCACATTATGGGATTAAATAGCCGCATTTTACACTTGTAGCTACTTGAGGTGGAGCTAGTTTTTAACTATACACTCAAGTGTTTTAATCCAGTTGTTCCCAATTTAGGGATCCCGTCTCCATGCAAGATAAATCCGAGGGGTCGTAAGATGATTAATGGGGTGGGAAAGAAAAACTAAATCAATTTTCTCTGTTATTTTAAATGAAACCATCTGCCAAGTTTAGAAAGTAAACCACTCTTTGTCGGGACTATTAACAACTCATAAACATCTGAATCTAGACCCCAAATAGTGTGTGTTCATTATTCAATTAAATTCAATTAAATTTATTTTTGTATAGCCCAAAATCACAAATTACAAATTTGCCTCAGAGGGCTTTACAATCTGTACACATACGACATCTTCTGTCCCGGAACCCTCACATCGGAACGGGGAAAACTCCCCAAAAAACCCTTAAACGGGATAAAAGAGGAAGAAACCTGAGGGAGAGCAACAGAGGAGGGATCCCTCTATCAGGATGGACAGAGTGCAATAGATGTCATGTGTACAGAATGAACAACATAACAGAGTTACAATACATTCAATGCATATGACAGAACCACGGCAGGAGGCAAGACCAGGTCCAGGTATAACCAGGATCCATGGAAACCTGCGAGGAGAGAAAGCACAGAGACTCCGGTGAAGAAGCAAAGTTAGTAATGTGCATTATAGGGACATGAATTCATACAGAAGGAGAGAGAGAAGAGGAGAGAGGAGCTCAGTGCATCCTAGGATGTCCCCTGGCAGTCTAGGCCTATAGCAGCTTATCTAGGGCCAGGTCCAAGGCAAACCTGAGCCAGCCCTAACTATAAACCTGAGCCAGCCCTAACTATAAACCTGAGCCAGCCCTAACTATAAACCTGAGCCAACCCTTACTATAAGCACTATCAAAAAGGAAAGTGTTAAGCCTACTCTTAAATGTGGTGAGTGTGTCTGCCCCGGTATGAAACGGGAAGCTGGTTCCACAAAAGAGGAGCTTGATAACTGAAGGCTCTGGCTCACATCCTTCTTTTTAAGACTCTGGGAAGCACAAGTAACCCTGAATTTAGGGAGCGCAGCTCTCTAGTAGGATAATATGGTACTATAAGCTCCTTAAGATATGATGGTGCCTGAACAATTAGGGCTTTGTAGGTAAGGAGAAGGATTTTAAATTTGACTCTAGATTGTACAGGGAGCCAGTACAGAGAAGCTAATACATGAGTAATATGATCTCTTTTCTTAGTTTTTGTTAGTACACGAGCTGCAGCATTCTGAATCAACTGGAGAGATTTAAGAGACTTATTAGAGCAGCCTGATTAACGAATTGCAGTAATCTAGTCTAGAGGTAACACATGCAAGAGGCAACTCATTTCTCTGCATCGCTTTGACACAGGTTGTGCCTGATTTTTTAAATATTACGTAGGTGAAAAAAGGCAGTCCTTCAAATGTGTTTTAATTGGGAGTTAAAAGACAAATCCTGATCAAAGATAACTCCGAGATTCTTTACGGTGCAGCTGGATGTCAGCGCAATGCCATCTAGAAAAATTATATCATTAGATAACTGATTTCAGAGGTGTTCTGGGCCTACTAGAATAACTTCAGTTTTGTCTGAGTTTAACATCAGGAAGTTGCAGGTCATCCAGGTTTTTATGTCCTTAAGACATGCTTGAAGTTTAGTGAGCTGGTTGGTTTCATCTGGTTTGATTGATAGATATAATTGAGTATCATCTGCATAACAATGAAAGTTTATAGAGTGTTTTCTGATAATATTGCCTAAAGGAAGCATATATAAGGTGAACAAGATTGGTCCAAGCACAAAACCTTGTGGAACTCCATGACTAACGTTGGTCTTCATCGAGGTTTCATCGGTTACATTATACAAACTGAGATCGATCTGATAAATGGGATTTAAACCAGTTTAGTGCGGCTCCTTTGATGCCATCAAATGTTCTAGTCTCTGCAACAGGATGTAATGGTCTATGGTGTCGAACGCAACACTAAGGCCTAACAAGACAAGAACAGAGACAAGTCCTTTGTCTGATGCAATTAGAAGGTCATTAGTTATTTTTACCAGCGCTGTCTCTGTGCTATGATGCTTTCTAAATCCTGACTGAAAATCCTCAAATAAACTATTGTTATGTAGAAAGTCACACAACTGATTAGCTACTGCTTTCTCAAGGATCTTAGAGAGGAGGGGGGGGGGGTTAGAGATCGGTCTATAGTTAGCCAACACCTCTGGATCAAGATTGGGCTTCTTAAGAAGAGGTTTAATTACAGTAGTTGAGGAAGAACCTCAAAATTGCAGATGAGTAGCTTTGATACAAAAGATGAGAAACAACTTGATTATTAGTGAATCGTCTGAATAACTCTGAATCGAGAGCTATAAATAAGCTAATGAAGGGTTACCAGATAACAAACTATAAGATACTACATTAATGAATCATTAGGTGATAATTTGTTCATAAGTATCTGTGAATAACGACCATAACCATTAGTTACTCTTTTCATGCCTCTAAAGTATTTCACTAGTGAAGATAAACTTGCATCAATCCTTCTTATATAGCGCTGACCGCCATTACAATGATAATCACCCTAATAATGATCTCATTGCTGACGGGTTCAGATTAGAAAAGAGAAGTAAACATTTAAGTGTGTTTGTCTATTTCAGGGGTATTCAATTTAAATTTAGCGAGGTCGAGTTGGAGAGAATTTCCTCAGGACCAAAACATTACAATAATGTTTAACTTGCACTATGATTTAGTGCCATAATTATTGAAGTAGCTTAGCAGTTGAATAATATCTCAACACTATTTATTATTTGTCAGTTTTCAAATTTTACTGGTTGAATTATAAATAATAAATACTGTAAATACTACTGAGAATTAAATGTTCTTCTCTCATTTCAATTACAATAAGGGCTGGATTATCTTTGCCCTGGAGCATTACATTCAGTTCATTCAGGGTGAAGTGATGTCATCCAAAAAAAGCCAAGATATCCATATTCTTCTCATCTTCTCATCAAAAGAGAAGTGCGCAGGGGACTTTGTAATTGAAGCCACTTGTTTCAGCTCTTTTTCTCTCTGTTAACATCATTGTTGGACAGTGAATTAATGTGTTAGGATTCTGATCATATTGTTTATTTTCTGGGACTTCATTTCCGATGTGAGTGGTTACGTTTGCTCAAAAGATTTGTTCTTTGTGTCGTAGTGGCGCTTCACATTACCGCTTTCAATTATCGCCATGGTCTCATAACACATGAGACATAATGGTTTTAAACTGCCCTTGGGAAGAATGAACCTATAAGAGTCTGTTCATTCTTGGTTAAAGACTCTGGTCTCTCTGGTCTCTCTGACCACTTTTCTCTTTTTGGAGAACACCATGTGAAATAACTTCTCTGACTCACGTAATTCTCCTGCTCTTCGTTCTCTTTCCTCGTCTCCCCCGTGAGTGTAAATCTCACTCCAGTCGGGAAACTTGTCAGAATACACATATTTGATTGGCTGAGTAGCATCACGTGATGTGATTTACAACGCATGTAATTGTAACGAGTGCCGTAAAGGCTGGAAAAGCTGCGCTGGTTAAAATAGAAGCACTCAGTCAAAATGTAATAACTCTCAATTATCGGTTTTAGGTCCAGGTCCGGATATGCCATCTGTGTCCGGACCCGGACCCGGTCAGCCTATTAGTGACCCCTGGTCTATTTGATAGAACTGGTCCTAAGTTCCATAAATAAAACGGTGAACTTATTTTTATTTTAGATATAAACTGTTGGGACTAACGGAAGTTGGAAGAATCTCAGTGGAGGAGATTTCCCCAGTGTGGCTGACTGTGATCAGACTTTGTGGAGAAGGTGTTGGACAACAAGTGGCTGATCCTGTGACTTCCTGTGCGATTCATCTGTAAGCTGCGAGTGGCTGAGCGGGCAGACAGCCGAAACCGCCGATCAATCCCCTCAAGCCTTTTCTGTAGATATCAGAGCAGCCCATTACAGTCGGGGAGCAGACATCCATCCAGCCGCAAACAGCGTGTCGATAGCCGCGGCAGAGCGGTGACAGACTGTGCCATTTTTAGGTCGATGGTGCTTTAGATCTGCATGGACTCCCAGTGATCAACTGCTCCACATTTCTCCCTTAATGAGCCTCCGTGTGAGTCTGTCTGTGTGTGAGTCTGTCTGTGTGTGTGTGAGAGTCTGTGATGTCTGACTTGTGTGGCTGGGCTGTGTGATCCCACATATGTGTGTCTTACAGCCCAGCTAATATAAATTATTGTCCACATTCAGTCTCCTTCAGAGACTAGTTAATAACCTTTTCTGGCCCATGACCCCATTACCAAATTACAATATTCCCATGTCCCCAGTAATTAAATGAGTTGCCAAGTTGTCGTGTGTATTTTAATATGGCATACTTTTGTGTCCTATTTTCAAAGGCAAAGCTCCAGAAATATCGGAAAACTATATTAACCAAATGTCATATCAGTTTTAGAAATCTCCAATGACCCTGTCTGCATATCAGATGACCCCAAGTGGGTCTCTGGGCCCCAAAGTTAAGAACCTGTGCTGTAGACCTTCATTTCTGGGGTCAAATACCGACGCACAAGGCATCCTTTAGTGTGGGTATGAGACACACTGAGCCTTCAAGTAACAAAATGTAAAACCATCCAACGACCTGTTGTTTGTCTTTGTGTTCACAATGTTGTTCACAACTTTACAAATGTAGTACTTTTAACCTAAACCACAAACCTTTTTTTTGTGGTTTTGTTGCCTAAACCTAAGGAAGTGTTTTCGTTTGAATTCACAACGTTAACCCCATGTGTACTGCGGCCGTAGTGGAGCGTTATATTTGGCGTGCTGGGATACCGAGTGAGTTAGAAAGTAACGTCAAGGGTCCTGACCAAGTGTCAGTATGAGACGAGTTGGGAATGAGATCGTGTTGGAAGTACAGTTTTTGAAGCCTTGAGTTCAGCATTTTCGCCTTCACATCTTGATTTTTGACCGTTGCCAACTTGTTTTTTTGCGAACCAGTAACCTGAATTTAAAGTAGTGATATTTTACATTTCTGTATCGGCAAATGTTGGATTTGTTGCATGTTATAGAACAGTAACGAATCTACACCCGAGAACTGGCGTGGTTGTCAAGAGACAGAGTACAAAGTCACATCAATGACAACCTAATAGCACACGTGTCACCACAGCCTGCTGTCTGTGTTGAGCATTTTCAGTTCTACAAACAACAATCTGCAACTTGACAAGTGTGAGAAGAGACCACGACAGCAGCGTTTTCTCTTTCTGTTTAACTGATACAACACAATAGGTGTCACTATTATGATCCATGCCATGCTTTGGCGGTGTGACTCCTTTGACTCTGGCTGACCTGGATCTATTCTTAGCTCTTTGCTAACCTCCATCTACAGTGCACGCGGAGCAGTAATTGTCTGTATTGATGATAGAGATTGTGAATACTGTTTCTGTCTTGCATGATAGGAATCCAATTATTCCCAACGCCCTTTAGCTGAAAATTAGCATTGACTGTGTGACTCAGTGTGACCCCCCTGTTAATAACTCCAATGTCTTGAGCAGTGGTTCCCCGGCGCCCCACCTGTAATACCACTGCGCCCCACTGGAGGGGCGCGCCCCACAGTTTGAGAACCACTGGTCTAGAGGGACAGTAAAGGCTGTTTATTTATTTATCTAGTCATTTGGCCAGACTGACTTGACGGATAAATGCTTTTTCTCTCCAACAACTCCCTGCCTCACACTCAATCATCAACCGAAAATACTGACATCCATAGAAAATAGAGCGTTTTCCCAAATCTGTGTTCAGACTCCAGGGCACATTGTTCTCAAAGCATCTTTTTTGAGCATCCATTTGGCTTCGTGTCTAACTCTCAGGAATCAACCACACAGCTAATTTCCTGTTTAATAATTGATTGCTGACAAGTAGTCCCACAGTGGGAACCACTACGCTCTAAATAAGGCAGAGTCCCTGCCGCACTGTTATTTTATTTAATCTTCCTAATGTTCAGAGGTGTAATTACTGTAGAGCAGACCTGGGCATTGTGCGGTGGTATTTTCTAAAAGCCTCCTGTGGACAGGTGGTGTATGTAAATTAGCATTTTGCAACAAACACTTAACACAGTGAATCCGGTCCTTACAATTCTAATGTTACCGTGATGTCCATATCAAACAAACTAAAGTTCAGCATGTGCCGAAAACAACTGGAGTTGATGTGAAGCATTTTGACCACACTGTGAGACATTAAGCTAATAGCATAACACAATGCATTTGTGGAAACAAAGAAATACTGCTCTATGGCACAACATCTAAGTGTACTTACTCAGTACAATCAGAGTTAAAAGCTTGTAGAGTTGAAGGCTTCGGAGGTGGAAGGAGAAAAGCTGTCAGAATAATCACCTCCAGCACAATTAGCCTCTTCTCTAAAGCCCTGAAGCAACATCGTCTTAGTGATTTAAAGGGAAACATGACCTAGTAACTGAGAAAAACACCAGCACTATAACAGTACAACCAATGTGGGAGAGAGGCTGCCAATATTTGCAGCCATCATCTCATTTGTTGTGTGACTACAGCAAAGGTTTGACAGGGATATAGTGACGGTTAAGAATGCTGCTTGTAACCTTTACAATTTCCAGAGCCTTTACAGTTTAATTACAACTCTATTCAGAGTTACAGCTCAGTTGTACCTCTATTATACTAATTAAAGAGAGATAAATTAGTTTTGCTTTACAGTTCTTTGTTTTGTCGTTAAACCTCTGTCACAATTGAGAGGTGATGTTATTAACCTGAGAGGATTCTAATTTGGGTTTAGCTGCTGAAGTGTTGTTCTCCCACTGATTAGAAAGCAACACCAAATTGATGAACAATTAGTAATGACTAGTAAAACATTACATTTCAAACTCTCAGCTGTGTTATGAATAATGGCATGAGAATCAAATTCAAAGGTGCAAATTTAAACGAGTGGAAACACTGTCTTCATGCAATTGAACGTTGGTTTGTAATCCATTACACAGGAGACATAACTTGATAAAGAAAGCAGCCATAGAAATAGCCTAGGTTAAAGCAGGGTTAGTTTAGTAGCAGTATGGCTCCAGGAAAAGCAATGTCAGTCTGACGGTTGGTCCGGCACTTTTCCTTTAGCTCTCAGTGCCAGTGAAATATAACGGGGGGAAGTTTACATGATGGAGGATAAGGAAAAAGGAACCATAATAGTAACCAAAAAGAGAAAGGTAGAGAGGGAAAAAACAACTTTATATGTTGAGAACAGTGTTTGAAAAGACACAATTACAGTATGATATATAGTTATTTGCCTTATATTCTTCCTGTCTTTGCTCCTTCTTGAAGTCTGAAGGGGGGGATGAGTCCTTTGTCTACACCATATCAGCAGTGACAGAAAGTCATTAACTCCACACCCTCTCAGACGCCATTCTCTTTGTTGTGTTTAGAGCCCAGTGGCACCACCAGACAGATAGATTCATGCCTTTGGATAAAAAAAAAAAATGGGATTCACGGCTGACGGATGGAGTAAAGCCTTTTCCTCGCATCCACAACAGAGGAAATATCAACCATCCATCACCATCTCCACAACAGTGAGAAGCTCAATTAACGGTGACCTTATGAGTGAATGTGTGAGAGTCCTCTCTTGCATTGGGAAAAGGTGTGTGTGTGTGTGTGTGTGTGTGTGTGTGTGTGTGTGTGTGTGTGTGTGTGTGTGTATGTGTGTGTGTTTGGAGGGCTGAGAAGCATCCATGAAAGAGTAATGAGCTACTCCAAATGATACATCCGTCCCCAGGAGCCCTAATAGATAGAGGGGAATCCAATCGCGTACGCGTGTGTGACATTTCTCCAGAAAGCAATCGCCACCATCTGCTTCACGGAGGCAGCATTGCTTACTCCTGTGGTCCAAGAGCAAAGGCGAGAGCATCTTGGAAACCCCCACCCCCTCCCACGGTGGGGCGCTTAAAGGACCGCAAAGGTCCTGTTGTTGTGTCTTCACTCCACTGCACTCTCCATAAGCCACAGGGCTGCCTGGGGTATAGGGGCCTATTCGGTGCATCACTGCACACACGGATGTGACTTGAATCCAGATCTCTTCTTTGGGGAGACACCTCATCGAAAAGCAGAACACGCGTATTCAGATGTGCACACACGGAGGCACCAGCCGAGCAATGGTGGTCCCTATGGGACTCGATGGGGTTCTGCTTAGGTGTTGTTTGCTCAATTGGAGTTGACATGCAGCCCAGACTGATAGATTAGAAGTGTCTGTGGTGAGCAGATCTCTCTGCCTCTTTCCTTCCATTGCTGACTTTTCTTCCTCACCGGTGATTCTATTTGATGTGACAGAGCATGAAAATTGGCATTTTAAACTTAGATGTGACCGTGTCTTCACTGCCATGGACCATAGACGGTATATAAGAAGTGGACGAAGACATCGTGAACCATTGGTTTTTGGAATACCATTTTGAAGCCTTGAGTTTGAGGTAATGGCTGTCGCCATCTTGGTTTTTGGTTGTTTCCATTTATTTATTTTTTGCAACTAGAAGTGACATGCGAGGGTGGAGGGTAGGTTTTTAGGCAACCTAAATGTTACCATTGACTTTGATGAAGTGAAAACACACTGTGAAAGGGTTAAAGGTCTAAGACAAAAACACGACCAACTCCGAGACCGGACAACGCTGTGGTAGCGACCTGTCAATCACAAGGTAGCCTTGTCCTAAAGCATACCCCGCTTTGTGGTCTATTTGACTTGAAATAGAGATTGAGACCATAAACTCATGTTTACAATGTTTACTGAGGTAATAACTCAAGTGTGAAGTAGGATCATTTTCTCATAGACTTCTATACAACCAGAGGAGTCGCCCCCTGATGGACACTAGAGAGAATGCAAGTTTAAGGTTTTTCAGCATTAGCTTCACTTTTCAGAACAGGAAGTTTCCGCATGCCATGAACACTTTTTTCAGTTAAATAATTGGACTATTGCTCCTGTGGTTGGGCTGCATCTGTTTCTGTTTGTATTCTGAGTAGTATTACATTACATTACATTACATGACATTACATTACAGTCATTTAGCACAGTGATTCTCCACTGGTGGGTGGCCTTTGCCTGACAAAAAAAAATAAAAAATCTTGTGCTTTTATTTTTAAGGGGATTTTTATGCAGCGGAATTATTCCAGCATTTACGGCATTTGTTCAGCGGTGCAGGAAAAACACTGACCAATGCGTTGTGAATCACATCACGTGATGCAGCTCAACCAATCAAATATGGGCATTCTGACAAGTTTCCTGACTCGAGTGAGATGTACACACACCGTGACACACGGAGGAGAGACGAGGAAAGAGATCGCAGAGCAGGACATTTATAATGTGAATTGTGAAAGTAAAATCATAGGATGATATCCAAAAGAGAAAAAATGGCTAGAGAGACCAGAGTCATTAACCAAGACTGGACAGACTCGTATAGGTTGATTCCTCCCACGGGCAGCTACAAAAAGTATGTCTCATATGGAGCAAACATACCTACTCACATCTTAATTGAAGACACAGATAATAAACCCAAGAGCCCAATATGATCAGAATCCTAACACATTAATTCACTGTTCAATAATGATGTTAACAGAGAGGAATAGAGCTGAAACAAGTGGTTTAATAACCACAGATAAAGTCCCTGCACACTAATTTCTCTAGTTAGAAGATGAGAAAAATATAATATTGTGGCTTTTTCACTTCACCCTGAATGAACTGAATTTAAAGCTGCACGACAATTCAGTGAAATTAATTGATCTAAAATGAATTCTGTTACGTAATTTATTCTTTAATCCAGCTGTTATTTTACTTGAAATGAGAGAACATTTATTTATGTATTTCTATGTATTATTTATAATCCATCCAGTTAAATTTGAAAACTGAGAATAATAATTGTTAAAATATAATTGATGTGTACTTTCTTTATTTGATTTGACAGTTGTTGACTACACAGAGACGTTACTACTACTAGACTTAATAGTGCAAGTTAGATATTATTGTAATGTTCCGGACCTTTGCACAAGAAGATTTTCTCAATCTGGACCTTTTGGAAATGTACTTGAATACCCCTGGTATAGAAGAACACCCACGCAGTTTGTTTTCATGCTAATTAATGACACCAACTACATGAGATATGGATTTTCTTACATTGAGGACAAAAGAGGGCAAAAACCTCAGTGTGTTTTGTGCAGCGAGGTTCTGGCACAAGAAAGCATGAAGCCGTCAAAACTGATTGATTTGTTGGATCAACTGAAAACTATACCTCTGTCAAATGACACTATAAGTAGACGAATTGAAGACATGTCGGATGACATCAAACAACAGACAACAGCTCAAATTAAGGCAAGTGGACATTTTGCATTACAAATCTACAGACTCGTTTACGTGAAACATGTGTGGGACGGGGACTTACAGGAACAATTTATCTGCACAAGAGAGCTCCCTATACTACGACTACAGAGGACATTTTCAGCTCAGGTTCAAACTGCACCATCTTTTCATTAAATACATTTGAGAAGTTGAAAGTTTGGGTCGCGGCTTGTCATTAAGGGGTGATGGTGGGTCCCGCAGCCAGACCAGTTGAGAACCACTGATTTAGCAGACGCTTTTATCCAAAGCAACTTACTATAAGTGTATTCAACATAGGTATTCAAGAGAACTACCAGTCACCAGAAGTCATAAGTGCATCTCCTAAACAAGCATCTAAGAGCATAAACCAGAGCAAAAGTACAGAAACAAACTAATACGAATACAATGAGTGCAACAAACTAATATGAATACAATGAGTGCAACAAACTAATATGAATACAATGAGTGCTAAGTGGAAGGCTCATTACTTCTTGAAGAGGTGAGTTTTCAGCCTGCGCCGAAAGATGGGCAGCGACTCTGCTGTCCTGACGTCAGTGGGGAGTTCACTCCACCACTGTGGGGCCAGGACAGAAAACAGCCGTGACCGGGTCGATTGGCCGCAGGGACCTCTGAGCGACGGGGCGACCAATCGCCCCGAGGCAGCAGAGCGAAGTGGTCGGGCGGGGGTGTAGGGCTTGACCATGGCCTGGAGATAGGAAGGAGCTGTTCCTTTCACTGCCCTGTAGGCTAGCACCAGAGTCTTAAACTGGATGTGAGCTCTTACAGGTAGCCAGTGTAGAGAACGGAGAAGGGAAGTTGTGTGGGAGAACTTGGGGCGATTGAACACCAGACAAGCTGCAGCTTTCTGGACAAGCTCCAGAGGTCTGATGGCCGACGCCGGGGCTCCGGCAAGTAGTGAGTTGCAGTAGTCCAGGCGGGAGATGACCAGAGCCTGGATGAGCACCTGCGCCGTCTCATCAGTGAGGAAGGGGCGAATCCTCCTGATGTTGTAGAGCAACATGAGGACCTCGTTAGGGGAGAGGGGAGCAAGATAGGGTAATATGGGGCATGGAGAGGGGAGGGAGAGCTGAGGGGGAAGAGCTGGAGAGGGTAGAGAGGGAGAAGGGGGCTGAGAGAAGGAGGATCTGATATCGTTTACCTTCTTGTCAAAGAAGTTGGCGAAATCATCAGGGAGAAGGGAGGAAGTAGGAGGAGGGGGTGGGGGTTGGAGGAGTGAAGAGAAAGTTTCGAAGACTTTTTTAGGATTGGAAGCAGAGGTTAGGATTTTAGAGCGGAAGAAAGCAGCTTTAGCAGTAGATAGAGAGGAGGGAAAAGTGGAAAGAAGAGATTGGAAGTTAAGCTCCTACTGGAATTTGCCTTTTCTCTAGTATTGTGACAGATCACATTCGAGAAGGCTTTGGTTGCATGCAGATAAATAGTCCATGTGGAGACCAAAAGAGGCGGAATGCATTGGCCCAAATGCAATCTGGGAACCTCTGGCTATGTCCTAACGATGGTTTGAAATTAGTTTTTGAACTGGCAACTTGTGAAACAAACCGTCGTCTCTCAACTCCAACTCCAGTCTCACATTTTAAGTTGCTAATCGGACTGTAAACAGTAAGCAGTGCATGGAAAAGGAAGTCTTGGCCTGGATATCTGCTGGCTACACCAGAACTCCAGAAATATAGACCCTTTCCCCCGGAGGCTCATCCATCGTCAGACTGATAGCCGATGGGTTCCAAGATTGCACTCACAATGACACACCAGTCAATTGGGATTTGTGGCGTAGGTTTCTCTGGATATTAAAGAGACATCATGTTCTCATGTTCATGAACAACCACATTTTAACAACTTTAACAAACTTTAACAACTTTTGAACAGTAGTTCAAAATGTGGATTACAATCCACATAGATATATAATAAGCACAATACAAATAATCAGCAGATATTTGGCCCAGAGGAAGCTATAATGATCCATAATGGGAAGCCATCCATCTGTATTCTTCAGTTCACACCCCTGCTGCCTCTAGTGGGATGATTATTAACAAGAGTAGCGTCTCCCTGCTGGTCCCTCTTTCAGCTTGGGTTGCTGAATCATGCAGATCCCCTTCAAAACTATACTGTAATACATTTGTATTAGTGGTAATTGTATATAACATTTGCATTTGTGAGGTAAGAAGGACTACTAAGTGTGATTTCTGTGAATAAATGTAAAAGCCTCCAGATTAAACAGATTAAGCCTCAAAGACACATTAACAATTAGGAAATGTCACTGTTGCTATGGGTCCTCTGAACGAAGGACTCTCCTGGACATTGGAACAGTCCTTCGGCGGGATTCAATGACGTAGCAATTGTAGAATTTGGCTGTTGAAGGATCCCTCCGTGACATTGTGAAACACCCAACTATTGACCAGTGTCATAACCAGTGCATGAGACAAGAATTAACGTTAGCACCCTGCGTCCCTTCGTCTCGCTCCCTGATGCTGGCAGACTTCTAGAACAGCCAGAGCCAGCTGTGCATTGAGAAAGTAGAGTAGAAACAGGTTGGTAGTATGGCAATACCTCTTTCGTTAGTCAAATAGTGAAATCATGGACTCTTTTGTAAGGATTAGCAAGCTGTACAGTTTGCGTTGAACTGCAATAACTGCAACTGGCTAGTGATTTTTAACAAGAGGGCTGTAAGTCATTTACACCAGCAGAGAACCATCCAGAACATTTATCAGTCCGAGGGAATACCAGGCACCTCCACCTTTACCTTAGTACACACACCGCCTCCACCACAAGCTAACCTAAGATTAGCTAAAATGAAAAAAACATAGGGCCACTCTCAAGCTCAGCTTGTTTCCATAATCAGTCTCATTCAGACAGAGCAGTCCCCCTGGAGCGGCTGCAGCACTTTGCACACTATAATTCTAACACCAGGTGGATTTCAAAGGCAATTAACCGCACCAGACAAGGTACAGCACTGCAGTTTTAACAAATTAGGCAATTACCACCATTCCATACTATAGGGGGATGAATGTAGCCCTTAGTATTTAGGGAACCGATGATCCGGGAAAATCAATGGAGGAAAAAGGGAGAGAGAAAAAAGACGGAGTGGGCTGCAGTTTCAAGAAACAGAAATAGACTCATTATGCTATTACATTCACGTCATGTCTCACAATATGTTATCGCAGCCACTGCTACTTTCAGGGAAGTACATGTCGTGTGTCTTGTCTCCTGACACAGTATCACAGATGACACATTCCACCAACAAATGAACATTTCTTTTAAATCAGGATCTGTATTCTTGTCTTTTCTCCACTTGAGTAGAATCAAAATCTAGATTTCTTGCAGCCTGTCGCTCTGAAGCACATTAATCATTTCACAGTACTTTGCCTATACAACAGTGGTATCACTGCCTCTGTGTACAGAGGCAGTGATACCATATTTTTCATCATGCTCGGCAGTGTGGTTGAAGGCAGTTTGATAGTCCTCCGCCTTTGCTTTTATTTCGTGTAATATTGCTGCAGAACCTTCCACATAATTGTTTTTTCTTTCTACAAAGTACACACCTTGAAATATCTGGGTGTTTCAAGGTGCTATTGAAGTCATTTCATTGGGCTCAGGTGGACTGCCACCGAGGCACTCAGACACTTTCTGTTCAAGCTTTACAAATCAAACTGTCTGCACCGCTGTCCTTGGCACATCCCAGAGGAAATTGATTCCGGAGGGATGTAATGACACACACACACACACACACAAGCACACACAAACTGCACAAACATGCAAATACACACGCAGACCGACAGGTAAATGATCTGTATTTATCTCCCAAGCCATTTCTCTTCCCGCTTTGAAGTTTGTCTGTGTTCTCGACTCGACCCCCGACTACCACCCATCTAAGCATAATAATGAATCCAATCTGAGTCTGTCTGACTCTCTGGATCACCTGTGGGAGCAGCAGTGTCTGAGAGATACGCAGCTCAATTTACTCTGAGCTGTGCGTGTTGGCATGCATGATCCTTCACAACCCCGTTCTGGACTTAGGTCTTAACTTTATTTTAATTGACAAAAGGTTTTGTGACCTTGTGCTTGCCCAAAATATCTTCAATCGCCCCTGAGCAATTGGCCGGGGTTACAGGGGCTACATGTAGATACGCTGTCTCGTTCTGAGTCCTCATGAGGTGACCATCGCCTCGCTATGTTTCCACCGCTGGTTTTGCTGCAATGCTACAGAAATGCAGTGAGTCACGCTCCAGGTGCAGAGGACTACATGTGACTGATGAGTAGAAACATCTCAATGAGGCAAAGGGGCATAGCCTCTATGTGTGTGTGTGTGTGTGTGTGTGTGTGTGTGTGTGTGTGTGTGTGTGTGTGTGTGTGTGTGTGTGTGTGTGTGTGTAATGCTCTTTCCCAGCAATTTTTTTAGACCTAGATGATTTGACGTATGACATAATAACAGAACTTATCTTTGCCCTTGTGTGTGTGCAGCCTTATACCGTGGTTCTTAAAGGGCTTTGGGGAAATTGTCAATAGCTTTGCTAATGACATTAGCAAACTAATCTTAACGTTAGCACAACAGCAACAACAGGAAAAAAGATGCAAAAAGCCTATTGTAATCATTTCAGCTAACTGTAATGTTAGTTTTCTAACAGCATTAGCATAGTTAGCTAACATTAGCAAAATCAGGAGGTTAGTGGGCCTACAACTTAATTGCTGCTTAACGTTACGTTACCTAATTCTGGGCTACAGGCCTAAGTTACAGTTGTATTGACATGTTAAGGCTGTGTTGTTTACCTTGGTGTTATTGGTGGAGGTTGTGTGGCTTAGAGCATGCTATCGTATCTTGGTGATTGTACCTAGCCTACACAATTTCAGACGTCATTTCTTTCTCCGAGCTTGGGACTACGTTGGACCCTTTCCAGAGTTGGCCCCTTTGGTAGAAACATCTCGAAATTGTACCACGCATTCCAGACAATCTGGAGGCAAAAGTTAGTGCCAACATACTGTAGGTTTTGCTCACACTTATAATTTCTGATCATGTACAATGTGTACTACTCCCCCATATGCAGTTGATGGAAGCTGATGAGTCAGAGATGTGTGACATGAAATGGTATGAGACTCCCTGGCCTGACTGCAGGGACAGAACAGTTGGGGCTGGATGCACATGTACATCCTCTAAGCAGCTGAGAAACCAAATCTTCTTTTGTCAGAATTGTCACCTTGAATGAGGCACTAATACCTGATCAATGTTCCAGAAACTCTAGCAAACACTGCAGGACAATGTTTTTTTTCTGGTCTACCACACAGTTAAGGTATCTAGCTCAATAGGCAAAGTAAGTGTTAACAGAGTTTTCCTAAATGTAGAGCTTTGTGAAATCACTGATGCATCCGACTTGCACGAATAGCTTCTGCTCAGCTCCTCTGCTTGCACTTACAAAGTCCTGAAACATACAGACTCCTATAATTAAAGTATTTTGCGCTTACTGCCGCCTCTGTGCCATCCAAACAAAACTGCCAAATTACATCATTACCCTTCTTGGCTGTTGAGAACAAAATGCATTTCCAGCCTTTTAGTCTGTTTAAACAGGACAGACTAGGAGTTTCAATATAAATCTGGGAGTTGATTTTCATTACAGTCATTGGTAAAAGGTAGGATAGTGCTCGCTAAGGACCATTGGACCATTTGTGCTATCCATTAAAATTCTGTGGGAACACTATTGTGCTTTAGATCCAAAAACATCTGTCTGTGCCTGGATGAGTCACTTAATGGTAGCAGACAGAGTGCTGCATTAAAAAGAAGGAATGTTAATGGTCCCATTTTTCTAGAATTTATGTCCTTCAGGAGTTCTCTGATGATCAAGTGCCCGAGGTTTCCTGGTGAGGGGCCAACATCAGCTTTATTGCTGGAGGTTTTTGTGATGTTAGTACATTTGAAATAAGTCTGGCTCAAAAAAACAAGGCATGCTCACATAGTTGCACATAATGGGTCCACGCTAGACATGTGGATAAAGGAATGACAGTGGCAGTCTGTTGGTTGGTCCACAACTTTTGCCCAGATTGAAAAAAACAACTATTGGATGAATTTCCATTCATGGTCCCCAGGGGACAAAGCCTGATGTCGTTGGTGATCTCCAAACATTTCTTCTAACGTCAACAGCAGGTCAAAGTTTTCATTTAGCTAGTGAAACATGTCAACATCCACCAGATGGATTGGAAAATATTTTGTATAGACATTAGTGGTCCCCGGATGATGTACTCAATTGACTTTCCTCTAGCATTTGTGGATTGAAATATCTTGACAACCTTCAAAACAAATGAAATTCCCATCCCAACTGCACTTTGTGTTTAGTGCTAATTTAGAAAATGCTAGCATGCTAGTACACTAAACTAAGATGGTTAACATGGTGGACGTAAAACCTGCTAAACATCAGCATTTGTCATTGTGAGCTTGTAACATGCTGACGGTAGCATTCTGTGTTGCAGTCAAGACCACCTAAACCGAGACCAAGTCATGACCGAGACCTGAGTGTATCGAGACCGGAACAACATCAAGACTTTGAAAGGTCGAGACCAAGTCACCACTAAGACAAATGTGGAACATGCAAACCCTAAGCACTCCTGATCTGAAAAATCCACATTCCCACAAAAACACTCAGAGGAAACTAATAAAGATTCCTCTTCATTTACCTTTTTACCATACATGCATGTATATGTGATGGAATAAGTGCACCATGAGAAATGTCTTGATAAAATGGAATAAATGGAATAAAAACCAGAGTCCTCTTCGTCTGAGACCGAGACTAGACGAATGAAAATGACCCTCAAAAAGTGGTCTTGAGGCCAATCTCGAGACACTGGTAGCATTTAGATCAAAGCACCACTTTGCCTCACAGAGCTGTTTGCACGGCTGAACGCTATCAGTCTTGTTCTAAGAAATTTAAATCCAAGATGCCTTTTGTTCTATCATCATAACATTACTTGCAATTTTGATTTTGGCAAAAGTCTGCTCTGAATAAAAGAAAGAGACACCCATTATAACTAAAGTATTTACTCCGAATAAAGATGGCAGGCTGGTGAATAATGCAAAAACAAGAATGCCCTGATTTCCTTTCAACAAACTTTAATTTAGATTTTCCAACGGTGGCTTAAAGCAGCATGTGATCAGCCATCCTTGTTCGGCGTTACCTGCATTCTGCATTTGCATCAGATCTGTAGGTGATAATTAGCTATGCCGTGATCCATGTAATGAGAGGTTATTTTTGTACTTTTGGCTGGAAGAAACAAGCGCACGGAATAGATCCAATCTTCCCACACTGTTTAAAGCAAAGGGATAGTAGCAGATGGTAATTTGCAACAACACGGAACGCCTGCTTAGTAACAGATATCACCAATACGGAGCAGACTGGAGATGACGCCTGTGTGCTGCTGCCAGCTTCAATAAGTTCCCCATCACACACTGGTATGTTACAAGCACACGCACCATTTACTGTCAGCTCTGTGTTAACACACATCTTTTCATGATCCTCCTCTCTTGTCTCTTGTCTTTGTTCACAGCAAATATAAAAGGAAACAAGTATAGGCTCTTTGAACTTTTAACATCATTTGATCAAAAGGAACTATTTTAGTAATTCATCATTTAAATAAAACAGTTGATTACAAAGTATACCTCTGAAAGCTTTGATGATGACACGGGAGACCAATTTAAACAATTGAATCATCTGTGTGAGGAGTCACAGATTGGGGTCTCAGTGATTCAAACTAAATGGTTGGACTGGATTTGAGCTTTGCTGGTTACTGGTGTAAAGGAGGACAGCAGACTTTTTTTTTTGTCCATGGCCTTCCTCTAATGACCTGACCTGCCATCTGTACTCAGCTGTGTGCCAGGCAGGCCCTGTGCCCTACTCACATCTATCTTCACAGTCAAAGAGTAATGATACAGGCCAGCCAAAGGAGGCAGTGGAGGGGGTCAGACATCTCCATCTTCCACCTCAGCGTGACACACAAACACACACACACACACTCACACAAAGCCCTGACTTTTGGACTTGGACAACATTGGCCAAATCTACTAATAGCGTTACTGTTCCTCTTGCTCAAACACTCCTCAAGTAGATTTCAATCTTCTTCCAAATCCTATAATGACTTTCTTATTCCAGAGATAGAAAAGATAGATTTTTTTTTTGGTGGGCTCTGTTGACTTGTAGAAATGTCACCCACTGTTACTGTGAACTCATTTACTGATTCCTCCGTGCTAGTTCGGCGCTGCGTGGTGTTTGGGATTTGCGCCTGGGGGGGTAAGCCTGTAAAGGTGCAGGAGTAAACAAAAGGAGGCGATATAATTGGCCTCTGAGGGTAAATATCATTTCAAATGAGCTCCCAAGAAAAACCTTGAAAACAAGCCGCAAAATGTGAATTTCTCATTAGTATTTTCCAAGCGAGCGCGACCTTGTTGCCGAAGTGCATTAACCCCCCCCCCCCCCCCCCCCGTGCCACTCGGTTATTCTCCAATCATCCCTTGAATAAATAAAACCTCTGTGTTCTACGACTGTTATGATATTTATATGTTAACCAACGAGTGTTTTTTAATTTGGGATTTATATGTAATGATGCATTTTGTGGTAGAAATGTTTTGCAAAATAAAAAAAGGTGACATGACACTAATTGTGTTTTTGTCTCTGGGAGTCCCTCGGGAGTTCCTGTACCGCAGGTGGCTGCTGTCTGTAGTTTTGTATGCTCAAACTAATTAGTTGTGAGTGCCAATATGCTTTGATACTTCTGCCTGTCCCCTCATATAAATCGGGAGACAGTGTATTTAAAATGATCACTGGACCGCTGGAGCAGATTGCTTGGATCGCTGAAGCCACTGAGATGTGCATAAATGTATGAATTATCTGTAAAAAGGAAACACGGACAGTGATGAAGGTGCTGCAGTGTAGTTTTTCCCTTGTGATGAGAAGATTCTGCTCCAAATAATGACGTTCTATAACGTCATCTGTTCTCTAGAAATCACTCGACAAGAACTGACTTCAAAATAAAATGCTCCTTAGATTTAGGAAGTGAAATCAATGCGGCTAACTGTACAGAAATATCAGATGACAAAGGAATTGAGTTTTAGAGCTGTTGTCTACTTGTATCAAATGACTCGTTATCCTTTAAACTGGAATCAATGTCACCAAGTCTGTGCTCTCCGTCGTGTTCCTGCAAGAGACAGTTGTTTGTTGTGATGCTGACCAGAAACAAGGAGAGACGAGTGCAAAAACTCCTCTCCAGTGGAATAAGAAAAGGCACCTTGAGCATTGATAGAAACAGGAGATATATGCAGGTTGTCTCCACCATTCATCTTCTACGTTCAAAAGCTGGAGACAAGGAGACAAATTACTTGAGGAGAGAAAAGGCCTGTATCTGTCTGCTGTGTTCTCAACAGGCAGTGGTAGCCGTACATCTGATTTAAAGTATGGTCCATTAAAACAGTGTGCAGAAAGCATGAAACAGTGTAACCTATATTCTGAAATGTAGACGACTGGATGTTCACCCTCACAGTTATCATGTGGTTTCACTCATTTTTAACAAACAGAACAGCAGCAGGTTAACTTCAATAGTCTGTCTTAGCTCACTGTTTTTGTTAGTTTTACACTGTACACAAATGAGGGCTCATCCACGGTATAGGCATGATGATGTCATTCTCAACAGAAGTAAAGGAGTTTGTTTCTTGGTGCGACACAAGTCCCTCACTCATCATTCAATTTAAATGTTAAAAGATCATTTTTGATGCCAAAGGTGTGAGTTACAAAAGTCCAGTTTTGGTATCCACATTGACAGCACTTTAAAGTGAAATATTCATGATCACTGGGTATGTTGTCGACCTCTCCAGAGTTTTTGTTTCATTGGGGCTGTTTTGGAGTGTGAGATCAGGTATGGAATTACTGCCTTCCTGTAACACTAAAATAAATATGATCGCATTTGGTTTGGAATTTGGGGTCAGAAAGATCATCGTAATACTCAGTGTCTCTTTGAACCAGTGTTTACTTAAACAGTTAAAGAGAATCCCATGTGTTCCATCCCATATTCTGCACTCTGAGTATCAGCTGCTACCGGATGATACAGAGCTCAGCGGTGCAAGCTGAATCGGTTTGAGAGCTCCTTTGTGCCTGTATCAGTTGGAATTTTAAAATAAGCAGAGGCCTCAGGGTGTGTATTATTGTGCACTCTTTATTGTCTATGTGTTGACGGGTAGAGTCCAGGTCAAATTTACCAATGGGGACAATAAAGTATCTATATATCCATCAATTAATTGTGAAATACCGGACATACGGGAAGTGTTTTGTCATGCCTATGCCAAACATGCCCCCCAATAAATCCAATCGTTTGAATAGATTTATCCAACATGTCAACTCTGAATGGTTCCCTGCTATGCCAGTCAGACTGTTTTAGATTTGTGTCAGTCACGGAACATAAATCCCCCTTCAGGCTCACACGTGTTATCTCAATCAGTAGACGCTAAAAATGTTGTGCATTTTTGTTTAATACAGTTTGCTTTTCACCACACATCTGAAGTAATCCTGTTGCAACACAACAATTACACATCAACGACTCTGTCGAGAGACAGAGAGAGAGATACGGCTGGAGTTACTGTCAGACATCACAACATGTACTGGAGGATGCACTACAGTGTGACACCGTCTAGGACTGCAAACAACTACAGCATTCTCTGTCTTTTTTCATCTTACGTGCTTACATTTTGGCCTGCAGTTTGGCCGTAATAATGCACAGTGAAATATCATATCATATATATATATATATATATATATCAACTCAGACTGCCCTGTACATTTGCTTGCTTTCTCCTCGTGACTGACACATAGAATAACACGTTATTGCACTGAGCTACAGAGAGGCAAACGGTCAGACATCAGTGGAAGGAAGTGGGTTTTTTTTATCCAGAGGTTTCAGCACTCTGGACAGCTCCTGCTGAAGGGCCACGTTGAATGAGAAGCGTCACCCAGCTTGACCCCCCCCCCCCCTGTCCTTGATGAAACCCAGTCTCAGTGTATTGATTCGTTCAGGCTGTGCTCACTGGGTGAACTCCGGCTCATGTTTGACAAGCTCGCCATGAGGGATTTGACTTTGTGCGCGTAATAGTTCCGCAGGTTGACCGAGGGCACCTCCTTGATCCCCTCGTCGAAGTCGCAGCTCCTCATCGCGACCTCCAGCTGTTTCTGCTTCTTGTAGAAGAGAGAGAATTTGTTGAAAATGAGCGTGATCGGAAGCACGACTACAAGGATCCCGGCCAGGATGCACGCCGAGGCGGTCAGCTTGCCCGCTATGGACACCGGCACCACGTCCCCGTACCCGACAGTGGTCATGCTGACGGTGGCCCACCACCAGCACGACGGGATAGTGGAGAGATCCTCGCTGTCCTCTTTCTCCACCGTATAGGCCATGACGGAGAAAAACGACACGCCGACGGCCAGGTAGAGGAGCAGCAGGCCCACCTCCTTGTAACTGTTCCTGAGGGTGGCCCCCAGCGAGCGCAGCCCCGTGGAGTGACGCGCCAGCTTCAGGATGCGGAAAATCCTCATCAGCCTCAGCACTTGCGCGACGCGTCCCAGGTTGGCCAGCGCCGGGCTGCTCTCCACCACCAGGTTGATGAGGAGCGTCAGGTAAAACGGAAGTATGGACACCAGGTCGATCACGTTCAACGGGTGCTCGAAGAAATGCAGCATGTCCGGCGCCACCGTGAACCTGGCGACCAGCTCAAGAGTGAACCAGCCGATGCCAAAGTGCTCCACGGTCTCGAACCGGGGGTCCTCCGCGGGTTGCCCCTCGCCGTCCACCAGGCTGAACTCGCTCATGCTGTTCATGCACATGGTGGCGATGGAGCCGAGCACCACGAGGATGGAGAGGATGCTGATGATGCGGCTGGCCACGGAGTAGCCGGGGTTGTCCAGCATCAACCACACGCGCCTCCGCGCGCTCCCGAGCGGCTGCTTGTCAAACTTGGTGGCGTCGCTGTAAAACTCCAACAACTCGTCGAAAGACGACGTGGTGCTCCCTTCGTCGCTCCTGTCGTCCCAGTCCTCCCGGTCCTGGTCCATTTTCCGGCAGTGGTACGCGCTGCTGCAGCACGAGTCGATGAAGAACTCGTTGATGCCCCAGTACTCGATCTCCTGGCTGAAGGAGAAGATGCACAACTCGGCCATGACGTGCAGCCGGCCCGTGTTGTAGAAATTCAACACGTAGGGGAAGAGCGCTGGGTTCCTGTCGAAGTAGAACTCCTTCTCCGTGTCGTCGTAGTCGTCGCACAGCTCCAGGATGGACTCTTTGGACTGGCAGTGGAGCAAGCGCGCGAGCCTCGTCTCGGGGAACCGGGAGAGGGTGTCGGACTGGAGGCGCTTCTTGAAGCCGCCCACGTTGATGTGGATGGCGGCGTTGTCATCCGTGTGAGACCCGCCGCCCGGTTTCCCCAGGGCCTGACCCGTCATGTCTGGAGAGGGGGGACACACACGCATAGACGCGCGGCGCACAGAAAGAAAACGGACAAAATCACATGGACACAAAGAGGAAGAGACAGTCAGTACAAAGAGAGACACGCACATTCAGAGAGGGAGAGGAAGAAAGATAGTATCCTGTGACTTATAGTCACATTTGCTTTTTTAAAGTAAAATAAACAGAAAAACTATTTGTGACAAACACGTGTTTTCTCCCAAATTACAGACAATTACATTTCCAACCTTCCAACCTTTTGAAACAAGGAACTTACCTTAAAGCGCTGCCGGATCACTGAACCACCCCGCGAGAATAATCTGCTTTCAACTCCGGTGATCGCATATTGCAGTTCGCGGCCAAGTTGTGGCCCGTGTAATAACCGCAGAGACCCGGAGTCTCCGTCGGGGTGATGTGCTCAGCTTGGGCAGTGGAGGACGATGTCAAATCTGATGTTGCCCCTCCAGACAAGAGATAAATTGACGGGCACCTCCTCCTCAAATTCACCCAGAGGCTGGTTGTAGCCGGTAGTCCTTACATCCTGCACCCGCCGAACAAACACCTCCTTCAGCTACAGGTATCGGCTACATTTAAAAACAGTGGATTCTGGGGAGCCATAGGAACAGATACACGCCCTGGCAGCCGCTATTGTTGTGCGAGGGAATTCCTCTCTCTCTCTCTCTCTCTCTCTCTCTCTCTCTCTCTCTCCCTCTCTCTCTCTCTCTCCCCTGTCTATCTGTTGCTGCGCAGCAACACGTAGCTCTCCTTCTGCACCGCCCTCCAGGAGTGATCTCAGCATCCTGGGTGTGTGTGTGTGTGTGGGGGGGGGGGGGGGGGGGGGGGTTCGAGCCGCGGCTCCGCGAGGAGAGAGAGGAGAGGAGAAGAGAAGAGAGGAGAGGAGAGGAGAGGAGAAGAGAGGGAGTCACACTAACAAAATAAACTACAGCAATGATGCGTTTCCGGTTTAAGTGTAAAATAACTGACTTCCATAAGCTTTACTGCATGTGGGGAAGGGAGATTTACCAAACATTATTGTAATGTCACATACAATAAGATCACAAGCTAATATCGTTCTGGTGCCGGAACGGTCCGCTTCCAAGCAGACTCTGGTTTGTGGTGTCAGAGAAAAACAAACCAACCACGGGACTTTATGATATCAAATATGTGATCGTGGCATGATGTTAAAAGCTAAGCTGATAATAAACTCATCTGCTGATTGAAAAGTCTGTTCAGGAAGAATTGGATTTCCACACAGGGGTCCTGATGATGGAGGATGACAATTGCCAAAACTATCCAATCAATGAGTAACTGACGAATACGATAGAGCAAATAGTTAACCATAGAAACAGTATAAGTGTCCTGTGAGAATGTCCCAGGTGATTTATAGTGATGTATTTGATGCAATATAGTGACTAACACTGATTTGTTTTTTAGTTTGGTTTATTTTGGTAAAAATTGTTCATTTGAGGCGCGATGCCTTCATGTAAAGTGTATTGATTGTCGAGTCTATGGTCATTGATCACACAGTCACTGTCATGCAGTGTGGATCAATAGAATGATGACATTCAACCCGTGTCAACGTCTCCTCACTTTTAACACTGCTTTTTAATCCTCACTACAGAACCATGATGCTGTTATGAAGGTGATGGCAGCTGCAGACAAAAGCCGCCTTATCCTAAATCACTGGGGTGCTTGTTAGTGTACCATCAACTAGCTCTTTGTCGGCAGCCGTTCTGCGCCCAAGAAAGGTGTGGTGGGAAATTGCTGATTACATCCAGGACAAGCTTATGGTGAGTCTGAGCTGTTAAGCTGATACACTGAAAAACAACCAACACGAGAGGCCTTGTGCATTTTGAGAATACACAGGCGGCTCATTTTTGGTCCCAACACACCCGTGTAAGCAGCTGTGATGAAGGTTGTCGCTATCACTTCATTCCGTTGAAGGAGGAGATCTAAAGTGACGGCTTTAATAGCAGCTATTGCTCCCTCAGGCTGTGCCACCGTGACCGTCTCCTCTTTCCGATGTCATTTGCTGGCCGCCCTGTTTAAGACACCAGGCTGTAGTCGCGTTTGAAAACACATTTAGGACCATTGGAAGCAATTTCCTTACTTGCTGTATTGTATTGCAGCACTTATTTGGCAACATAACCACGGGCCGCCGGCAGCAGTGGAACTGTTTACTCCTAAATAGAATCTTTCACTAGATTGTTACTCCCAGGCAGCCAGCACATTAATATTTCATTGCATTTAGTTTTTTCTCCCCAACAATTGGAGCTTAACATGAGCATGTATTAGCCCATAAAATTGCCCTTGCAGATTAGTTCTTTACAGTCGTATTCACACGCGGTGTCTCCTCATGCTGGATGCTTTTCGGGCGTTTAATGAAAACTAAACCTATGCTCTTCAGGTGAGCACATATGGTGTTATAGATTATGTTATAGGAATCTATGGATCCCCTACACCCTCACACAGCAGATTTGCAGGATTTGTGAAGCTTAACAAGAGCCTTGAAAGCACACGCAACCACTCCGCTGATTACAATACTGTGAAATGACAGACGTTTTCTTATTTATGGGATCCATCAGAGGTTGTGTGGGAATGTTGTTGCAATGATTATAATCCCATTTAGTCTATCATTATGCTCGTCCAGCGGGGTATTATCGAGTGCCTGGGTATCATCCTCCGTTCACTGAGATTCCTTGATGTTTGCGATCTGTATTATTTTGAATATTTCTCACCAGGCGGCCTTTTACTATGGCACATTTGCACGGCGTTCAGATGTCACAGCTTTTAGGATTACATTAGGCGACAGCCAGCGTTTATCCTTTACCTGCTGGGAAATGTTCATCTTCTGTGCAGCATATCTGATTTAGGCGTCTTCCCGCTCTGCAAACCCCATCAGTCCTGAAAGGTATCTCTGACGGCACACGCACACAAACACACACCCTCAGATTTCATTAGCGTGGGTGAAGAACCTTGATGTTTGTTACAATGACTTTGTTCAGGATTACTGAAGCTGTTTGATCTGAATTATTTGGGCCATCATCTGCAGATTATTCACTGTCTGCTTTCCATTGAAGTGGGCTGCTTTTGATTCATTCTTCTCCCACACGGTTGACTTTAATGCGCTGCTTTGTGGAGGAGGGACTATTCCTTATAGATTATTCCTGAAAAACCCTCCTTAGATCTGCTGTCTTATTGATAGCAGGCCTTGCTTTTCAAAGAAATCGTTCTGTCACATTTTATCATAGCTTTATTCAAATATTACAAACAACCAGTAACGGCAGAAGTATTAAAATCCTTTATTTATGCAAAAGTAAGCATTCATACTTACACAGTTACTGTGGGGAACTTTTTACTGAAACAGACTCAATTTCAAACTGTTGCCTCTATATGACCTACATAAGGAAACTATTTAATCAGAGAGAAGAATTTCTAAATAGTTATATTTAATGCTTGTCATCCGTGCCACTAGGTCGAATTCCGCGCAAACTCAGACTAAATCATGCAGGTCCATCAGAAACTCCTTCACCTCAGACGACAGCAGGGCCTCCGGCAGCGACCAGTCCACCGCGACAGACCCAGATCCTGCTTTGCTGTAGTTTTTGATCGGAGCTCCAGTGGGAGGCGGAGAGCTCCGCACTCCGGTAGCAGTGGCTCAACCTCCGGCCAGGAGCAGAGCATCACTCGGCTGGTCCTCCAGTCCCCGCCGGGACCCCACGCCGGGACCCCACGCCGGGACCCCACGCCGGGACCCCAAGCGTTTGTCACTCAGTAGTGACATGAGTCGTCCGGCAAGTTGACATTAACCAGGCTCCTTTGTTGCCTAAATTTCCCCTCCTGTGAAGATTACGTTTTTTTTTAAAAGAAACTTTGCATGTAACAAGTGGAGACACGTCCAGAAATGATGCTACAGGGGTACCTGGAGCGTCATTGTTTGAAGCTTAAGGCCACGGACCAAGTGTCATTATAGGAAATTGGAATGAGAATGTTTTGGTTAAATTTGACTCATTTAGCGGCTGGCTAGTTAGCTAGCTACCTTACTAAGTGCACCATGCTTTCTTGCTATAATGGTTACAGAAAATGAGCTGCACAAGCTAGCCAACTAGCTAGCTGTCTTCTCTTGAGCTCCCGTCTGCTGAAGTAGTCCGCCGGGAGTTTTTTTAACAAAAAGCCAGCTTCCTTTTGGCAGCAGTGATGCCCATTGGGAAAATACGTCTGTTCAAACATGAGTAGCACAGTGGGAAAGCATGGCTCAGCTATATGCAGTAAATGATATAAAGTAGCACTGACCTTGTGCCATAAAAGCCTCACATCATTACATTCCTGATACATATGCATCTAAGTACTTGTAAGTCTATCTGAGCACAAGGTGCAGTTTGGAGAGAATAACCTTCAGTGTGAGGTAAACCCTTTGAATATAATTGAAATGAATATTTCAAGTATTTCTGAGTGTTCCATGGCACTCCATATTCCTTCATGGACAACACAGTTGGAGATATAGAACAAAGGTTTAAATTGTTAAAGTTGGGTAGCCCATTTGGGAGTATGGGCATCTTTAGTATGCCAGGCTCCAGCCTGTAGTCCACTACAGTGAAAGAGAAGACTGGGCTACTAAGATGCCAGTATACATGTACTATTGGTTTCCCCCTGAGTTAGACCTCACATTGACAGAAGGAAACTCATCATGGGACCAACCAGTAGTTTAGCTTGTTTCAAAGGGACAGCAGAGTAAATCAGATCTTCGTATCTGCATGGGTGTGCTAAATTACTCTCTATAGGTTTCCACCAAGTAACAGAGTCAGGATTAAACCAATCGGATAATGGTTTCAAGAGAAAGGAAAGAAAATAATGTTTAAAATCTGATTTGTGACGTTGGAGAGTAGTCAGCTTTCCCACCGCAAATAAATCTACAATGTTATCCCACTAATCAGTTGGGGGTGGTAAAGGTTATTCAATCAACTGCTCACTTAAAGGATGGGGCATGCTTTTGCACATCTAGTTGGTATTCAGAACCTTTTTGGTAACAAAAAAAAGACATCATGCATTTTGAATCACCACCATTGACTGTAGATTGTGCACACTCTTGGCAGGCTTTCATTCACATTTCATATGGTTTGATGGAGATCTTTTCAGAACCCCAGCATCAATTTAATCATAGCTTCATTGTAGTGTCTCGGCCCTGAACAGTACATAAAGGAAATCAAATGTCCTCAGTATTAAAAATGATCTACGGCACAAATTTGAAGCTCAGACCTTTAATCATAACAAACAAACTACCGGTATGTTTGCCCTGGGTATGTCATTCGTTTTGAACACAATGTAGATTTTGGAAGTGCGATTCATTACTTGGGTCATAAATGGTTTAATTTGGAGCTTTGGCACCGATATATTTCTGTTAAGTTGATTTCAAGAAGAAGTTTTTAGACCGCTCTGAGCTCTAAGGGGACCAATCGATTACAGAGTTTTTAAATCATTCTAACAGTTTCAAGCCTTAATTTCCAATCTCATATCCCATAATCAAACCCACACAGTCAAGAGTAGACAATCAATCAGCCTTTTTATCCCCTTCAGAGAGTCAAGATGACATTTTGTTCAGACTTTCAGTGAGAGAGTAAGAGGAAGGGTGGATGGAGAGGACGGAATGAGGAAGAGACAGAGAAAGTAGGAAGAGGACGTGGTTCTCTCTCTCTCTCTCTCTCCTTCAAAGCCTGAGGTGCAAAGTGAGAGTGTGTAGGAGTTTTTTGTGTCGACTAAATCTGCTGGACCCTATCTTTTGCTCAGCTGCTTTTATCTTTCTCTCTCCCTCCTTTGCTTTCTTTCCACTCCCTCGCCGTCTTTATGCGTCTCCCTCTCAACATTTTCCATCCGCTCTTTTTCCCTCGCTTCCGTGTCTTTTATTCCTTGCTCGGATTCCCTCGCTTCAATCCTCCAACACTTGAGGTCAAGGTTCAAAAAACACATCGACCTCATCCTTGACTTGAAAACAATAGGATGTCATCTGAAGCTTCGCCAGGCGACTCCATAATCGCTGGGGAGATTTCCACGGCCCTCTCTGTCCATGACAAGAGCTGTCAGTCAAGGCTCCACCAGCAGTCTCCAGAGAGATTGATAGAAATGGTCAAGTAAAAAGGGGGGAAGATGTTTAGTCATGTTATTCCGACAACTAAAAGAAAATGTGCTTTCATTCGTCTCCCGTCTTCCCCTTCACGCCACAGTAATCGCATCAAATAGGCCTTGATTATTGTGGCGGAGAAAGCGGGCTGACTCAGGACAGAGAACCGACACAGAGGGAGCAGGATGAATAGAGGGGAGCTGGTGACAAGGATTTTCCAGATTACAGCTCTCAGAGTAAAGCATATCATTTATTAACCAATCATTACGCCCATGTCCATCAGACTGGGAGTCTATATGTGCTCGACATGATGAGCCCTAATTGGCTCTTTGGCAATAACAGTAGAAACAGAGTGACCTTAATACAGAGGCAGCTGCATCACACTTATTGGGACAATTAAACTTCCAGGATGTGCCTTAAACTTGCATTCTCTCTACTGTCCATCAGGGGGCGACTCCTCTGGTTGTATAGAAGTCTATGATAAAATAACTCTACTTCTCTCTTGATTTATTACCTCAGTAAACATTGTAAACATGAGTTTATGGTCTCAATCTCTAGTGTCAAGTCTTCTTCAATACAGCATGATGTTCATTTAGTAAATTATGGTCCATTTAGAGTCAAATAGACCATAAAGCAGAGTATGCTTTAGGGCGGGGCTTACTGTGATTGACAGGTCTCTACCACAAGGTTGTCCGGTTTGGGAGTTGTCCGTGTTTTCGTCTTAGAACTTTAACCCTTTCACAGTGTGTTTTCACTTCATGAAAGGTAATTGTAAAATTTTTGCTTGTCTAAAAATATTATTTAGCATTGCGTTGTATAGCTCCGCCTTCTCTTGTTACTTCTGGTTGCAAAAAAACATAAGCAAAATACCCAAGTTGTCGACGGCCAAAATGCCGTACTCCAGGCTTCAAAACCATTGTCCACAGACCAAAGGGTGACGTCAAGGTGACTACGTCCACTTCTTATATAAACTTCATGGTCTGCTCACACAAGGAAATGGCACTTTGTATGGCTACTTGCAATGTATTTCTGTGCTTCAGCTCTTTAGGATCTCACAGTGGGGTCCTTCACATTCACTGTTTGTGTAAAAACTCACAACTTGCTTTGACTCACTGTCCTTTACCCTCGGAGTATGAACGGACTTCTAGCATTGAGACGTTCTTTTTAATCTCAATCTATGTTGTTTCTCAGGGTGTTCACACAGACTCAATAAACTGCAACTGTACATGCAAGCAGAGGGGGAACAGTCTGGGCCTCTATCTGTTCTTTTATGTGTTTTTATGCACGCTTCCATCCTGACCAGGAGCCCCTTGCAAAAGAGATTTAAAATCTCAATGGGATTATCCTGGATAAATTAAGGTTAAATAATGAATAAATAAAAAATCTACAGTATACCTGAAGATTGATTCCCTGTCAATGATGATGTATCAATCGATATTTGTAGTTACCTGATCTGCTTAAAGTCTGAAGATTATTTTAAATGATTTTCCTCATGCTAACATCTTTGGAATAAGAAATGTGTTGTGCTCGATCCCCGGCTCCGGTTCTGCTAGTCGCATGTCGATGTGTCCTTGAGCAAGACACTTAACCCTGAATTGTAAGTCGCTTTGGATAAAAGCTTCTGCTAAATGACTGTAATGTAAAGTGAGTGTGTGTTTGAAAGAAAGCAGCAGCCCTGCACATGATCAAATCATTTTGATTATGTCGAGCATCCCAGATCAAACAAGCATTCATCTATTCACAAAAATGGAGCGGGATCAGTGAGATCCCACAATAAGACACCACAACAATGTGTCTTAGTTGCATCCTTTGACCAGGACGCACCCACAGCTGGACTCGTACTGAATGGGGATCAGATACGGTCCCCTCCTTGTTTGCATCATCTCTTGTTATGATCTCCCTTTCAGCTGCTGCTGATGTTTCCAAAGGGCCATGATGAGGAGCGTGGATGGCAATAAATTAGCACATTCATACACAATGAAACACCTGTTGTCTTTATGTGAGAACACCATCAGCCTCACAACGAGCGGGAACCACGCTGCTCTTTTAAATCAGACGTGTTGTCCAGCCATCTGAGAGACAGTCGGTCGTATGTGTCGTCCTGAATGCGCCCAGCAGGTGGCACCGTGTTTAACACCGACCACCATCAGCCCGTTCAGTTCTTAACACCAGCGGGCCTGCGCGCTTATCTGCGCTGGAGCGCTCTTTGCGCGAGCAACAGGAAACGTACCTGTTCACGCGTGCTGCGTTCAAGGGCACCTGTTAATGTCGTATATCAGAGAAGTCGCCGATGAATATAAACAAAACGGGTCTAGAAAGAAAGTGATGATGCACTTGGTCGAAGAGGATTTTTTTCCCATCAGGCAGACTAGTGATAGTTTAGAAACTTCATTTGAATCCATCCCAAAAAAAAATAAACCAATTGAAACAGCCTTTAAAAAAAAAAGTTTCCCATATTTGTAGCCTACAACTTGATTGAAAAGTTCCATTGTTCCGGACCGCACTTGAAGTCAGCACAAACTCCGCCACGCAACAGCTTTCCTCCTCTGGGCTTCCACTGAAGCGGACGTGGGATGCGCGGGATGGGGTGAGGTGAGAGACAGCGGACGGCGATGTGAAGAGAGTCTAACTAAACTATCATGTCTTTATTAAATGACACGGACAACATGGCGAACTCCAGCTCTCCACACGCGGCTCTCAACATGACCTCGCCTCAGCCTCACAGGGCGGAGATCCTGGAGAATCCACTCCGGGTGAGTTTGTTCAAGTTTCAAACTGTTCGGTCAGGTAAAGGTGACAACGTTTATTTAGAGCGGAGAATAAATAGTGTGACGTGAAACAGCAGATACTACTTGGTTATTTCAGAGATTGTGGAATAGGTTAATGCATAATATTGATACGAACTCGAATGTAATGTGAGAGAAACCAACCTACTCTTTGACAATAGATCTTTTATGTGTCGACTTATATAAGAAGGTATGTTATATATATCGCTACATTCATGCCATTTAAAGGCAAATAAGGAACATACTTTAACATACTTTAAGAACACAATGCTTCCTTTAAATATAAAAAGGACAAAAAAGTACAGTGTCACCCTTATCTTTCTTCCCCCAGAGATCACTGAACAAAGCCAGTATGTTTTGCCTATTTCTATGTAGATGTGTATATTCCTTTGCTTACTGTGTGTGTGATATAAACCTACTCTGAACCGGTTTCAGCTGTTCAGCTTTACTGCAATAATCAGGACTGAAGAGATAGGAGGAAAGTGAGGATGCTCCTCCCTGACTAACTCTCAGGAACTGCCTTCCCTCAATGCATTAGAGGTTACACACTAATGTCCAAGAGGAGATGAATTTAGTCTTTAAAAAAAAATCTTGGAAGTCAAAATATAACCTCCGCCACCAAAGCTCTTTGGGTAATGAGCACTCAGTGTGAATGAGGAAGCCAGACATCACCGGGATATATCGGTGTTGGCACCTGTCACAACTGCTTTCCAAAGTGATCGTGACAAAGTCATTGTGTTGAAAGGTCTTTTCGTTCTTTTGGACTTTTAACTCTGCAAGTGGACTTTTCAAGCTGAGTTGAGCTCTATGTATGGTAATGTGTGTGTGTGTGTGTGTTTGCTAATGTCCTGTGTGTCATTCTTCTGCCCTCCTACTCCTGTGCACACACACATTCTCCTCATGCTCATCTTCCCCTGTCAGTGTGTTTCCTCTGTGTGACATTACCATCGGACAGCAGCGAGAGCCAGAGAGTAACAGAGGAGGAGTGAGAGGCGGGAGTAATGAGTAATGGCCCATGGGTGGGCTGGGAGAGAATAGATCTACTGTAAGAGTCCTGAGCCAGCTGGCTAATGGTCCCAGCTACCCACCATCCCAGAGAGAACACCCCGACATCCAGGGGACAATATATCTGTCTGTCTTATACTTTGACCGCCTCCCAGGGTGGAAAACGTCCGCACTGGTGGACTGAAAAGGTTGATGTTGTGGGAGTGCACCAAGGTTGTGAGAGCTCGTCTCATTGGTTGGCTCACCTGTTAAGGGATGTGAACAGAGTCGTCCACACGTCCCAAAGAGACAACTGACTGTGGTGATGCACGCCGATAGTTGGAACATCTCTCAGTCTGTCAATGGTTTATAATATAAGTGTTGTTCGTGGTTAAGTCTGATGTTTTTTTGGTGCAAAATCATAGACTGTAGAAAAGAAGTGAACGTAGTTACCGTGACATCACCCATTGGTTTGTGGACTGCGGTTTTAAAGCCTCGAGTTTGGCATTTTGGCCGTCACCATCTTGATCTTTAGCAGTCGCCATCATGGTTTTTGGGCAAGGCTATTGAATGAGGGCTGGAACAAGGTGTCGAGCTATGGGGTTTGGCACATACGCAGTGCAACTAGAGCTGCGATGTTGGAGGGTGACTGTAGACGGCGATAAAATAAAGAGATGGTGTCCGCTCGGGCTCTCTTTGGTTGCGCTCCGCCTGATGGAACTTTTTTCGGGTACACTCGTGCACCAGCTAGTGAGCCTTTGTGCAAGTGCAGACCAGCATATGTTTTACCCCAATGATATGACATGTGCATCTCCTCTTTTAACTCTCCTTGGTTTTGTGGTCGTCGCCATCTTAAGTACAACCGAACGCTGAATAAGACATTTTTAGGTGACCAAAATGTTACAATTAACTTTCATGAAGTGAAAACACACCGTGAAAGGGTTAAAGTTCAAAAAGCGTGGACAACTCCCAGACCCACAGAAGAGTCTCCCCCTGATGGCCATTAGGGGGGAAACAATCAAGTTGAAGGCACTTCAGCATTGGCTTCACTTTTCAGACCCGGAGGTCGCCGCCTGGTGCAAATGGGTTCAATTTATGCAGAATTTGCTTTAAGAGCAACACTGCCTGTTTCCATGGGAGATGAAGAAAGTGGATGATGGAACTTTACCACCACAGATAAACTGTTCAGCAGAAATAATTCTGCAACAAACCTGGCCACATCACTGTGCTAAGTTCAGACAGACATGGTAGTCTGTCTGTCAGTCTGTCTGTCCGTCTGTCTGTCCGTCTGTCTGTCCATCACTTTGGTCCGGAGCAGCTCATTTTTTACAGCTGCTGGCTCCATGTTTTTGGCCTTGGCCTCCTGTAAGGTTCTTAGAATAGCAAAATTGCGAGTATGCTCCATCATCCCCAAGACCTTTGTATTATTGGAAGTACATTACATAATTCAAGTGTTCCTTGATAGTACAGGTCAACATTTGACCTTGTTCACAGTCAAAGTCAAAGTCAGCTTTATTGTCGAACATACAGAGGAGTTGAAAAAACGTTTCTCTCCAGTCCAACATATAAAGTGAATACAGATAATAAAGTGCAAATAGATAGAAAAACATTGAGACAACATATATATTAAGAAAAACTATCATTCCATATTTAGCAGCAGTCAGACATAGGGAGTCTTAAAGGGAGGAGGGAGAGAGTTCAGCTTCCTAACAGCCTGGTGGACGAAGCTGTTAGAAAGTCTGGTGGTGCGAGCACGGAGGCTCCGGTATCTTCTCCCAGAGGGCAGGAGGCTGAAGAGACTGTGTGAGGGGTGGCTGGAGTCGCGCACAATCATGGTCACTTTGCGGGTGAGGCGGGTGTCATATATGTCCTGCAGGGAGGGGAGTGAGGGGAGTGAGGCACCAATGATCCTTCCAGCTGTGTTCACTATGCGCTGCAGGGCTTTCCTGTTGTAGTCGGTGCAGCTTCCGCCCCACACAGTGATGCAGTTTGTTAGGATGCTCTCAATGGTGCCTCGGTAAAAGGTGCACATGATACAGTCTGTGTTTCATCAGTCAGAAAGTAGTTTAAGTAGTGACAGATTTTTGTGAACATGTTCTTTGCACTTAAATGTTTTGTGTTTGTTTGTTTTAATCTTGCACTATTGTTTAGTTAGTTAATTTAATATTATTCTATTTTATTGTATATATTGTGCATTTTTATATTTAATATTTTTATCTATCTATCTATCCATCTATCCATCCATCCATCTATCCATCTATCCATCTATCCATCCATTGCTTAAATTAGCTGTCAGGCCAAGAATTTTCATATTTTGATATAATCTAACATTAAAACTGACTACATAAAGTAAGGTTGGCAACATAAATAGTCGGTCTTCTCCATCCTTCTCTCTTTATCCTTCCTCGCCCATCTACAGTCAGTCTCTGGATGAGACTGACGGGCCTCATGCAGAGATCAGCCCATCCAGGGAGGGGACAGATCCCCATTGTCAGCGGACACAAAGGGCCAGGCTGTCTGTCTGCCTCTCTTTGGGTCAGTGTCCTATAGTGAGGAGGAGGATCAGTGCCGTCAGTCCCTCCAGCAGCTTTAAGGCCCATTCTGTTGCCTCATCCTTAGTTTAGATTCAGGCAGGAGAGGTGTTCTGTTCTGGTCCAGTGGTCACAGTTTGCTTTGTGCGAGTACTCGCTCATGAAAAATTGCTCCAAAGTTGTGTGTGTAGTATTTCATGTGCCTTTATGAGGATGATAAATGTAAACGTTGTGGGGTACAAGACTTCAGATCACAGTAAGAATGTAAATGAAGGTAAAGACCACAAGAACACAGAAGTAATGTGCCTGTTTGTTTAATCGGGGTCTGCTGCTCCGTCCAGTCCTATAATACACCAAACATGTACTTTGTGGCTGCAAAACGTCCAGCGAGAATTTAAGAGAAACTCAAATTGTCTTTAACTTTGACATTTATGTAATAGAATTGACCAAATACACTGACCGCAATTTGATTAAAAAAGGTACAGAGAGGAACAGAGAAAGCGGTGGACCTTCAAACCCACTCGACTGCGGTTTGAGTTTGTGTCATCATGACTTTTAAGCGCTGACTAAAATAACACTGGGATCGTTTTGGACCTGTTGTCTGGTTTCCTCACTATCGGCACAAATGTCGGGTTAAAGACTCAGTTCTCTGAGTCTCACAGTCGTTTTGGTTGATTCTTGTTCAGATTCTGGCAGCAGCATTTTTACCTAGCCGTGCTGTTCAGAGTTATTGTGCGCTGTGTTGTTTGCCAGTTGAGCTGTCAGTTCTTTGGTGTCAATTGTTCTCTGGTAACATTTTGTGCAACTGTATCCCACTTTGTAACAAATGAATTACATTTTGACAAAGCTGAAAGGAAAGCTGGAGTATAATTAGCCCTCTCACTGGGCTGGCCTGGAACAAGCCTGCAATTACAGAACACACAAATCAAACGCACACCCTGCAGTGGTAAAGGAAAAGTCCAGCATAAAACAACCGGATAACAGTTCAAATATAGATACTAAAGAAGGCGTAGAATACACTCAGAGTATCAACGGTGAAAGTGCACATCATGCAGAAAGGCCCCAGTGTTAACTGTGTTTTTTAATGAAATGTATACAACATTTTAAATGTAACAGAGCTCCTGATACACAGGACAACATGTCTCCCATGAAAAGGTCCATAGCAGGAAGGTTTCTCTGAAGCTGGCGATTGGTAGCAGTATGTTATTTGCAGCCATAAAGATCTCCAGGAGATGGTTATCACTTTTAAACAAAACCAGAATCCTTGATGGCAAAGGTCCCAATTTAATATATGTTCAATACCAACATAAGCATGGTGTGTTAGTGCTGATCCACACTTTGTCCAACATCTGGGTTCCAAATGATATATGAGAAAGTAATGCCATGTTGGGTCAGCCGCCTGTATCTGTTATCATGCAATGCTGGTATGAAGTTTCACCTCCATGGAGCTGGAACCACTTCATCACCTCTCACTAATAACTTCCTATATTACATTATTGGTTTAGAATTGTTGATGCAATATTGTGTAATGAATGTGCTGTGGCTAATTTAAACTACTCTCTCTAAGTAGTTTCATTTGTAATGGTTAAATCATAGATAGTAACGAACACTAAAATACATGTACTGGAGTAGAAGTGAATGCAAATGCTCATGTAAAGTTTTTAAAGAGAACATCATGCTCATTTTAAGATGCATACTTGTCTGGGGTTTCTACTAGAACATGTTTACATGCTTTCATTTTCAAAAAACACATTATTTTTCTCATACTGTCTGTCTGACTACACCTGTCTTTAGAGCTTGACTCTTAAAGCCCGACCCTAAACCGATATACCCTTTAAGTCCAGTAGTTGAGCAAATATACTTAGTTACGTTCCACCATGGCATAGATGAAGTGGCATTATCATGAATGTTTAATAGCAGAAACAATGTTCAGCTCTGTAAACTTCATGGGTGAAACCCAAAGGAGTACAGCACAGTGCACTGCTTTTGCTTTCCTTTGGTGAAGTTAAGTGGGTAGTGTTTGCTAAGGAAGCTACAAACCAACGGCACTCCCAGTGTACCGGCCTCGCCTGCCTCAGCTGCTTTTGTTTGCTCTTCCTGTAACAGGAAAACTCTCTCTCCCTCTCTGTGTTTATCTTCCTCTCGCTCTCCCTCTGTGGTGTTCAGCGTCAGGCTCTCTCTCTCCCACCAACACTGAGACAAAGTCAAAGAAAAATAATCATTTTACTGTAATAAGATTGAATTCACTGACTGGCAAAGCTTAATCTAACATTAGTGAATCCAGTTAAAACGGTGAGATGAATCCTCCCTCGCACATAGACTGTATATAAGAAGTGGACGTAGTCATCGTAGCGTCACCCATTGGTTTGTGGACTGCAGTATGAAGCCTCGACTCGAGTTCAGTGATTTCGCCTTCACCATCTCGAATTAGGGACGTTTTGTTTTTTTAGCAACCAATGAACGGAAGTTACCATATTTGGAATGAGGAGGAGTGACGTAGACACGCCATAGACACGGCTCTGGTAGAGACCTGTCAATCACAGTAAGCCCGCCCTAAAGCATCCCCTGCTTTATGGTCTGTTTGACTCTAAATGGACCATCATCTACTAAATGAACATCATGCTGTATTGAAGAAGACTTGGAACTAGAGATTGAGACCATAAACTCATGTTTACAATGTTTACTGAGGTAATAAATCAAGAGAGAAGTAGAGTCATTTTCTCATAGACTTCTATACAACCAGAGGAGTCGCCCCCTGCTGGTCAGTAGAGAGAATGCAGGTTTTAAGACACTTCTGCATTAGCTTCACTCAGCAGAATCGGAGGTTTCCACCTGTCCTCACACTTCAAACTGCTACATCTCCTGTGTGAAGTCTGTACCTCCAGCAGTGTGCTCCTAACACACTGTTGCTCCCACACACAACTCCTCATTATGCCTCCTGGCTCCTCTCAGTATTAACCAGCAGCCTCCTCGTGGGCTCGGTAACAGCAAAGCAGCGGGCCACTTACCCTCCTCGTCCTGTAAAGCTTGACAAGGGTTATTGATCTTGGTTTGGTGCACAGCTGGCCTGACGTCTGCAATCATGAATTACCACAAAGCACAGTAGTCATCTCTCATACAGTACAGTCAGCCCACCACGCTCTCTGTCTGCCTGCTTCAACATTTGAGGATGGAGTCTTTCATTGCACACCCACAAGCGCACACGTTTTTTACCTTGATGTGATGATATAATTTCCCTAGGAATCTCCTAGGGAGCCCATCTGCTCCCCACCTCCTCCTAAATCCTGTTTACCTCTGATGCATCGCAAGCATCTACCACTCTGTTACAGGTCAGTGGACTCATCTGACTTGGTGAGCAGAGGGCAAGGAGAAGATAGAGGCACACTGTGAGATAGAGGAGCGTATGCGGTGGTTTCGAATTCAAAATTACTCAAAAATCCACCAGGCTAAAAATGTTTATCAGGCTGGAGAGGAGATGATGAGTTGTGTCATGCAATAAAGAGGGTACAACACAAGTGGTCTGACTTTAAAGCGGGCTGTTGGGCGATGATCAGATTAGTCAAAACTAATTGAAAATGGGCTGTGGGGAAGTCTTGTGTGCTTAAAAGTGAGTAAGGGACTTTTGTCTGTCATGGCAGTAGACGGGGGTGTATTACATCAACCATTGTATCAGCTACAGGCTACCGTGATAGTGTATTCCTGTCATGTGTACACATGCAGACAGACGACGGATAGAAATGACACCCTAATTGAACTCCAAACCGAGATGGGACTCAGTTATTGTCATATGATTTTTCTGGACAATATTGGACAATAGAATATTGGGTAACCCTGGCCCTCCTTGCTTTTTATTCTATACTGGATGAAATGCATCACTTTATGTTTTTGATGTCAAGTTTCTTCTAATCACGCTAGCCTCTAGGAATACGGCAACATTGATTGGCCATTCGTTTTTGGATAGACATTCGTGAGCCAATGATGTGGACAAATCTACTGATTTGGGCGATCAGTGACGAAATCTAACACTACCATGAAACTGACATGTGCGCTGTCATGTCCGCCACACGAGGAATTGTAATCATAGTTTTTCCTCTAGTGTCACCATCAGGTCAAAATCGTCATCCGTCCAATACTTGCGTATATGGCTAAATACCTTCAAAACCCATCAGCCTTAGTGGTCAGTGCTGATTAAGAAATGTTAGCATGATAACACGCCAAACTAAGATATGGTTAACATTACCTGCTAAACAGCAGCACATTAGCATTGTCACTTTTTAGCATGCTGACATTAGCATTTAGCTCAAAGCACCAATGTGCCAAAGTACAGTCTCACATGGATGTAGACTCTTAGTCTTGTCTGAAGGGGAATTCATTAATTCATATTGTATCAATATATTATCATTATGCTGATACATAAATATCATATGTAGGCAGTTAAGAGCAGCAGTGCGGAAACCTTGGAAGTCTTGAGGCAGTGCAAACGTTGATTTAAGTTGACCCAGAGCAAGTAAAACTGTGGTTGATCTCTCCGGTGAAAATAAAATATTGTGCCACACAGTTTCAAAGTCATATTTTGCCCCTGTGATGAAGCACACCTGAGGACAAGACCGTGTCTCATTAAAAGAAAAGGTTATGAAACTGTTTTGTCTGGCGTTCCTTTGTATGCTTCCCTGTAGTCTCTGAGGCTGAGGGGAAAAGCAGAATGAGCTTTGGTCTTTGCGTAATGACTCAAAGAGGAAGCTATGATGACAGCTCCTTCCCCTCAGGGGTGTGAAGAGATGTTTCATACTCTCTCTGAGGATGCCTAATAATGTGCTCTGACAGAGCTCTAGACTACCTCTGGATCGTGTGAGACCAGACAAATTCATTTACACTCCATTCATTCTGGTAGCCTTTGATCACAGTGTTGTTATCTCATTGTATCGGATGGATATTATTGACAATAACCCACTGCCCGTCTTATCTCGCAGAATGGACAACTGAACCTGAGCATTGACTCCCTCTCCTCTCTTTCCATTTTTATTATCTCCGCCAGGAGGATCATGTGATTGTGTGTGTGTGTGTGCAACTATGTGTCTGTCCACAGCGGATTTAGCATTCTGCTGCAGCAAACTGCATAATACCTTCAGCCAGTTATGGCTGCATGCTCAAGGACCTCTCGTGGTTGTGGTGACTCACACTTTCTCAAAACAACTTTTATTGCCGTTTTTTTTACTGCCATCGGCGGCCTGCTGACTCCAGTATTTGTTTTGGACGGTGCGTTTGGCTATCAGCTAACAGAACTAGTACACACACTTTCGAGTACATCGCCGCAACTCAGCCTCTGCTACGTGGGCAGACAGCTGGGAGAGTTTAATTCTGTTTTGGTAACGATTGTATGAAATGTCTTCCAACAACTTTGAGCAAATTGCCTGAATATGTCGCAGCTTGTTTTTGCGTTTGAATGAGGTGTCTTTTGCGACGTCTTACAGTCCACTAGATTTATACCTGGTCCTCTCTCCCATTTGTTTCTCTCTATACTGTTCTCCCTCTCGTATTATTGTTGTTATGTTGCACCTCCTCTTCCTCCTAGTCTTTTGTTTTAATTCCCATCACTGTGCATCCCCTCTCTCTTTTCTTTCTACCCTCGCTCTCTCTCATAATGCTCTTTCAAGAGATAAATACTTGGATGTGCTTGGCTGCTGTTACTTCTTCTACAGTGATTGAGTTTCTTTCTTTAGGTTTTAATCATTCACATTCCACCCCCACTGCACGCTTTTATTTCTTAGTAAACTTGGTCCGCCCACAGCTACCGGTATGTTTATGACCTAAAATTAAATTTCCTCTTGGCAATCATTTCCCCAGTATATGGGGGGGGAAAGTAGCCCGGCGTTTTCTTGAACACTTAAAGCAAATGGATCCTGTTTCTCCTTCCATCACTTAAACACCAATTATGTCTTCCTGCTGAGAGTTGGCTACAATAACGTGGCCATATTCCCCAAGCAGGAGTAGTGCAAACAAAGTGGTATTCATTTTTTCAAAAGTTCACTGAAACAAAGGGCAAATATGAAACCCAGTGAAACTGAATCAAACTGAAGAACACCAAACAAGAACACCATACAAAAGAAGGCTGCAGCCTCTCAGCAAGCTGTCAGCTCTTCTCTCCCCTTTTGCTCCAGTGAATGGCATTCTAACCTTCTCAGCCTCACCTAACTGGAACATACCACCTGCCCAGGTAAGAATAGGGTGAGCTCAGCAGAGTAAGCATTCAAATCACACAGAATAATGAACATAGCATTACTACATGAACTCTAAGCTACTGCTGACATCTCAATCTATCTATGGGCAGCCATTAACACCAGTGAGCACACACAATATTGTAGAATGGGATTTACTGCAGAACTATCTTAGCCATCGTACTACATCTTAACAGGGCCTCTCCCTGCTAACAGGACATAATGAGGCAAACCAGCTGATCTACCACAACATCAGGCAGAACAGCAACACAATCCTAAGTACACATAAAACACTCAACAAGCTTGTGTCATTTATTCAGCTTAATGGGTAATGTATTAAATATACTGGAACATTAGACTGAAAACAACCCACTGTTATTGTTGGGCCTAGTGAAAAGGTAGAAGGCAACCTTTACACATTTCCCCTTCCCTTGGGGGGGGGGGGGCTCATCATCATGGTGGCTAGACAGGAAGTCAGCCATGACGTTGGCTTTTCCTGGTCGGTACTCAACCTGAAACCGGTCTAAAACAGCTAGTGACCCCATTGTTTGAGTCTTTCATTTTATGAAGCCAATGCAGACCCCGTGATCAGTTTCAAGGATGGAATCTCTGCTTAACAGATGGCCAGACACATCTACTAATGGCTTTCATGTTGATAAATATGAGTGGACAGTGACAACCCGTTCGTTTCATTGCCTACATATTTATTGATTTGTAGGCACTTCAATCTTGTCCGAATTTCTACCGACAATGCACGGCACATTGCCGGAGTTCTATTCCCAAAACTTTGCTTATGTGTCACGACCAGGGTGTTTGTGTGACCAAAGGTGTGTACCAACCTGCATCCTTGCACCTTTGTGAGGTGTCGTATATCGTGGGAGAGTTAAGAGGATGAGGGAGTGTTTGTATTTTGGCATATGTGTGTTGTTGTGTTGCCTTTTACTGTATTTGAGTGTGTGGGAATTCAAAGTTTGATATCATGAAACCCTATAGAAGCCTCTGTTTCACAGGAGCACACACACACACACACACACACACACACACACACACACACACACACACACACACACACACACACACACACACACACACACGAGTGCCTTTGAACAGAGCACCAATGAAGCAAGTCTCTGTGATTGTCACAGAAATGACAGATGTGACAGCTGGAGGGAAGACTTGCTAAGTATTATGGGGTGTTTGTTGTGTGACAAGTAGAGCGTCCCCTAATCTTGTGCCTGTTTACTGTTCTCTCCCCACAGACCTATCTCCTGGGAATCATAATCTCCATATGTGGGAATATCCTCATCAGCATTTCACTCAACATACAGGTAGGAAGCGCTGGGATCCAGCTGTACAGCAAACACTCCAACCCAGCAGGCACTTGACGCCTGTTAAGACCCTTTTTCTAGTCTCTAAGCACTGCTGGACTCCCTTTCTCTCTCTTTAGCAGACTCCGTCAGGATCTCATTGAATGTACATGAACGTCTGTGTGACTTTGTTCATGTTCACAGCAGCTATTGTGCAGCAGACAGCAGCAATGACCTTGTCTTTAGGCAATACAGCTTTTTGAATTAGAATGAATAGAATTGAATGTTTAGGCATCAGGGGCCAGTTGCATATAAAAAGACTGAATTCAATAGCCTTTCCCAATAAGACAAATCAATTCAATTTGGTTCTTTTACATTGAAAAATGGCAGATGCAACAGCGACACCATACCAAGAATGTGAGACAATAACTAATCAACATCCAATGGTCGTTCGAACAGTTAAAGATGTACAACAATTCAAGAATATGGGTATTACAAAAGTAAAGCTTTATAATGGATAAACAGCTGAAATATTGAGCTAATAGTTAGCTAAAGGTTAGCTAATAGTAATGGATAACCAGTTGAAACCGTTCCCATTGCGCGATACACATAATAACAACAGTGTCTTTAGCTCATGCAAAACCTCCTTTTGATGCAGGTGCAGAAACTGGAGTGTTTGTGGCAGCAGCAAGCAGGGTGTGTGACACAGACTGAAAGGGCCTGACAGCGTCAACTTAATGTGAAAAGTGATGGAAAAGAATGAAAATCATTGTTTATTAGCCATTTGAGTTTGCCTTGTATGGCCTCCCACCTCATTGATTTGCTTAATTAGTGTCATGCCACTTCCGAGATGAAATGCTAATCAGCAGACAGTGTCGTGGTGTGACAGCCTCTGTAATGCTCTATCAATTATAAACTGCACCATATTTTTCAGATGTAATATATGTGGCTGTGTAAAGCTGTAAAGTTATGTATGCATGTTGTCTTAAGCAGCTCTCCAGTTCTGCTGAATCGGACTGATGCCTCTGGCTCCCGTTCCCTCTCTTCCTGACAGAAATATGCCCACGTCCGTCAGTCTCAGCGAGGCTCCAAGCCCTACTACAGGTCTGTGGTGTGGTGGTGCGGTGTGGCCCTCATGGGTGTCGGGGAGCTGGGGAACTTTGCTGCCTACGGCTTTGCCCCAGCATCGCTCATAGCCCCGCTGGGCTGCGTGTCTGTCATAGGTGAGTGCGACCTTTTTCCCCCTCATACATTATCCATGCACGAAGGCCGGAGGAAAGGTTGCTTCCTCTGGGAACAACAGGGAAGCGTTGCCATGCTGAAAGTCTGTCAGGTATTATCTGGGGGGGGGGGAGCTAATTCAGATGCATTATAAATACAAAAAGGGAGCTATAGTACAAAACAGATAGTACACATTTCCAAAGTCTCAGTGACTTTTTTGTCACTCCAAAAACTAATAAAAAAGAGGCATTGTTGAACTTGATCAAGCTTTTCATGTTTTACTTTAAAAACCATTCTCAGTAACAGATGGATACAATTTTGTCATGATCCCTTTGATCATTTCTCTTTTGGGAATCCCTTCCATACCAGTTCCCATTTACTGGAACACTCTAATCTAATCAAGAGGTCAAGTTTACTTAACAAATGTATTTCAAATCGATATATACATTCAGGTACATGCATGAAATTTGAGCTACGACTATATATTCATATGTTTTATATATTTGGTTCAACATGATTTAAAGTTAAACCATGGTTTAATCAGGTTTAAAAGAAGGGATCCTCAGAGGTACAACCCAGCCTAAATGTCCTGTAATACTGATTACAAAGGCAACTCAAACTGAAGTCTGCCTAGTAACCAGATCAAGTGAACAAGGTTAAACATCTGACTGATATGAAACGTCCTGTGAAAATGGATTTCTGGACGCCTGGAATGATTTTGCAGTAAATTCATGAAAAGTGCATTAATTTAATGCGGTGGTTCCATCCCTTTTTTTGACTTGTCACCTCTAGATTAAAGTTTACCAGATCGACCAAAGACAGATTGAGTTTCCCTGTTTTATGTTGAATTATTTTAGACGCCTTAAAATAAAAACCTTCACAGTGAAAAAGCTTGAAAAACATATTTTCTTCTGCTTTTCTGTCCTGTTAATCATTTCACAGTTGATCAAATGAATCACACGACCTCTTGACCAAAGTCAAGTTAGAGGACATCTTACATCGCAAAGATGCCATCAGCAAGCACGAGGCTTCCTTGAGCAGTGGTCTGAAAGCTTGCAGCGTGAGAGCGATAAGTGTTGACACTGCAACAACGCCTGTCTTTTTTAGTGGTACTCGCTTATGTATTTTAAATATCAGTGCATCTCTTGGTGTATAATTATGGACGGAACAAATCTATACAGCACCGTGTACAAAAATAAACAGGACATGAACATGAACTGCATTAATAAAGTTCTGTATTGACAGTAGTAGTACTATTTCCATCCTCACGACTACACATCTGTGCTGGCGAGGCTGATGCTGTGGCTCTCTGACGCACAGAAACTTTACTTCCAGCTGTCGCTCACAGCAGCTCAGTGTGTCGGTGCATTTTAATTCTTTTGCTCCGATTTCCTAGTTTAAGATGAATACATACATTTCCACCCTTCAACTCTCATGGGTGAGCTCAATTACTTCTGACTTTTTAAAACATGTTTTTTACAGCCCACAGTGTGAACTCAAGCTGTCATGAGCTCAGCCCGATTCATTAGCCAATCAAAACAAAAGCCAGCCCGGTTGCTACAGCGATCAGCGGCTCAATGAAAACACTTTGAACACGGGTTTTAATATTGAGCAGGCATCGAGCCACCCATCGCTCACCGCGCCGGAGGAGGTGGCGGTGAGTCATGGATATAAATGATATAAATGACAGCTATCACACCGACGCTTCTAACCATTTCTTTCCCCACGGTCACCTCTCACCGAGCAGATGAATGGCGTTAAATAAAAGCGCTGAACGAAAACCATGACTCTCGCTTAAGAAGGCTGCACCTCTCGTTCGCTGTCGTTGTGTGCGCGGCGTCGTACTGGCTTCAGCGAGCGGTGACCTCTCGGTGACCTCTCGGTGCTTCCAGTTTTGCAGAATGAGCCTTGCTGCTACAATAACACCAGTTGATGACCTGATCTCTGTTTTGGTAAGGCCTGGTGGCATCAGCGATTTGTCTCCGAGTAGACATAGTTGTGGCGATTCTGGTAAAGGCCGTTTGAGCCACCCCTCTAGTTTCTTCCGTACCACCTTCCAAAAAGGCATCACCTTCGAACCCCCCCACAGAGCATGTAGAAAAGTACCCATTTCTTTATTACATTTCCAGCATTTGTTATCCAGCTTTAAGCCCATTTTATACATGTTCAGGGGTGTAAAGTAATACCTATGTACAATGTTGTAATGGATAAACTTGCTTCTTGCATCCCTTGTAGCCCAGCCTACATTTGATATTAACTCTTTCCACACATCTTCCCTAATCTCATTGCCATATCAATTTCAGGCCTTCGCACGTTCTAGTTTGAGTATTTGACATTTTCCTCTCAAGTACAGAGTGTAAGCTACGGGAAGCACTTAGAAACTCTTGAATCTCATTCTCTTCTGTCTCTTCTCTTTTCAGTCCACACACTGACCTTATGCTGCTCCTCAACTGTAAATACTTCCAGAAATCCCCCTTCTCATTTAAAATACATTTTTCTTTAAGGTCAAATAATCTAAATGAGCCATCTCCATAGAGATCTTCACCAGCTATGTATCCATAGAATGATGAGAGGGTTATTCCATATGGAGGAGTAGCTTTGTTTTTATTGAGAGATCCTCAGAATCTTGTGAGCCCATGCCCACTGAGTCCATAACCTATTTCCATATTTGGAAGAGCTAGTCCCCCACTATCTCTTGAGTTTTTTCATACTAATTCTCGGCCTTTTGTCATTCCATAAAAAACCTTAATTAGATGATTATATTGTTTAAAGATTCCCTCGGAAATGGTTACTGGTATCATCATAGAGATGTAATTAAATTGTGGAGCTACCACCATCTTAATGATATCAATTTGTCTTTTTTGAAGGAGCATCTTGAAGAATTAATGAAGGGAGGGGTGAAAGGGAGGGGAGAGGATGACGTCTGCCCCCTCAGGGCTAACAAGTGGAGCCGAGGGGAATAAAAGCATGTGCAGGTTGCTGTCTGCCATCGGGACTCCCTCCTCGCCTCACGCTGACTCGCATGTTGTACGCAAATGAGCAGACGCACACAGAAATGTGTGCATAACTGTAGTGGTGTGTAAACACAACCAGGTCTAGCGGGTTTTCTTCAGACCACAGGCGCTTATCACACACACACACACACCTCCCGCGGCGTTGTTGTGCCTGTTTTCCAAGAGCTGCGCAAAGGCTCAGAGGGGGGGAGGACAGCGGGAGGCCTTGGGTGAGTAAACAAGAGGGAGGCAATTGGGTGGTGAGGTGATGGGAGGGGAGAGATTTGAATGAGAGGAGACAACAGGCAGAGATACCGAGTGAGAGGAGCACAGAGCCGATGATGCCGCCGTCATCCGCCTCTCCCCGCATGTCACGCCGACACTCCACGGCGAGCGATTACCGCTGTCTCCATCCACGGAGCCCACCGCTCCCTATGAGGCATGACAGCAGCATCCCAAATGTTTGTTGTATGAAGCAGAGCATCGTCTCTCTCTCCGTCAGATGACAAGTCATCACCTGCAGAGAGAGGAGGGAGGGAAACCTGATTCACTCACTGCATCAGCATTGTGCCCAGATGTCACCCTGCAGCACTTGTATCATTGATTTAGTGTTGCTGTCGCTGCGTGAAGCGTGTATGAAAGCCCAACATTATGTGTCATGTTCCCCTTGTAACATGCATCAAAATATACTTCTGTCTTCACAGGAAACAATTCAGTTAGGTTGAGGCAACAAAACTACTTCAAACTAAAATATTGTGTAATACTTGGTTATGTTTAGGAAAATATCTTAAAATAAATAATAATACAAAAATATTAAGTTTCGGTAAGAAAGTTACGTGACAAATAAATCCTCGTTGACGACTCGTTTCACCCGCGGCAGGAACAGCAGTCTCCTGGCTGTTAGTTTGATCCATCCTACCATCCGCTGTGGGGTTTTTGCAGTTTTTATTCTTCCTGGTTCATGATTACACAGATTACATACACATTGATTTCTTGGGATATCTACGAATTACAGCGCATTTATTTTCGTAGGTGTGAGAACAGCCTGGTTACTTCACAAAGTTTGATTTGTCCTTCAGGCTCAGAACTAGCACATTTGATAAGATCTAACGTTACACCTGTACAGCATCTACATGACAACATCTAACAGTCTCTGAGTTTGTTAAAGCCGAGCTCAATACTCGTGTCTTCACGGGACAAGAGAGCTTTCAAAAGTCAACATTTGTTTTGTGACATTGTGAACAATACATTATGTGCACCATGGCAACACTTCCTGTATTAGATCCTCTCTGGGAGATGACAGCTCCACTTTCACTGCTTTCATCCATTCATGTCAGATGCGTGTGGGGGAAGAATGTGTGACACGGTGTGTTTTCCCACAGGGAGGGTCCCATTACTACACATCTGAGAGAGCACGTAGAGTGGCAGTCCACACACACACACACACACACACACACACACACACACACACTGGAGCAGTGACAGACCTGTGTGCCCCAGAGGTTACCACATTTCTCATTTTATCAAGCCGTGTGAATCTCACTTCGTACGGAGTTGCTATGGTTACTTGTTGGATCCAGCCGGCCCCAGAGGCAAAGAAGGATTCCTAAATGTATATGCGAACACGCTCACAGTATGAAATATTGAACAAGTGACCGTTTCATCAGAATACCAAGGAGAGTCTTTATAAACTTCCAATTTGACAGTAATGTCCCCGCGGCATCATGCACACCAGGCCTTGTTTTAATTAAACGTCTCCTCTGGAACACACTCCATCAGCATGATGTTCTTCAGAGTCACAGACACTGAGCACACTTGAGGGGAAATTTGGCTTTATTCAACTTGAATTTTTCTATTTTTCTTCTATTAGCTCGGGTTTATTACCGTTGACTAAAATCGACCCTCAGGTTGAAGCATTTTGCTAAATAAACTGCAACCGTGCTCCACAGTCAATGAGTAACATCCATATTGGTAAAGTGTCTGTCATGCCACCACAGTAATCCCCAGAGTGACTCGCTTGTGTCTCCCTCTGTAGCTAATCTCCTTATAATGGTGCCATAACCTGTACACAAACTCAAACCGTCTGCTTCCTCAGTATTATCCAGCATGTTTTCCTGTTCAATCTGTCTGCGTGCCATCACATGCAGTTGTGTCCAAAATCTCCCATCTGCCCCAGCTGAAATGTTGGAATGCGTAACAAGGATGTAAAAGTAGGGCTCAGTGGTGCTGCTCAGTGCTGAGGACCTCCAGCATGGCAGCCACAGCGTGTTATGTAAACTGACCTCCTGGCTGACATGCTGCCGTCACTGGCTCGTTCATCTGCCCCCCCCCCCCCCCACTGCCAATTTGTCTTCCAGCTTGTTTTTTTCTGTCTCAGGCGGTTAGTCCGCCTGTGTGGCCACCCATCCGTGTTGATCTGTGTGTCTGTGTTTCTGCATTATACACGTCCGCCTTTCTCGCTATCCGTCTCCGCGACAGCCAAATGTCGTACACGGTCGTATACAGCCCCCTGCATATTAGAAGACTAATCTGGGCCACGTGACACCGATTGCATTGCAGCGTCGCCGTTTTTTTGACAGTGATAATGACGAATGGCTTCACGAAAAGTGTGGCGAGGAATAGCACCTCGCCGTAATGTGACGCTTATGAAGTCCTAACGAGTTCCATTCATCGGAGCAAGCTGACAGATCGTATCAGGCTGATCGCTACAAACCTGTCAAGTGTGTGCGTATCAATTTATGCAGATACACATTTGCACATAGTCTCACTGTGTGTACGCGTGCATGACTGAGTGCTCTGTGTGTACTGCATATGTGTTTGTACATACATTATATATGAGACATTGTGATATTCTCACAGTACAATAGAATTACTCATCCAATGACAGTTCACAAGTACACAGCCAGTGTGTTTGGCTGTTTATTGGTAATTGTTCATCAAGTCAATTGTCAGTCAAGTATCCGCCCCTGCTTGTGATTAAACTGACATGTTGCATCAATATAAAAATCAATCCAGAATATGAGGCTACAAAAAACACCAATTGTGTGTTTTATTGTCAGGGGACAAGCATCGATTGTGGTCGTGATAAACAACAGAGATCTATCTACAATTCAAATGATTTAGTGTCTAGACTATGTATCTTATTGCTTTAAATAAAGTGAGATCGAACTGTGTACGAGTTCAGATTATATTCTAGTAGACTGAATAGAAACTGTGTTTCATTGATGGTCAAACTAACAGGAATTTATATTTTCTCTTCCCAGCCAGCGCTGTCATATCTGTGATTTTCCTCAAGGAGACGGTGCGCGTCTCTGACATTGTTGGTAAGCAAACACTCCAGTCTGGACCACTGAGGACATACTTCAGAAGTAACAAGAGTTCAGACATATCAAAGTGACTTATCTCAGTGTGAATCCTGAGACGGAGATAGAAACATCTGTATACACTGATTGCTGTCTGTTTCTGCCAGTGGGGGGAGAAGAAGGCACAATCTACCCTATTGTTTTATGAGAAGCTATTGTTTGTCATAACAATTTGTGGAGGGCTGCTCAATGCTGCTCAATGCCGCGGTCGTGTTGGTCGTCACAATGGCGCATCATCGCAACTGCTGGATTGTAAATGTCCATCAGCACCACACAGCCTGCATGCTGTTGGTTTCCTGGGTTAGTCATCAGCACCTTAGCTGTTGACTTGTAATTGCTGAGTGACATTATCAGCCACATATATTGGAAATATGTCATTGTATGGATGTTTTATTCATGAAGGGGGGGAACATACTGAGAGCAGTGACCCACTTGCAAAAAGTTATACAAACTGACCAAAGATGTAAAAAATGAATGAACAAAACAAAAGAAGGATGAGAAGCACAAATGAAAGCAGCATTCAGCTTGTGTACATTATTCATGTTTCAATAAATAATGTCAACTGGGAGTTTGTAAAGCACAAGAGTCTTTACCCTTATATTGATTTATTTTATATATTGATATTGATTTATTTGATATGTCAAATGTTGTATTATATAAAGTTTACTCACATATATATATATATATAAAACATATGACGTAAAATGAATTGACAGCCATGTTAAAGATTGATGAATGATCTTTAAATGGTCATAACCATACCTCAGTGTAAAGTTTTGCAGCAGATCTTATAATCACCTTCATTATGAACAGCCAAACATATGCAGTTGTCCAGATTTTGAAGACATTACATTATTTGCCACTGCAGTAGTTCTGAGACTAGAACCATTTGACCAGAATCTCGCCACCCTCCGCTGTCTCTCCTCCACAGGTGGCTCCCTGGCCATAACGGGGACGTATGTCCTGGTGACGTTTGCCCCCCACACCACCACACACATCACAGCCCATCTGATCCAGTACTACGTCGTCAGCTGGTACTTCCTGCTTTACCTTGTATGTAACCCTTTAATGAGTCCAGTAATATACATGTGTACATCCTCAGAGCTACTGCTGAAATGTCCTCAAACATGTCCCTGCATACATACCTGCTCCTGTCCTGCTGTTAGTTAGCCCCTTGGGTTTCATGGAGTTTGTGAAGTGTGGAGCCAGTCCAGTCATTCTCGGTTATTCCACTCAGTATGTAAAACATATACTGCCCCCACCTCATGGTCTGAAAGTGCACACACACACACACCCATATGCTCTCCTACCTACTTCAGCGTTCTCCTGCATGCAGGGATGGCATCGACATAGCTATTACCATAGAGACGGCTTTGAAACAAAGTGCTTTTTCTCAAAACCTGCTCAGCGCTAAAATGTAAATGTTGATGTTTTTAAAAGGAGGATTTCTGCAGCAGAAGGTCATACATATCCTGCTGCGTCTCCATTGATGCCGGGGCTCCCGTGATAGCAGCAGAGAGCCTATGCAGCCTTTTGCATTTCTGATATTTATACACTTTTAATTTCATACAGTATTTTCTTTTATGAACCTGAAGGCTAGCCCGTAGTGTAAACAGTGAATGCGTGCCTTGGGTAGCAGCGCTGTCATTATTCAGGGAGCAGCGTCTCTCTCAACCATATTCCACTTCCCACTCTCATCGAGCCCTCTATACTGAACTCATGTGAACACACTCAGAAACCAAAGAGCTACTGGATGCAAACCCAAAGAGAAGTGTTCAAACGGATGTAAGGAAAACGCAGATGGACGGACAGATGTTTTCACGTGGCTGCAGTGATGGATGGCGTGTGAGAGGGTGCGCTGTTTTCCATTTCTGGCAGTGCGTCGTGAATACACATCGGCACGGGATGCACTGTAGGATGAAGATTAATCAGAGGGAAGTGAAATATCCAGCGCTGTGTTCTCGTTACTCCCAGAGGTCATACTATTGTCAAACGATTTCATCCGGGAGACTATGAAACAGTGTCGTTGTTATTCACAGTGTTACGTTCGACATGTATCTCTCTTAATCCATTTAAATAGGCCCTCTGATTAACATATTTACACAGATACGGGTGGTTTTAAAAGGTCAGCTTGTCCTTGCATTTCCTCCCCTCAATTCTACTTTTGCACTCCTTCCTTGTCCTCCTTCCATTAGAGCAGAATGCTATAGGACTCACAAGGACGGCCCCCGGGCCCCTCCTCGTTAAAGACCAGGCAATTTCTTTCATTTTTCCGCCACGGCCATTTGTTTCAATTAAAGCTCGCCGCTCACTGCCCGCATGCAGCACTTTGTTACACAGATAACACGGGCAGTATGAAGTACAATTTCAGTGCAATTCAGATTTTTCATTTACTTTTACAAAGTTGGAGGAAATGGGATTAACGAGTTGTGTATCCCCTCCCTCTCCCTTTCTCTCTCTCTCTCAACAGTTCATAGAGGTGATCGTCTTTTGTATCCTGCTGTACGTGTACAAGAGGAGGAATGTGAAGCACATCGTCGTTGTGATGCTGCTGGTGGCCCTGCTCGGTATGAACAAATGGAAGCTGTCTGGTTGAGGGCAGAGGTTCTGGATTAAGACGTTTTTAGGCAGTCAGAGGTTGCTTTTGTTGCCTGGCTACCGAAAACGGATCGCTTTAGTTAGGAGCTGAGCGCGATGGAGGGGGGAGGGGGGGTAAACATAGTAATTCACTAAAACTCCTCTACAAATCAGCATGACCCGATGAGCAAGTCCTCTATGGCTATATGCTGATGTGATCTGTTGCTTCTCTGTTGCCGCAGCCTCTCAGACAGTCATCTCGGTCAAAGCCGTGTCAGGGATGATCACAGAGTCCATAAAAGGCCAGCTGCAGCTCATCTACCCCATCTTCTACATCATGCTCGTCATCATGATCGCCTCCTGCGCCTTCCAGATCAAGTTAGTCAAGGTTTTCCTCCCTCTTCCTCTGTGTACCTTCCTTTTCTTCTTTCAGCCTCTTCGCTCAAATCCCTGGTGTTTGCCACAGGCTGTGGATGTAATTTGGACTTTCCAGTTCCTGAACAAACTGAGGGAAATGATGACACTCCGCTATCATCAAGGCGGATGAATAGGCCGCTACGCATTGTCTCTATAACCACGGTCCTTCTGTTCACTGCAGCTCTCAAATCTCCTCTCCACAGATTTCTCAATCAGGCAATGAAAATGTTTGATGCCACCGAGGTGGTTCCTATCAACTTTGTGTTTTTCACCGCCAGTGCCATTGTTGCAGGTATGTCACCTTTAAAGCCGTCACGTTTTACTCACTGCCTTCTGTTTTCCTGCTGAGATAATAATATTGTCAACAAATCCTATGAAAAGACCAAAACCACCAATGAATTGACCCAACACTGTTCTTCTGTGACCAAGACCTCCAATGTTGTTTGAACAGGTTCCTTTATCGCCACTGTAGCTTACTTTGAGTCAATCCCACGCACATCGTCCTGGTGCCACAGATACAAGCACACTAAATATGTAATAATCTGAGACTGAATAATGTCCCCAACAAACCAATAATTCCACGTGTTCATCAGAGAGGCTGATGGGAAGCAGTGGTATGAGAGATGCACCTCAGTTTAAATTCGATGCACTGCCCCGCCCCCCCCCCACCCGAGGAATCACTTAGTCACCATCACCACGGCAACCTTTCATTGCTGCCAGCCACACACAGGTGATTGAGATGAGCTAATTAGTGCAGGGCGACACACACACACTGCACACTTTAAGGCTTTTCTCTCCTTATTTACTCCGTTAGCAATAAGAAAAACTCCATTCAAGCCTCACTATGTTCCACATCTTTTATATATTATTGGTATTTTTTTACTTTTAAAGGAGAGCAATAGAACTATAAGTCTTCAAAAGGTTCAGAGACTGTGCACATTGGCCCTTTTCACAGCATGTCACAGCAGGGTAGTTGATTACAGTCCCGTTCTGATTTGCGTGTCACAGCTGTTCCAGTGAGCCAACGTGCCCTACAGACCCTCTTACAGTTTGTGAAGAATGATGACTTAACCACCGAACGCAACCTGAACAAATGGACTCCTCAGATCTTGGTGCTCTTAGTGAGTGGATAGGATAGATTAGCAAGTGGCCCAGTGTTTAGTGGCCAGATGTATACATGGTGGAGAAAGCTATGGCATGCAGCGTTACACCAAGGAGACATTACGAGCATACAAGTCAAGACTTGTATGGACAATACTTGTCCAAATGAAACACCTGTTGCTCTGATCCTGTCACAACTCTGTTGGAAATATTCATCCTGACAACCCAACATGCAACAGCCAGACATTTAGACGCTGGTAACAGTTTTAGTTCAAAGCTCGCTAACTCTTCTGGATGGCTCGGGCGAACCAACACTTCTGTCACCAACGCGCATGTAAAAGGCTCAACACCAGGGCCTAAATGGAACAGAGCTACAATTAATGTTATTAATTACACCTGTGTTTACCCTGCGATGTCAACAGGAATGGACACACCCCTTCCTGCCTTTGGCCCTAGTGTTTCAATATAAAAGCCACAGGAGGCAACTGTTTCCTAACAGGGAACTCTGTATGAGGGGTTTTTTTTTCAAAATAAAAGCAGGAAGCTCAGGATGAGGCTTGTTTTTCACCCAAATACTTCTTTCTGTCCAACAACTTGCAGTTTTAAAGGATTATTCCACCCAAAAACGTCTAACGAGTTCATTTATTTCACCGTTGATAGTATAGTACAGTTTAGATTCCAGCTTTTCCAAATGACACGGTTCTTTCCAGGAAAATTCTGAGAAATGATTAGGAAGTGTTTCTTAAATGCGCTAAAGCTTCTTGTCCTGTATTCACCAATGGGCCGAGTACCACAAACAGAGAAGGGAAGTCACAAGGTGTTGCGAGGCATTGTTGATTTTGCTGTTTTGATTCCCAACAAACACTTCTTCTGATGGTGTGCTGCAAGGCTCGCTATGATTGAAATCGATTCATGACACAACACGGCCGAACATAACGCACAGTCAAGATAATGATTCACTCCCGTATGTGTGAACCACTTAGGAGTCCTGGTTTAGCAAAAGCCCCACAGTATTCTGCCAGGTCAGGTCTCCATTATCCTGTCAGTAATAATTACATTACAGTCATTTAGCTTTTATCCAAAGCGACTTACAATTCAGATTCTATCACATTTCTACACCGTAGGCACAGCTACAGGAGTATTTTTTTTTTTTTTTAATAATGTTCTTTGTTCAATCTGAAAACATAAATTCAGGCTGTTTTTAAAAAGCAGTTTTGCTTTATTATTTAGTAGCTTTTATTAGGATTTAAATGGATCCGTCCTCTTTATTAATCTTCTGGTAGATCAACTGCTGATGACGTCATTTCTAGTTATTTCCAGTGGAGTGTAATGGCAGAAAATGTTCCAGTGGTCTAAAACATCAGTTTGTGGAGCAACAGCTCTTTTCCACACTGACGTCCTGTCATTACACAGAGACGTCCACAGAGGGAGAGCCACAAGGCGCGTGGTGATTTGAGCTACTCTCCTTTTTCTGAGGATCTCCCTCTCTGATATTGCTCTCCCCACCCACACAGCTGATACAACTGCTGATGTTTTATATCTGGCAGCATAAGAACATCTGGGGGTGGACTCCCCCTTGAAGATTAGTTTTGTTCCACACTGAAGAAAATGATTGCTTTTTCTCAGGGCCGGTGACGTGAGCACAGGAGAAGTGAGTCGATAAGAGTTTTCTATTATTGAGGGTTAATCGGTGACCCGTCCGACATTGTGCTCCTCATTCAGTTAATAATCAAACTCTGTCCTCTCGTCATCCCAGTGCAATGTGTGCTCAGGATTGTTTCACAAACGAAGCACTCGAGATGATCTACATTAATCTGGTTGGTGTTCTATGAGAAGTGAAATGCATTTTAATGTGCCGTCTCCATTTTGCAGGGATAGTGTTTTACCAGGAATTTGAAGGCTTGGCTTTACTAAACATTTTCATGTTTCTTTTCGGGTAAGTATCCCAATCACATGCCAGTATTTGCAGCTCATTAAATTGCAGTATTTACAGTCCCTCCCTGAAACTCTTCTGCAGCTGTCTCCTGTCTTTCCTCGGAGTTTTCATGATAGCCCGAAACAGAAAAATAAAGAAACAAGAACCCGATTTCATCGCAATGGATAAGATTCCTAGTAAGTTTTTAAATCCGCTCTGTTCACAATGCCGTGTGTTACACACATACTCTATTTGTATCGATTGGCCAGCGGTGACCCTGGATTTCTTCAACTGCTAGTCTGCAGCCCATCTAATGAGCTCTGCTGTCTGTGTTCACAGGGAGAAGCCACACAGACAAAGTGCAGCCCGAGGCCAAGACTCAGACATACGGATCGCTGGCAGCCAAACTCATGTGCAACAGCGCCAGCCGGACCCCCGACGACTCATAGGGTGGCTCCATCTGTCAGGACTGGAATATTGGGAGGAGTTGTGTGTGCTTCAATAATATCTATTTATAGAAATGAATGGTGGGCATCAATTCACAATTGGTGGCCATATTGGTCTTAGATTTATCAAAAATACCAAGAATCTCTTTAAATATCCCAGAAATCTCTCAAGGTAAAATATTTCCAGCAGTGTTATGTGGAAACATAATTTGAGAAAAAAAGGTCAAGGAGGGCACCGTGGTAAATGTCTTCCAATGTAACATGTGTATTAAGTTCATCAATTGAATACATCAGTTGTCAATAAACAAGGACAAGATCTGTTGTTTCAGTGTGGAGAGTTCATGAAGTTCAGCAAAACAAGTGCACTGCTGCCCTCTAATGGTGGGGGAGGCTCAAAGACGGGCACACAGCTCAGTACATGTGTGTGGTGATCTGGAGTGAAGTGAATTATCTTCATATGAAATGAAGCAGAAGCAGCTCAGCAGAAGGTATACACTGTAAACCGTCCCTGGTGTCTGTTGCTCACCTGTCAGGTTTGACTGTGTGAAATCCTCCAGCATGCATCTCTCTCAAACCAGGTTCCAGTTCAATCAGGAGAGACAAGTAAATGATTAGTAGTTAACATTTATTATGACAGATGAAGCGTTCATGAGTTACACGGAAACTGTTTGGCGCTTGAACTCGACAAGGAGATCTGTGATCGCGTTGTGATTGCCCTGAGCGGCAACAATATATACAAATCCCCCCGAGGAGTCCAGACACTGGTGGTGGTGGTGGTGGTTCGGCTGGAGTTGCATCTCGAAGATGGAAGGTTGCTGGGGAGGAGGGCAGCAGGAAGCTGGAGGTGGGGATACGGCACATTTAAGAGGAGACAGCGGCAAGCTGATAGGCTAACGAAGAGGGTGTGACTCTGCACTATTAGCCTGAACGCCCAGCTGTTGAACAGCTGATAGAGCCTCTGACAGTGACAGCCGGAATAGAGAATGTGCTGCTAGTGAGGGAGCAGTATGAGAGAAAAGCATACGAGCATAAGCGTGCAGGGATAGTCTTCCTGTCTGAACTTGCGCTAGAGCTTCATGAAGATGTAATGGAGCTAGTGCCCGGCCATCTTTCCCTCAAATAAACCTCATTCTACTACACTCAACTGCTACCGAACTTTAGTGTTGCTGAGCAACGGAACTCTTCTCTGCCACCTACACATTATGGGATGTGTGGGAAACCAGTGTTCATGCCAGTATCGCTATAAAAAGAATAGTAAAGCATCAGTTCAGTGCATTTACTTACCAGGCCACGGTGCTGGAACACTTCAACAGAAAGTGACAGCAATTAAACCAAAGATGTCAAATGCAGCATGGGTATTTTATTAGCTTATGTTCAAACAATGTTCAATTCAGTGGCGTTTTTGAAACCGAAACTTTTCTCAAATTCAAACCCATTAATTTAAAACCCAAATAAACCCAAAGAATGTAACGCCATAATGAGCGTATTTTAGAGGGACGTAAAATTCTCCATTAATTAATACATTTTGGAAACCCAACTGATCTCTTTTGTGGAGCATTCCTCGGACACAGGCGTCCGTATGAAACCAGCCTCTCAACTGAAACCATGAGGATGCCTCTCCCAGAGTTAAATATACACAACTAAAAACAAAAAAATGTGTCCAACAACGCCACCAAGTAACTTGTAGTTAGGCCCCATGCATGTCATTAAGTCTTCAGTACCCTATCAGGGCACAGGGATCGCTTCGTGAATGAAGCAGCATGCGACTTCATTACAGATCATTTCAGGCCTCTGCAGGGCAGAAGCCGTGTTGATCTTCCTCAGATCACACCTCTAGGTTGACTTTAGCGAAGCCGTAGTGCAGGGAGTCCGGGTTGCGCAGCAGCAACGTCCCTCTGTGTCCCACCGGCTGGTTGAGGAGGGTGTTGAGGAGACCGGCCACGCTGACGAACCCCAGCGCCTCCCCGCATCCGGCAGACAGGGAGAAGTCGCCCTGGGTGACCCAGCCTAACGTCACCCGGGAGCAGTGAGCGGTGACGCTCGGCAGAGGGTCCGGCCACAGCCCCAAGGTGAGGTCCGGGGAAGACTGGGGGGAGGATTTGGGCCCTTCAGATGTGATGGGGTTTGGTTCAGAGGCCGAGGGAGGGTCTGACTCTTTGCCCTCCGTCTCATCCGAACACAGAGACGAGGCAGCAGCCGTCTTGGGGCTTTTCTTTCGGCGTCTAATTCGACTTTTAAAGTGGTCTCTGTGCGGCGGCTCCTGGGGGCCGCTGCCGCCGGGCTCTTTGTCCAGCAGCTTCAGGTCCTCCGCGGTCGGCACGCACACCATGGCGTGGAGCCCTGGTTTGCCCTTGGACAGCAGCGACAGGCGCACCCACACCAGACTCGTCCCATGTGCTGAGAGAAACGGCGTCGTGGCCGCCCGGTCGAGAGGAGACACCCCGCCTCCACGGCACGCCCTTTGACCTTTAGATGTCGTGGGTCTGCACCAACCAGAGAGCAACCTCAGCGACTTTCTGTTCCTGGGAAGCATTAAAAGAACAAACAAAAAAACAATATCCATTTATAAAAGTGATTCATATGCAAACAGGAACGTTTCATTGGCCCCGTTGAGCACCCAGAGGGACATTCCATTTGGTTGAAGCACATTTTTTAATTCCTAATGCTGAAAACAAAAAGGAAGCCAATGGACAGTGAAAATCCATCTCATTTTTTTCTCATAAAGTCAGTCGTTACTCAAAGCTGGTGTGATGGTTTTATGAGGATCGATGCAGCTCTTCCCCCTCCACTAATCTCTGTGATGTATTGCAGCAATTTAAGGCTGGATGTACTTTGGGTATTCTCATCAGGGACGTGATGATGAGAGGGAGGTAGACGGGAGAAGCACCATGCATCTAGCCTGTCAAAAGGTTTCTTTTATAAAAAATAAATAGGAAAGTGATGATTGGAAGCCAACAACCCCCCCCCCCCCCCCCCCACTAAAAACGGTGAACATTTCTTCTCAAGGGACCTTTAAAAGTCAAGTGCATTAATATTGTTAGAAGTGTGATTAAGATGTGCAGGATGTAAAAGGGAGTTTGGCGTAAAACTGCAGTGGGTGTGTCTTGAGTCAATACTGACACAAGTTTATTTTCACAATAAGACAAGTGAGAGGATGACAAAGAAGAAGAGAATAAATGTTAAGTATACAAGACAAACATGTACCTCAGTACAGTGACTCGGCTCGGAGGCTTTGTGACAGTGACGTCTCGGCATGGCATCGCCGCCTCCTCCTTCACCACGTCGGCCTCCTCCTCCTCCTTCACCACGTCGGCCTCCTCCTCCTCCTTCACCACGTCGGCCTCCTCCTTCATCACCACGTCGGCCTCCGTTGCGGTGTGGGTCCGGCCGTCTCCTTCCCTCTCCTCTCCTCCTTCCCTCAAGATGAGCTCCCACTCCTCGGCCAGCTGTTGCCACGGGCAACAGAACGGGGCCAGACAGCCGTGTGTAATGTAATTGGTCCTTTTGGCGGGCGGACGCCTGCGGGAGGGGGGGGGGGGGGGTCAGAAGGTCAAACCCTTGTCAAGCTGTTTGGGGGCAATCCTGCTACTTTATGAAACAAATCCCGACTGCTGCTCGGTTAGATAGTACAGGAAGAGCAGCACGGCGCCTGTATTATCCTCCTGTGTGCAGAGTGGGAAAAGATCTGCATAATGGGAATTAACCGGGGTCAGAGCTCTGGAGTGCTTCCCTCTAATCCACCGACGTTCTCACCACTTACCTCGGCTCGTGAATGTTACCCTTTCCTAGCAGTTGATTGTACAGTCATAAAGTGACAGAACACTACAACATGGTCTCATTATCACCTCACTTTGTTTAACTGAGAACATTCTCCCTCAGTTTAAAAAGGCTCATGTGAAGTTTGCCAATGTTCGATTCAAATATATTGAAATAATTCCATCCTACTGATGGACGTCCTATATTCTGTATTCCATCAGCAGGCTGACGTACCAGTGACATGACTAAATAATATTACAAGATACACAAAAGCTTTGGCAGCACAACATGGCGCCACAGCGATCATAATAATAATCACACAACATTCATATTTTTGGTTCAGCTGACCTATTGAACTTGTGCAGGAGCTGTGCCTCCTGCTCCTCCTGAAAGCGAACGCCTGCAGGGCAGTCTGGGTAATCATGGGGGAAGTGTGCGGCTCCTTTATTCTGACAGTGTTTCAGACTCATGGTCAGGCCTCCGATGCGAACTCCTCTGTACACCTTGCAGAGGGAGAGACAAAGCAGAGACGGGTGGACGCTGGAGTTCATGGAACTTGACAAAGTAAGCGAACCCGAGGGCTTCTAGTCAGCCGTTAAATTTCAAGGTACATTTAACATTTCACAGTGCTTGTCCAAACAAAATGGAACCGCCCCAAAACACGAACGAACGAGGCAACCCACATAATGAAAACATCTTTCACGGAGCTTTCCATACTGACATCCAATGTATTATACACTGTATACACGCGGTCTCAGTGAAATAACAGGAAACCTGCACGTTTAGTTTGAACTAGAGTTACTGCCTCTCAGCTGTGGAACTCCACCAACCAGCGGTTTGCATTCATGTTTGCCCAAAATGTCATAGCTTCATCATTTTATCCTATTAGATAGGGGTGCAACGGATCACAAACCTCACGGTTCGGTTCGGATCACGGTTCTTGAGTCACGGTTCGGATCATTTTTCGGATCAACAAAGAAAAGGGGAGGAGACAAATATAACTTTGCTTTCCATTTATTAATTAAATAACTTCAAGAACACTTAAAGCAAAGAACTTTGGGCTATAGTCTTACATAAAAACTAAAATATTGAAGATGTCCAATTTGAAGTTGTCCAAGTTGATGCCCTCGTCCTTTGATCAATATTGAAAGAAAGAAACAGCCAGTGAGCTAGCTTACACTGTTTCAACTGAACTGAACTGCTAGGCAACAACTTGGGTCAATGTTTACTTCCTGTCAGGTTATGTCATTCAAATACACAATAATGTTCACCATTACTGTGACATTATTTTCAAAAAGATGAGAATATCTACATTGTCTGGGGAGAGGGTCGACCTTTCTGTAGTGACTGTTACTATTGGGCCTGTCTAGCTTCCACTCTGATGCTTCTGTCAGCACCTGCACCAGGTGTGTGTCTGTGTGACTCTCACAGAGGGGGCGTGTCTACAGCACCTGTCTGTGTGACTCTCACAGAGGGGGCGTGTCTGCAGCACCTGTCTGTGTGACCCTCACAGAGGGGGCGTGTCTGCAGCACCTGTCTGTGTGACTCTCACAGAGGGGGCGTGTCTGCAGCACCTGTCTGTGTGACCCTCACAGAGGGGGCGTGTCTGCAGCACCTGTCTGTGTGACTCTCACAGAGGGGGCGTGTCTGCAGCACCGGACTATGAATCACTCCGCCGTGGTGAAAGCGGTCACAGTCTTTTCCTTGTCATATGTCTTTCTCTTTAAATAACGCCTACATACTGTAACGGTTTTGTCCACCACCCTTATCCGTCATTATACTTTACAGGGAAGACAAAATGATCCCAAACTTGTGACTTAAATGACCCGGGGGCTTCTGAAGTTCCTCCGCTCGCTGTGACTTTCGCCGTTAAATGCTTTTAACCTGCTCCGTTCACGTGAACACATGCTTTATATCTGTTCACTGACACTCTGCATTGATATTCGGGGACTTGTTACTTGAAAAGGAACAGCAGCAGTACAACTGTATTACACACTATGAGGATTACACTGTTAAAAAAGAAAAAAAAAATACTCAATTGATCCGCGGTTCACGAGTGATCCGAACAGTGAGGGGTGATCCGAACGGATCACGGATCGACCCGTGATCCGTTACACCACTACTATTAGACATTCAGGTGAAACACATGAATTATGGCCCAAAACGTGTTAAGTGGAATTTTGTTCCAAATTTGAAGAACTTGTAGGAACTCACTTGATTTATTACCTCAGTAAACATTGTAAACATGAGTTTATGGTCTCAATCTCTGGTTTCAAGTCTTCTTCAATACAGCATGATGTTCATTTAGTAAATGATGGTCCATTCAGAGTCAAATAGACCATAAAGCAGGGTATGCTTTGGGGCGGGGCTACTGTGATTGACAGGTCGCTACCAGAGCCATATACGGCATCTCTAGTTCACTCCGTATTCCAAATATGGTAACTTCCGTTCATTGGTTGCGAAAAAAATATACAGTCTATGATGATTATTTTAAGTAGGAATGTCCCCTCTACTCTATTTTCTTTCTATACTACTGTAGGGGAAATTAAATTGTTGGCAGAAATGAAAAGATAATGAAGTGAAATTCACTGCACTGTCCATGCTACCTACCAGTGGGACCCAGAAGGCCATGCCCCATCCTTTGGGAAGCAGCACGTCCCACCCAGCACCCCAGGAGCTCATCTCATGCCCCACCTGCTTGCCAGGCTGGTGAACCAGCAGGATGGGGACTCGGCCCTGCAGAGGAGTGGGGCTCAGCCTGGAGCCCGGCACCAGCACCTCGCTCCTCATCCGGTTCAGCTTCTGTAGGCAATGCGGAGAACATGCTCGAGGTGAGACACACATCTTAGCTCACCTGTGCTTCTCGGAATAGAGATGATAGGCTAAGATGTTAAGAAAAAGTACAATAACCATCACTGAAAAGTACGATATGACATTTAACTACCTGCTCGGATATCTTGTTATCCGTGACGTTGTCCCGGACAGACCGCTCCCACAGGGAACTCTGACAGCAGTGTGCCGGCACTCCTCGTAACGTCAGCTCCCTCCTCTGCTCCTCTTCCACCTCTGAAACAAACACACAGCACACACATGGCACGCTCCTGTATGACCGCCATCACTCGTGTCAGAAGAGACGCGTGAAGCTCCCTACGTCTGATCTATAACCCAACATTATTCATATATGATGCAGGTGTGATGAACCCTGAGCCTCCATGAATAGTTTGGTGAAGACATACAGCCAGAAAAACTGCCACATTCACTGGGTTTCACATATGACATATTTTAAATGTACAATGTAAATACTGTATGCTGCAGATTGTTAAAATGAGTGTGCAGAAATGAGATTGATCTTGGAGCTACAATGAAGACAATCATTACAGGATATGGTTGTTGTAATGGTACAGAGTCTGGTGGTGATCGGGATTGAACAGAGAATACTTTGAATGAGAGAAGTTCCAGATACCTTCTCAGGTCTGAAACTGAAAATTTAAATAAACTCAACATGTAACTAACACAATCTATTGGCAAATGCTACAAAACCATCCACACTTTGGGTAACATTAACCCCAATGCATGTCAGCAAGTGAGCAGCTCCGTTAAAGAAAGTCAAACGTGAATCTCCCGTGTTAAACTAGTGACATCATTATTTTGTGATATCAAGTCACAGACTTGAAGAATACTCCTGGTTATTTTAACAGCGGGCCTTATTATCCTGGATGTTATTGGCTGCTAATGCTGATCAAGCTGCTGGTAAACGCAAAGCAAAACATGTTTGTGTTGGTTTATCGTTTATTGTATCAATGGAAGATTGTAGATGTGGGGAATCCCTTGTGTGAAACCCAGTGGCGGGCCGTGCATTTTATACCTGGGCCTTCACTGCTGTCCTGCAGCTGAAACACAGCTACGGTTATTATTTGTTTCGTGTAAAAATGAAGGCAACACATATAGATACACTAACTGCAGAGAATACGCCGAGAGTGCGTCTCCTCTCTTCTCTGACTGCAGCTGGGACTGCTGCGCGAGGCTGCTGTGAGAGTACCCGCCTGTGAGTGCTTTGGGGCGGCTCACGGCAGCACCCGCTGCTCGTTAACGACAGTGCAGAACGTACGTGCTGTAACGTCATCGAGTCAAAACACCAGCAAAGTCTCCAATAACACCAGAAAAAGTTGCTAGATTTGTCGCTAGTAGCTTTTGACAAAAAAAGTCTCCATGAGGGTTTGGAAAGTCGCCAGATTTAGCGAGAAAGTCGCCAAGTTGGCAACACTGGCACCGGCTAAATATGTCCCCAGAGCAACATAGGATGTAACAATAGTTCCTATCACATATAAAACCAAAAAAAAATCCATCTTCATAAAAACAAGTTGTACAAATAATAATATATCAACAAGCATATTAAAGCTACGCAGATGCAGTTAACTTACCAAAGCTGTTTAAGCTGTTTAAGCTGTCACTTAAAGACAAAGTCCATCCTCCTTTCTTTGTTAATAAAGAGTTTAATCTCACGGTTGTTCAGTACATCCGTGTGTTTTAGTTCCAGTAAGAAGTCCTTCTCAATTCATGGACGCCAGTGAAGACAGTCGAGCCTCCCCAGTTGTATTTCTTGAATACGTTTTAATGCGTTTGAGGGCTGAAAATGTCCGCTCAACAGAGGCAGCAGATATTGGGATTGTCACCGCCCAACATGTCAGGCTAGCCCACTAACCAATCACGTATGGCTAGGCCAGCTAGCAGGCTCTGGCACGTCAAAGAATACGCCCAACAAGTCAAACTAAAGATCTGATTGGTTGAACACTATCAATCAACAATATCGTCCCCATTCACTTAAACTGCAAAGGGATTCACTTGTGAGTCTGCAGGCCTTGGGCCTCTCTTCTTACCTAGAGACACAGAGGTGAAATCTGATTGGATAAAAGCTCTACTTAAAACAAGCTGCACTGGAAGCAGAGCAACTGAGGAAGACAGTAGCTGTGCAATGAGAAAATAAGATAATGGGGACATTTTTTTTTCATAAATTATAATACATGTAGTGTATTTAAGAAAAATTATTACATTATAAAATAGCTATAACTTTGTGATTCTGTTTAGGCCAGCAGAGAAGGCTTTGCAGGCCCTGACGGCCCACCACTGGTGAAATTCAAGATGCCTTTTGAGGCGCTACAATGACCTGTTGGCCTACCTGTTGGCCTACCCCACACCACTTATATCAAGTGACAAAGCACTGGCAAAGTAAACAAGGATGTGTGTAAGCACGGTCATAACACATTATGAGAGAACTACAGTACCATCAATGAAATGTCATTCTCTTTGTATTTTTTTAAGATTGACTGGATTTATTTGGCCTCTTATTGTGATCTAGAAATGTGCAAACTGAGAAAAGCTCTACAGTGACGAGATGGACCACGCGTTTTATCAGAAGTGAGCAAAATGAATCAGTTGTTGTCGGTCACTGAGAGTGTGTTTGGAGCACAGGGTCCTGCCAGGATTCGAACCTGGAACATCTGCATGGCCAGGCAGAGGCCCCCTGGAGCACAGAACCAGATGTGTACTCACTGAAACAACCTCATGACCAGAAACAACAGACTGATTCTATGCTCATCTAGAAAGGTGCTCTCAGTAGAGTGCAGATCTCCACCAGGTGTCTGCAACGACCACTGCTGTAATGTTGATAGAATGAATGAATCTCAGCTACTGAAGTGTTTATTTAGGCTTCAAATCTATTTTTTCAACAATACGCGCATAAACGTGAGGTTGATAAAAATGGCACAGAATAACTGTCTCTGGCCGCAGAGCATAAGTTTCAGTCTATCTGCACACTATATGAAATATAAAAATTCTACATTAAAAAACAGAGGGTATGATTTGAGTTTGGGGAAATTGTCTATGGTCGCATACCCTTCTAACCCTGTGTATCTGTAAACTAACTACTCACACTCCACTGTGTGTCTGCTCGGTCAGATTTTACCTTGTTCCTGCTTTACACAGGGTACAGCTTTAACCTTCTTTGTTGGTAAAGTCAGCCTGGGGTCATCAACAGTCAGACCCAGCACTGTGCCCGAGGGGAGCTCTCCAGTCGAATAGATGCCTGGATGAATCACAGTCACGGTCAGATGAACATGCACACACATACAGTCAGGGCCATAAGTATTTGGACTGTGACACAATTTTTCCTCTTTACACAACTTCATTGGATTTGAAACTAATCAGTCAATATGTGGTTGAAGTGTAGACTTTCAGCTTTAATTCAATGGATAAAACAAAAAAATCACAATAACTGTTTAGGAAATACGACCATTTTTACACAGCCCCCACATTTTCAGAGGCTCAAAAGTAATTGGACAATTGTCTGACAAACGGTTTCATGGCCAGGTGTGGCCTGTTCTGTCACTATTTCATGACAAATGAGATAATAGGATTCAAAATGTTATATTTGCAGTTGGTAGCTGCTCCTTGGAACTCACATGCGGACTCACATGTGAACTCACATGCGGACTCACATGTGAACTCACATGCGGACCAAAAAGGTGTCAATGCAAGTGAAGGAGGCCATTGTTAGGCTGAAAACACTTAAACCATCAGTCAGATAGCAGAAACATTAGGAATGACCAATTAAACAGTTTGGTACGTTCTTAAAAAGAAGGAATTCACTGGCAAGCTCACCAACACCATAAGACCCTGAAAACCACGGAAGACATCTAAAGTGGATGATCACAGAATTCTTACCGTGGTGAAGAACAACCCTTCATAACATCTACTGAAGTCAAGAACACTCTGGAGGAGGTAGAGTGTCATTGTCAAAGTCTACAATCAAGAGACGCCTTCATGAATCTAAGTACAGAGGGTTTACAACAAGGTCCAAACCACTGGTAACACTGAAGAACAGGAAGGCCTGATTAGACTTTAACAGAAAACATCTGAAAAAGCCTGACCAGTTTGGGAACAAGATTCTTTGGACAGATGAAACCAAGATGAACTTGTACCAGAATGATGGGAAGAGACAAGTGTGGAGAAGGAAAGGAACGGCTCATGATCCGAAGCATTCCACATCATCTGTCTAACATGGTGGAGGCAGTGCTATGACATGGGCATGTATGGCTGCCAATGGAACTGGGTCACTGGTGTTCATTGGTGATGTCACAGCTGATAGAAGCAGCAGGATGAGTTCTGAGGTGTTTCAGGGTAAACTATCTGCTCAGATTCAGCCTAATGCTGCAAAACTGATTGGACGGCGCCTCACAGTGCAGATGGATAACGACCTAAAACATACTGTGAATACAACCCAAGAGCTTCTTATGGCAAAGGAATGGAATATTCTACAATGGCCAAGTCAGTCACCTGATCTCAACCCAAGTGAGCCGGCTTTTCACTTACTGAAGATAAAACTGAAGGCAGAAAGACCCACAAACAGCAGCAGCTGAAGGAGGCTGCAGGAAAAGCTCCAGCAAAGCATCTCAAAGGAGGAAACTCAGTGTTTGGTGATGTCTATGGGTGATAGACTTCAGGCAGTCATTGACTGCAAAGGACTTTCCTCCAAGTATTAAAAATAATGATTATATTCACAATTATGTTAGTTCGTCCAATTACTTTTGAGCCTCCGAAAATGTGGGTACTGTGTAAAAATGGCCGTATTTCCTAAACGGTTGATGTGATTTCTTTGTTCTATCCATTGAATTAAAGCTGAAAGTCTACACTTCAACCACATATTGACTGATTAGTTTCAAATCCATTGGAGTCGTGTAAAGAGGCAAAATTAGAAAGATTGTGTCACAGTCCAAATACCTATGGCCCTGACTGTACCTCGCTAGACGGCACAAAGTAAGCCTTATCTGATGGAATGAGATACTATTTTGATTGAACAATAGACCTTTCAGCAGGTGAAAGACATCGGCTTGTTGTTGATGCAGATTCATCTTGCTCTCGTTTCTGCAGTGCTCAGGCCACCAGAGGGAAGAGGGCTGGGATTTAGTCAGTTCCTTCAAAGAAGAACAAAAACCTCATGTAAAACACAGTCCTTCAGAGGGAAATGCAAACAGATTTCATAAGTCTTACATCACAGTCTGTAGCCGCTTCCATAGTTTCCGCCAGAACCGAATGGGACTGTGGTCCAATCAGACGATAGCGTACAATCTCCATTGTGAGATCACTGCAACAGATGTCAAATAAGATAATCACCATTTGGAGTGAAAATAATGAATTGAAGCCAAACTTTACATCTCAATGAAATTCCATACTAACTACGCTAACCTTATAACTATCCCATTTGAGCTGGACTTCCAGGTAACTGGGGTGGTGGGAGATCTGGTTCCATCTCCCAGGATCTTCTTGGCAGGAGGTTCACTGGCATCTTTACAGGTTCGCTTTCTCTTGGTTCCAGTCATCTGCTGAGCCTCAGGGCTCGGCTCCGGTTTTAGGGCGGGAACAACCTCAGCAGGTGTCACCGCTGGAGCAGCGGGAGGAAGTACAGCCTCACAACACTGGCAGACAGTTTGTAACTCAGGAAGAAGGTCCTGCAGGGAGCACACGTCGACATAGAGTTAACGTCTTGCTGTCACTCCATTCACTATCATATCAACTACAATTAAACCTTTCACCAAAAATGATTGTCAGAATATTACATCCGAAATATTTTCATAAAGCACCCACTGCACCTGTTTAATAGTGGGATGAGCCCAAATCCATAGCTGCCTGTGGGTTGAGCCCTGTGCACGGGGTCTCCAGAGGAAGGTGACAGGGCCCAGGGGCTGCATCGGGTACTGTCCTGCTCTGTACACCACCACACTGCCCTGTCTCTGCCCTGATAGACACAGTGCTGCAGCAAATGTGGGACCTGGAAGACACACACCACTCGCATATCACGCCAATTGTTCCATCAAACCTTTTAAAATTTGACCTCTGGGAAAATAGGCCCACATTCCTAATATTTTGGAGCATTAATTAAAGACCAAATGTGTGTATTTGTGGTTGGTGTAGGGCGTATTCTCACCAGCCTCCTTGTTGGTCAGCTGGGACAGAGAAGCCAGCAGCTTGTCTTCCTCTCCCTGTAGCTCTATGCAGCAGTAGTAAGACAGGTCCTGAGTCAACAAAACCAAAAAAAGGTCACGCTTGTCGTACTGGCAGTGAAATCCCGTTAATGACATCCTAATTTTGTGACAAAAATGAAAGCCAGTTACCTGCAGCAGGCAGTGGTTGCTCATTGCCCTGTAGCTAGACCGGTAGCACTTGTATGTGGGTTTGTCCCCGAGGCAGTAGCCCCACTTTTTCATCATGTGGAAGCGCTTGGCGTGCCAGATGTGCGTCTCCAGCCACACGTTCTTCCTCTGGCGGCGGTTGAACTCCAGCAGCAGATTTCCGTGCCGGCGGCGGGCCTTGCGGCTCCTGCCCTTTGCCTCTTCCTTCTTCTTCTTGGAGCCGGCCAGGAAGCTCTTCTCTCGCTTGAGGAGGGAGGACACAGAAATGTCACCGTGCTCGGAGAAGGACAGTCGGCTTATGGAACACCAGACGTAGAACGACAGTGGGACGTCAAGGTGCGAAGAAGAAATATTCAGAGCTTTACCATTCTGTTGGCCACATCTCTCAGCCTGCAAGGGAGCCGCTTGGTGTTGTGGCTCATGGCCCGTCTCCTCATGTGTTTGGGCAGGGCTCCAAACACGTGGCAGCTGCCCGTTGTCTTGGTGACGGCTTTCAGCATGGCGCTCACCTCCGCCGCCCTCGCCCTGGCAAAAGCTCCAGCTGAGTATGGATGGGAACAGGGGAGAAGGGTGGAGGCAGTGAATTGAATGCATCAGTAATCACACTATCACATTGCAGTGTTCCAAGTTAGTGTGTGTTTACTAGACCACACAAAAGCAATGGATCTAGGAGTAAAATCTGATAATTTTCTATAAGAAATGGTGTACGATGGATCTCAATAGCTATTCACACAGGGTGGTGGAGACATTATGCAATCTTTGAAAACAAAAAAACACCTTATTTACTGCATGCAGTAAAATGTGAGTTGGTAGGAGTGGGACAACATCTTTACCAGTGATGTACTTGGGCATATCCATGGCGTAGTCTCCACCATCCCACTGGTGTCCTCGGACCCATCTCCCCCGCTGGGGAGGGTTCTTTGTCCTTTCTGGGTTTGGATGGACGCCAGATGGACCCTCACCACCACCTGTGGGAAGATCATTACTTTGTCATATTCCTCATGCTTTAAGAATGTGTTTGTTGAAGAAGCACAGAAATGTAAGGGTTCTGTTCTGTATATTAGCCTATCCATGTGGTTCTGACCTAGAGGAGCCCTGTGTCAAAACCTGTTTTTTACTGTGCTTTTGCAATCTTAGCATATTCTTAAACTAATTTGTGTTTAGAATATCTTAGCATAGGAGCCCACAGCTCATTTTACCCAGAGATCCCTAAATGAGTTCATTCGAATAAATTCGAGTTTTCAGATCCACTCTGAGACAGAGAAGTCAGATAATGGAGAAGTTGAAGGCAGTAGAATTAGAGCTGACATGGACTGTGTCCTGTATATAAGAGATGTGTTGATGGTCATGTTGACTGATTCACAGAGACATGCAGATAGAATTAAACGATGGTGTCGGACAGGACACAGACGGAAATCTGGTGACGAGGTCAAGGGGAGCACGAGGAGTGCAGAGGGCTCATACAGCATCACACGAACAGAGGCAGACATGTTGGACCAGAACAGATACAAAGAGAAGACACAGTACCGGTGACCGGAGTGTCCCCCCCGTTCTTCTGGGACGAGGATGTGTACTGAACACTGGCGGGCTGGTTTCTCATCTTCTTCTGGCGCATCTTCACTTTTGCTGCAGACATTTTCTACAGAAAACAACAGGGCACGTTTTAGATGCCAGCTGACAGCCTGGCTGATTAGCTACACGAGAAGCGGACTTCAAACACCAGCGTGACTTGCCAGTATCGGCTATTGCTAGCGTTAGCCAGCTAGCTAGGCTCCTTTACTTCACGTTAAGTTGTGGTTTGTTTAGCTAGCTAATTAACAACAACGAATACGATACATCTAACAGAAAGAACAGAATGGTGCCACAGCATATGTTCACCTCTAGATTCCCCCGTGCTCAAAATGTAGACGTCCTCTCTACTTCCAGTCAGCTACCATGTGCGTTTTCCTCACGTCGGTTGACGTAATGTTGCTTCCTGATACGTGGTGTTCATGGGAATTGTAGTGTATCGGTGCAACTAAAAGTTATAACGCAAACCGACCGCAATTTTTCTTGAAATCATGGCTTTTTGTCACGAGTAACGTTAAATGTTGACCGAGCATAACATATTTCAATAGTATGACAAATAGTGTGAACAAAAGTAGAAAGAAAACGTGTTTGCGCGTCTATAACGTCATTTACAGTAGCGTCGCTCTTACGTAACCCAGTGCTCTTGTAGCCTTTACAGCTCCGCTACAGCACTTGTTTCATTCACTTGGTTTCGTTCACATATTCCTAAATAAAATGGCTGCATTAATCAGGAGGATCATCCGCACAACAAAAGCTCCTGCTGCTATCGGCCCGTACAGGTGAGGAGAGCTCGGACCGAGTTACAGCTCGCACAAACAGCGGACTCAGTAGCAGTCACATGACATTCAGACATTCAGCAACGTTGTTGGTAAGGTGTTAAGAGAGTCATTGCTATTGGTCTTCCTCAATATAATCATATAGTTGTGTTTAAGTGCACTGGGGAGTACACTGTGTCGTTCAGGAAGTTAAACTCTGGGAGTTAAGAGAGAAAAGCAAGTGGAGGTGAAACAACTCCAGAAAGGACAAGAGGATTTTACACTCTTTCTGATAGAGGTAACCCAGCCTTTAATCCCATGTAGGTGACCCTTTGTCCCTGTTTGTGTGTCACCCAGCCAAGCGGTGCTGGTGGATCGGACCATGTACATCTCAGGACAGCTGGGGATGAATCCTGCCAGTGGACAGTTGGTGGAAGGGGGTGTTCAGGCCCAAACCAGACAGGTGACCCACCACGAAACACCCTCCCATCAGTCATTCATTCATAAACAAGGAGCACTGCAAAATCCAATACATTTAGGTTGTTTACTGTAATGATTAATATGGATGTGGTTCCTAGTTTCTCCACTTTATTCTGGTCACTAAATTCATCTTTAAGGTTTCTCATAGTCTATTCGAGAGGCTGCTACGTGTATAAGTAGAATTGATTATTGAGAGTAAATTGATCCGGTCGTCAGGGGCTTGCTCTCATCTCATTTAAATCTCTTATTCTATCAGCTCGTCTCACAAATGAGCAAATCTAAATGAAACAAAACCGAGTACTCACATCTGGAAATTCTTTTCCCCACAGGCTCTTGTGAATATGGGTGAGATCCTTAAAGTGGCTGGGTGCAGTTATGAGAACGGTGAGGAAAAACAAAACCTCTGAAGTTCACACTGTTTTATCACAGGTGTCAACATCCACTTTTTCATTGTCCGCTGCAGTTGTCAAAACCACAGTGCTCTTAGCCGACATGAATGACTTCACCAGTGTCAACGACGTCTACACGCAGTGTAAGTATCATTCATTCACTTATCAATAGGATTTTTTAATCATGGTAAAAACAAACACTTCTACTTGCAATACATACTTCCCCACTGGGTGTCAGCACAAGCCAGGGAACCTGCATTAACCAGGCGCACACACTGGTTACTACATAGGTGATGGTCACTTGAAGGCTTCGTCATGGTCTTGCTGCATACTGGCTTCATTCTTACTGTTCACACGGTTCATTAGTCACATGTTTTAAGTGCTAAACTGCTGTTATACACCCTTTATTCATTCACCGTGAATTCCACTATATTTGTCCAGGCATGTCCTTGAGATAATTCTCCTTGAATTGTAAATATGTCAAGAGAGCCCATTCAGAGGTATGGAACAAGCTGTTTATCACCACACCGGTACAGCCGATGTTTGCCGAGTCACTAAGCAGAGTGAAACCTGAGCTACTGCCAGCAGTTTAAGCCTTAAATGTCAGACAACACGCACATCTGATGCTCCACAGACAGACCAACAAATCCTATTACTCTAATAACAAAACCCACATGGGAGATCCAGAAATAGTCAACATGGAGAGTTTGACTTTCATCTACATTCACCGTATTGGTGAAGTAGTTTCTAAACAAAAGGAATTATTTGGATTTTCCATTGATGACGTTTCTGTAAGGGATCCTTCAGCCGTGTCCCAGTTCCAACTACCTGACGTATACAGGTTTATTACATAAGGAAGCGGTGGAAATGTGCACGTGTCGCAGTAAAATGGAAACTTTGGAAAGGTTCTGCCAATTCACTGAGAGATGATTTAGCTTTCTCTTTGAGAGTCAATATTCTGACTTTGCGTGTCTGTTCAGCATTAGTGTTGCCTCAAAACACAGGAGGATTTTTCTTAATTAGACTCCTACCCGACACTAAATGTTGGGATCAACAAAAGCTTTCATGAGCTGAAGGTTCCGTAACAAAAGACCTGTTCACCGACGTACCTCTGCTGGAAGTGCACAGGTGTAGATGATAACTCTAACGAATGCTTGAGCAGACTGAGCCCCTAATTAGTGTTATTGGTTACACCTGTGCTTTACCTACTGTGACAGTCAAAGCACCTGCAATGCAAAAAATACTTGTTATTTCATATTAGTTAGTGATGAGCATTTCCTATTAACATGTTGCCTGTTATAACTTAAAATCAGAGGTGTGTCGGTGTGCCTCATGTTTGGAGTAAATAACACATCCTTTATAAGAAACCACAAGTTCCGCTACTGTTCACCAGGATTGTTTAACAGCTCTGCCATGCGTCTGTTTGAAGATGTTTAAATGTGTGTGTCGTAACCTAATGCCATTAAACGTACTGCTCTGTAGTCTTCAGCACTAACTACCCAGCCAGAGCTGCCTACCAGGCTGCTGCTCTCCCCAGAGTAAGTATTTGATGAACACTCATTTCCATTGATTCTATGGTGGATTCATCAAACTGGAAACAGCGTTGATGTTCTTTCTCTCTTTTTCTTTTTCCTAGGGTGGACTGGTTGAGATTGAAGCAGTTGCTGTATTGGGCCCTCTGACCGATGCTTCCTAACAAGAACATCTATCAACCCCCCCCCCCCCCCCCCCCCCCAAAAAAACAACAACAACATGATGACTTAACATTATACAGCGTGTGACTTGCTTTGTGGAGCCGTCAACAATTGATGAAACTAAATTCCTACAGAGCACTAACCGGTACACTTTCTCCTCTCTCATTGATGTTGATGAGACGTGTGTGGAGACAACGTTGCATTTTAAATTCCCTCTGCTCACATTTCACTTGCACTAGATGAAAAGTATCTAAGCTTGCTTGCTCTTATTAAATGACACTACCGGCCATGTGGTCACCTGCCGTACCCGTGGCAGTGTATCCTCTCTCACTGTACCAGAGGATGGATGATCAAATATTACTCAACAATAAATGTTTTTAATTTGCTTAAGTGGCGATTTGTTTCCTTGATATTAACAAAACTATTTCTGGTTTATACTATGAGCATAGAGTTTATCAAATATATTCCTTCATTTATTTGACTTAAAGGGCACACAGCATGCTCATTTTTAGGTTCATACTTGTATTTTGGGTTTCTACTGTAACATGTTCACATGTATTAATGTTCATAAAACACTATTTTTCTCATAGTCTGAATACGCGCCTGTCTCTTTAAGACCCCCTATTCCCTTGTTGAATTATGTCTTATGATCACGGAGGCAACAAAAAAAAATCTAACCGAGTTGTCTTCTTTCAGTTTGGTCGGCACTCCAGATCCCCAAATGTTTGTGCACAAACATGGACAAAAGTGAGTTTTTCACGATTTGTCCCGTTAACCAATAGTCCCCTGAGAAAGACTAACACACAACTTCTTCCTCACTGCACACATCTTCAAAATATGGACTTTCTCAATGCTTCATCGACTCTGGAGCCACGTTTGATTCACTGCGATAGGTTAACACAGTGGTTCTCAAACTGTGGGGCGCAGTGGTATTACAGGTGGGGCGCAGGGGAAATGCAGATTTTTTTTATTTCATGAACTTTATTGAGAACTTCACATATTACAAAAGTACACGGACATGAAACTAATTCATTAATAAATACATGTCGAAATGCCTGTACTTTCGTGTAAATGTTTACGTTACGCCGTTAACAGGTTACGCTTGCGCATGCGCGACGGCCAAGATCCTTAGCGACTCACATGTGTAGCTTTAGTGTGCAAAATGAGGAGACATTATCGAGATGACGTCCGACTCTACCCGGAGGCTGAGGGTTACAGCTCAAACACTGAGTGAGTTGTGGCTTGGTGTGGAGAGGGAGCATCCACTCATCGGACAGACGGCTGTGGGCATTCTGCTTCCCTTCGCCACATCCTACCTCTGTGAGGTCGGCTCTTCTGCTGTTGCCTCTCTCAAAACAAAACACAGATCTAAGCTCAACATTGAGCATGAACTGAGAGGCCGTATCAAGTCTGCAACCCCGTTTTAAAAAGATTTGTCGTGGAAAGCAGCTCATTGCAGCCACTAATACTGATACAACTTGATGGCTCACACATATCTGCACTACTTTTGTTTTGCACAGGTTGCACGTTATTGTTGTTTTGAAAAGATATGCAGTATAAAACTCAGTAAAACTCTTTATTGACAAATATTTCAACTTGTTTTGTTTTGCACAGGTTGCACTTTATTGTTATCTTGAAAAGAGGTTAATTGCAGCCACAATAAGCTATTTTTTGCCAAATATTTATTATTTTTTGCACAGATAGAATTTTATTTGCATTGTTCTAACAAAGTGGTTGCACATTGTATTTGTTTTTGTCTGATCGAGCAATCTGGTTTACTTGAAAGTGATTATCAAATAATAGAATAAAGAAAATTGCAAAGCACAGATGGAGTCACAAAATGTTATTTCAATAAAAATTCAAAATGGACCATTTTGTTGGGGTGTGAACATTTTTCTTCCTCCAAAGTGGGGCGTGACAGAAAAAGTTTGAGAACCACTGGGTTAACATGTGACATGTGCATGTTTTTTTTGAAAATATGTAACATGGTGGTTTGCATAACTAAAATACAGTCCCATTTCGTTTTAAAAAGCACATGTATTAGTGAGTAAACCTTTATTCTGTACACTAGGTTAGCAGAATCATAGACAAAGATCAGAAAAGGAATATATTACAGAGAAAGAAATGGATGAAAAAAAATATATATATCAGACATCAAATTTTGTTCCCACAACATCCATCACATCCTACACAGTTGAAATCATTTTCTAAGAGATTTGCACTTTAATGAAACGGCATGTATAACTAATGATCATTTAAAAATCATGTCCACTGGGTGATCTGCTGCGGAAGCAGAAAAAGGCCGCGCTTGCAATACATATTTTTTGTAATGCCATAATCTCGAGATCACAAATTAATAATTGAATTATCTTGAGGAAGCAAGCTTTGTTATCTTGGTGAAAACAAAGGGTGAATTCCTCTTATTACTTCTGTTAGAGATCACATTCAGATCAGTCCTCAACATTTAGGGAGAATAGCCCGGCTGCAAATAAATAAGTTAAAGCATTAATTACTGTGATTAATGTGATCAAACGAATCACTCATTTTTGAGTTCCCCATAATTATTTTGTGATCTCAAGAAAAAGGTTTTCTCGTGATGAAGCACCTCGTGCTTTGTTATCTCAAGATAATAAAAATAATGAACTCGTGATTTATTGATAAAGACATTAAAAGCAAGCATGGCCTTTCTCGGCTTCCGTAGGTGTGATCAAATTAACCAGACACTCATTTTCGAGTTCTCAATTATCACGTGATCTCGGGATAAATCATCTCATTATCTTGAGAAATCGGCCTTTTGTTTTCTGAATCAACATAAATTAACCCCGTTAACACGTGAAAGCAAGCTTTCTCGTCTCGAGATAACACAATTACCTCTTGATCTCGAGATGAATAGCATTAAATGATAATTGCAAGCACAAACATGAGATCTATGTAACACACTCAAGCCAAAACCACTGTGCATATGACATCAGCGCTGCCAGGCCCCTTATGAGGCCTCTGAGTTTAGAGTTGGAAACGCCTTTATCTTCAGGAAGAGAGTTTTAGTAACATGTGCAGCTGCACGAGATAGCTTCATGGAACAGCAAGATGACTTATCAGTACTTCGATCATCTGCATCCTCAACCTCGCAGTGACTCCTGTTGTCATTACTAAACTGCAAATGCATCTTATCATCTGCATGCATTTTCTTTCATCCTTATGCAAAAAAACAAACATATTTTATTCAGGATTTTTCCTTTGAATTTGATATGGTAATATCAAAAAATAGTTTTGAAGGAAACTGACAGAGTATTGCACTGTACACACTCTGTTAGTCAACATTTAGTACTGTCACTCCTATTAATTAAATTAACGCTGCAATTAAATAATGTGTAAAACACCAGACAAAAACATTGTATTTATGGCAGAATATAACACCTAAAAGTTCAATCTAAAATCTGTTTCATGCAGGTGATAAAGAGTGAAGGTGGCAGTGTAAACCTAGCCAGTGTGCTGTTCGTCCACACGGTTTGGCGTTGCCGTCGCCTCAAACTCCTTGCATAATTGTATTCACAGTGGGGTTTGGCTTGTATTCCTCAGAAGCAGCTGTAACAGACAAGGACTCTCTTCCTTCCCCTAGTTCATCACGTTGTCATAAGAGTTCACAGAATATTACACCCATCAAGTGTTTGTAGAACACTTTCTTATGTGGCCTACAAGGCACTTAAGGTTTGTGTTTACAAATGTAGAAAAATGTCATGTTATTAAAGGCACAGCACATATTAATGCATCTATTGAACAGTGTGGTGAGCGCTGGTCACAATGCTGACAAATGTAGCGTTTATTGCTTCGTCTTGTTTTTGTTCCCGAACAATGGTAGCTTTGGGCTTTTCTGTCATTTTGGTGCAACTCTTCTCTCTGAAAGAAGATAGTTTGATAGTTAGTGAACATTTGTTTTTGTATAAGATTCACCCAGTTTTCACCCCCCAAAGAGTTGTTTATGGGCACTGTACACTCAAAGGAGACTACTCGGCGTACTAGATACGGAGTTGCTCCTGCAGTATGTGTATCGGGTTTAGGTGTGGATTGTGGTTGTGCTCTTACCGACTCAATCCTCCTTTTTGACTTTCTCGCTCTCCGTAACCTGAGAGGCCTCAGCTGCAGACACCCCTGCACACACAAACACACATTGAGAAGAAATCAACGGACGATACAATACGGTACAGGTCACATTGTAGTCTTTCATGCTGAGGGAACTTTAAGCTTGTTTAAACACGTGATCTTACCATCACCAAACTAAAAACACGACTACTGTAACATTGCACTACAAAGAGAAGTGGAAGAGCTAGCATTCCTTTTTGTTAGCCCTCTGGTTCTGCTGAACTGGTTTCCCAGTGTTTTACCTGGCTTCTGAGCACACAATACTGTCACTGGCCTGGCATGCACATAGCATAGCCTCCAGCGAGAGTCTCATGAACGTTATGCAATACGTCTTTCACACCAGACCAGTATTCTACATGTGCTTCCTGGAGGGGCGGCTCTGCCGTAAAAGTACAGCGTGTTCTCTGAGTCAAGAGTGGGGTGCAGGAGGTGCTAAAAAACCACAGACCACTGGAGGTACTGTGCATTTAATGAGTTTAGGATGCAGAATGCACACCGATTTTTAATTGTTTCTTTACTTTCCCAACAAAGTCTGTAACTGTTCACAGTGTATCTCACAGGTTATAAACAGACAATCACTGTGTTTCAGTTCTGAGGGAACAAACAGCATCATTACTACTCTAAATACATACTCTAAATGAAATCAAACCAATAATGATGTGAATCTGAGTAATCACAAACTTCTCTATAAAATCCGCCCTGTAAATGGTTTGAACTCATCACGTTGTGCGACGCCTGGAATGCAGTCAGGCTTGCAGAGCGTTCTTACATCGCCTTATGTAATGGGAAGCAGCAGGCCATGATTACTCTGGAGTCAGTTCACAATGGAGGACAATGAGCGAGAGTTGCGTGACTGGATCCGTTGTGCTGACAGCATGCTCCCTCCTGTTATAATCGACAAGCTCGAGAAAGGCGAGCCTTCACTTCTCACTCTTGAGAAGAGAGTGTGTTTGTGTGTGCTTTCTATTTGTCACACTGTGTCATCTGTTCGGCCCAACAATATCCTGTTCATCCTGCCAGCTCCAACCAATCACAGGAGGAGTACGGCAAGTGAAGGATCCTTTATTAAAAGAACAGCTCACTGGGAGTTTGGTGTTGCTAACCATGTGTGCGTTGGATACCAATGGCAGCCCCTTGGAGGGGGTGATGTTGTAAAACAATCTTACTGAAGGGGGGACTGATAAAGACCATTCATTGCGTACCTGTATGAAAACAAACTCTTATCTTTTCTCTCTCTGCTCGCCTCCCTCTGCTTGTTTGTATATGCTTAACTAAGCATATGCAAACAAGCAGAGAGTTAGTGCCTAGCTAAGCATACGCATGTTTGCCTAGATCTCCAAACTATTTAGACCAGCCCTGCGATCTGTCAGTAATGGTGGATCATGCCTCATCAACAAGTGCGTTAAAGCATGGCTTGACGTCTTTAAGTCAGAGCTAACACGACGGGTTTGTCAAGAAACGATTTGGTGTTTAATTCTGTAAATCACTGAGCCAGAACTCATTCCTAACAAATGCAGCCACCTTACATTGGAATCCTATTGTCAGGAAGCAGGACACGAGTAGAATACAAATACAAATCTGATTTAAATCGCTAGCTACATAGAATCTATTCATCTCTCCATTATTGTTGTAAAAAGATGGGAGAGAAAACAGTAAAATGAGAGCCACATAGTGGTGTTAGTCAGAGCTTCATACCTTCGGGTGAGGGCTCAGGGGCCGGTGCTGAGGGTGCTTCAGCTGGGGTGGACTCCACTACGGGAGCCTCTGCTGGGGCTGCGCTGTCTGCCGCAGACTCCAAGGTCGCAGTTGCCACTGGAGCTTCTGGAACTTCGGCCTTCTGGACCGGCTCAGCAGCTGGTGGGGTGATCGCTGCGGGGGCGGCAGGAGGTGGTGTTGGCTCCTTGGGCTCAGCTTGGACCTCGACAGTGACTGGAGACAACGGCGGCATCTCTGGAATTGTTGCTGCAGCAATCTTTACATCTATCAGAAGCTGTGCTCCCTCTACGGCGACTGAGGCCTCATCCGGTACTACATCTTCACCTGGAGCTGCAGCTTCACCTGCTGCTGCAGCCTCACTTGGTGCTGGTGCCAAAGCTTCACCTGGTTCTGAGGATTCACATGGGGCTGTCAAGACAGTAGCTGGTGCAGCATTGTCAGTTGGAGCCTGTGCCTCCACAGGGGCGACAACTTCAGCAGGGGCCTCAGCCACCACAGCCGCTGCCTCTTCCACAATCGCTGGAGCCTCCGCTGGCTCAGATACAACAGGTTCAGCAACAGGGGTGGCAACTTCAGGGGAGGCCTCCTCAACAACAGCAGGGGCCTCGGTCTGCACAACAGATTCAACAGCAGGGGCCTCGGTCTGCACAACAGATTCAACAGGAGGGGCCTCGGTCTGCACAACAGATTCAACAGGAGGGGCCTCGGTCTGCACAACAGATTCAACAACAGGGGCCTCGGTCTGCACAACAGATTCAACAACAGGGGCCTCGGTCTGCACAACAGATTCAACAACAGGGGCCTCGGTCTGCACAACAGATTCAACAGGGGCCTCGGTCTGCACAACAGATTCAACAGCAGGGGCCTCGGTCTGCACAACAGATTCAACAGCAGGGGCCTCGGTCTGCACAACAGATTCAACAGGGGCCTCCTCGGTCTGCACAACAGATTCAACAGGGGCCTCCTCGGTCTGCACAACAGATTCAACAGGGGCCTCCTCGGTCTGCACAACAGATTCAACAGCAGGGGCCTCCTCGGTCTGCACAACAGATTCAACAGGGGCCTCCTCGGTCTGCACAACAGATTCAACAGCAGGGGCCTCCTCGGTCTGCACAACAGATTCAACAGCAGGGGCCTCCTCGGTCTGCACAACAGATTCAACAGCAGGGGCCTCCTCGGTCTGCACAACAGATTCAACAGCAGGGGCCTCCTCTGTCGCCTCAACAAGGGCTTCGACCTCAGCAGCATCCTCGGCCACGACAGTTTCTACAGGGACAGCTTCCTCCACAGGCTGCAGGGCCTCCACTGCTTCAGTAGCGACTTCATCTGGAGCGGCAGCCTCTGGAACCAGCTCTGCAGGGCTGACAGGTTCTGGCTGAGGCTCAGGAGCGGCCAGGAGGTCCTCCCCAGAGCCGAGATCCTCCTGGGCCTCCAAGGCTACCAACACGGCCTCCGCCTCATCATCGGCTCCCCGCTGGAGATCGTCCGGCAGGGCCGTCTGCACAGGCAACTGCATCTGGTCCTCGATGGTTTGTGCATCTTCCGCGATGAAGCCGTTTCCGTTGCTCACCACTGTCAACACAGGGACAACAAGGGAAGCTTGATTAGGATTTACGACTGGTGAGCACGTGGCACTCATCTTTTGTGATACCCTGTTAATCTGTAACATTTAAAGAACATTCCTGATTTGATTGAGCTTGAAACTTCTTGGGGGGGTCCTTGAGATAATCTATGCATTGAATGGTTTTGTGAATAAATTACCACATTTGTCATGACAACATTCTTCATCAACATTTGTAAAAATGCGTCCTGACTGCGTCATTCAACCAAGAGTCATCTGCTATAATGCAAGGTTTTATGGATGTTCCCGTTTGTTATCGTCTTGAATAAATAAAATGTGTTAATTTATAAACTGGTTTCAAAATGATGATCTGCAAAAACATCTAAACAATGGCTTAAGCCAACATGGAAGGCAGGGGAATCAGGAATGAAGGCAATGAGGCACACAGTCTGTGATCTAGAGAAAACATCCTTTCATTTCCGCAGTTGGAAATGTGATTTATTGAAGCCTGCGTTTCTAAAGCCCAGACGAGGGGCAAGTCTCTCTGGGAGGAAATGAAATACACGCGACGATGGCTTTGCTGCCTTTGAAGAGACACCCTACCCCAATACCCCTGCTCTTAGAACTGTGTTCCATCAGGTGAAAATCCAGTAGTTTAGGAAGAATAGTGTGAATTGGATACTTGAACTCAAATGTCAGGAACTGTAACGCACATCTCAGTTACAGGAAGAGCCGAACAGAAGCTTTGCCGAGTGTCTCGTCAATGTTTCCCCTCAGCAGCTGTATCACAGTTAACTACTTTACAAAAACAACTGGCTTTGTTCACAAATGAGACCAAACCAGAATGGGTGGATAGTCTGGACGCTGCAGCTTCCTCACTTTATTTGTCTGTCAGAGGTGGTAAAAGGAGCCGAGAGTGATGGGTGGAAGGGAATGTGACGGCCTGGCAACTCAAACGAGCCAGTGGGAGAACGCGTTACACGGAACAAGTGTTCGTGTGAAGTGAATTATTTCTAATTAGAAGGCGTTTTCAGACAGGTGTTTTAACAACATTTAAATCCTTTGACTTTCCTTTTTGAGAAACATGTTCTCCATCAGCGTGCTGTTCTTTAAGCAGAGATCCACCTCACACACAGACTCCCGCAGACAAAGCAAAGCTGCTGTCTAGCACAGCGGGCCAGAACCTGCTGTTGGAAAGTCTGTTTGGGTCGAGACGGGGGCGGCCTCTCCAGGCATGGATGACTCGCGTGTCAACATGATTTAGCAGCCACAGATGACAGAGATCCCAGTCAAAACAGTGCACAGAGGAGGGTGGGGGGAGGGAAGGACAACGGGGGGGCTGGACAGGGGATGGGACCAGTGGGGTCTTTGGATGGCATACAGCTGGTTTTGTTAGACACACTGTACGCTGGATGGTTTAAAACCTCCACCCACATTAGGAGGAGTGTGCCTGGGCAAATAAGTGGTTCTCTTGTCTGGGTGATGTAAGAGCCTGGAGAGGGGCCCGAGCTTCTCCAGGTGACCGATGCTGGCCGGCTGGAGGGAGACAATGCCCAGACACAAACATCACACGTTGTGACAAGGAGAGTAACTGTCTTTCATATGTGGGGAGATGGAGTGAGAACATACTGTAGATGCAGCTGTGCCAGGCATGACATAGCCATGTACCAGTGGGTTGAACCCATGAATTAACAATCACGGTCTGTGTCAGGCTGCTCGGTGGGCGTGTGCACAGTCTGAGAACCGCAGAGTCCATATGAGCAAAACCAAAGAGCACGACTGCACGTTTAGATGCAAAACTCCCCGTACAGAGGAATCTCTGAGGAGCCTGGAGGCATTCAGGCATCTGCCAGCCCCTCCTCTTTCTCCTTTGCAACCAGGCATCCACTGTGTGTACGCGTGTGTATGTATGTAACCATGTGTATGTGTATCTGTGTGTATATATGTTGTTGTAAATTCCTGGAGCGAATTTCAAACACTTCTTATCATGCATACAAACTTCGGAAGCATGACTGGCAGACATCAGATTGATCTATTTTTTTTTTTGCGTGTCAAACGTATCTAGCCACAAATCAGACTACTGTACGTGGCAGAAAACAGGTTGGGTTGCAAATATTGCCTCAGGCTGCAGAGGGACCTCCAAAAAAAAACAAAAAACTCCCAGCTGGCTTTGGGAGTCACATGCAATCCTAGATACCAGTCTAGGTTCACCTACATGCAAAATGCACATATAGCTTTGAGGATATACATATAGCTTTCATGTTTAATTAATTTAAACATGAACATTAAAAAAACAACTCATTTCAATTAATCACGTGACGCAGTTTATTTTTTTTGGTCCACACACTTTCTACGGACATCAAGCTAGAGGTGGCCGATTAAAAATAAACTCCAACCATATTGTGAGCCCTGCTGAGTTAATGGGTTAAGATACAGAAGTCCCTCCAGGAGGAGTTTCTGTAGTACTACACAGTGGAGTGAGAAAGCACACAGTGTTCCAGAGCTGCCAGCAGACACACACCCCCCTCTGCAAGACTCCACTGAGTGAAGGAAACGTAAAAACAACTACTGTGCATGTCTACAGTAGCGGTATAAATCATAATGCATGCTCACCGGGTATAGAACTTGATATGTAAATGACAGATATACACTTTTAACCTCGACACGGGGATCACTACTCACCCAATGTATCGCCATTGCTCTCCTCTGGCTTCGTACCCGGTCTTTTCTCTTGGTCCACGGTCTGAGCGCTGGATGAGGAGCACCCCATGTTTGAAGACAAGAGTTGAGACAAGTACAAATTCTAAAACAAAGAAACTTGGAACGTTTTACTCTGTAGAGCAAACAAACGTCCCGCCGCTCTCTGTTAGCAGAGACAGAACGCATAGACCGCTATTGCTCTTCGGTCGCTAAGAGTAGCCGGGCACCATTATCTCCCCTGGTCTCTGTGTGTGTGTGCATGGCCCGCTACCCCTCCCTGAAAGCAGCTATGCATGAATGTCCACTGACTGTCTCATGCTAACAGGCAAACTATTCATACAGGGGGAGGGGGGAGAGGCAAACGCGTGTGTGTCAAGTGTGTGTCCTCCCCCTTTGTGGGAGTGTCCCCTCTGGAAGAAATGCTCCACCTGGTGGTTTTTGCTAGTGCCCGATCCGTTCTGCGCATGTGCAGAGAGCGACTCGAGGGAAGACCCGCCTCTGATTGGCTACAGCCTGCTAAACGCTAGCGTTAGCCTAGTTATGATGCTAACCGACCCAGACAGGCCCCGCCCCGGGGCTAGCGACTCAGGCACGGCAGCTCACGTTTGAGGCAAGATATTATCTGTGTAAATTTTAAATATTGGCATTTTTACGAAAATGTATATTATTTATAACATTATTTAAATGTTAGCCTTTCATGATTAAGAAAATATGAGAATTTGTATAAATATTATTATTATTATAATTTGTTTACCATTCGGTCCACAAATGCACAAAATCATTATTTGAATGATTATGTCCTACATTTTATTTTAATAAAATATATTTATTTTCCTTCCTCGGTTTGGCGGGGTAAAATAAATGCTAGTGCGCATGCTCAAGATCCGGGTATTTTCATATGAATTCTATACTAGGTACTCTGACGCCACTGATCATCTTTTTTCATTTTGTTAGCAGATGTAGATTGTACAGCGGTTCTGGCGTGTATACCCAGTGCTAACCCGAATATAATTACGGAGGAATAAAACAACGTGGGGCATCACTTCTGTTCAGTGGAACTCTTTTTGTCCAAAGTAAAACTTTATTGACACATGTCTCCTTCAGTACCTCTTATTGGCTGTTCTCTTTGTCCATCACACAGTGCCTGAGTTAACTCTATAAAGCCTGCATATGACAATACAAATAGATAACATATAATTGAGAACACATTTCTTCGTGTATGTTAACACCCCCACTTGTTCTCACATTGTTATCTTCAAAACAAACAAAAACATCATAAAGGTTTTCCCCCTTTGCATCATGTACATTTTCACACACATGGTTAATCCCCAAACATAAACTTTGAAAACTTAATCAACTTAAACTTTGTTGCAGGTTTTGTCGTCACGTCTGCAACCATCTGGTCTGTTGGACAATAGTTCAAACCTATTTTCCCATCATTCACAGTTGACCTTATGAAATGATACTTGATGTCAACATGCTTACACCTCTGTCTTCTTACAGGGTTCTTTGCTAACACTATTGTACCTTGGTTATCCTCATAAACCGTAGGTGGTGCGTATTGACGTCCATCAATGCCCTCTAGTAGTTGAACTAGGTACATACACTCTTGTGTAGTTGCGGCTAACGCCATATACTTTGCCTCACAAGTTGACAGTGCAACAGTGGGCTGCTTTTTGGATTTCCATGAAATCAAAGGACCATTTTCATTTAGGCTTACACAGTAACCTGTTCGTCTGTCAGTTACATCAGCCGCCCAATCTGCGTCACTGTATGCATGTAGCCCCAGTTTCTCATTGTCACATTTCCTGTAACACAACTCTGTCAGTTGTGCCCTTCAGATAGCTCAGTACATGTTTTACAGTAGTCCATTGCTCTTCTGTTGGCTCAGGGAAGTACTGTGACAGCTTACTTACAACAAAACTCAGATCAGGTCTTGTACATGCAGTCAGATAGATTAGGCTGCCTACTGCCTCTTTGTATTTTCTGACATCACTCATCATTTCTGAATCATCAGTGTAGTTTAGTTTTTGGTCACACTGTGTTGTTCTAGGTTTACAGTCATGCATGTCAAACCTTTCAAGTATTTTCTCCACATATCTCTTCTGTGACATTTTTACATATGTATCACTCTGGTCAAAGTCAATACCAAGAAAATGTTTCAGTTTACCCAAATCTTTCATCTTCAATTTTGCTGTGAGCATCCCCTTCACAACCTTCAGTGCATTTTCATCACTGGCAGCAATGATCAAGTCATCAACCCATATTATCAGGATCACTTTCTCATTTTTCTGTTTCTCTGGTGTAAACACAATGACCGGCTGGATTTTGCACAAAGTCGTTTTCAATCAGATACTCGGGCAGCATCTTGTTCCAATTTCTGCCTGATTGTTTTAGTCCATATAGCAGTGGTGGGCCGTCAGGGCCTGCAAAGCCTTCTCTGCTGGCCTAAACAGAATCACAAAGTTATAGCTATTTTATAATTTAATATTTTTTCTTAAATACACTACATGTATTATAATTTATACAAATATTTTCCCCATTATCTTATTTTCTCATTGCACAGCTACTGTCTTCCTCAGTTGCTCTGCTTCCAGCACAGCTTGTTTTAAGTAGAGCTTTTATCCAATCAGATTTCACCTCTGTGTCTCTAGGTAAGAAGAGAGGCCCGAGGCCTGCAGACTCACAAGTGAATCCCTTTGCAGTTTAAGTGAATGGGGACGATATTGTTGATTGGCATAGTGTTCAACCAATCAGATCTTTAGTTTGACATGTTGGGCGTATTCTTTGACGTGCCAGAGCCTGCTAGCTGGCCTAGCCATACGCGATTGGTCAGTGGGCTAGCGTGACATGTTGGGCGGTGACAATCCCAATATCTGCTGCCTCTGACACTTTCAGCCCTCAAACGCATTAAAACGTATTCAAGAAATACAACTGGGGAGGCTCGACTGTCTTCACTGGCGTCCATGAATCGAGAAGGACTTCTTACTGGAACTAAAACGCACGGATGTACTGAACAACCGTGGGATTAAGGAACCATTGTTCTGGGGACATATTTAGCCGGTGCCAGTGTTGCCAACTTGCCGACTTTCTCGCTAAATCTGGTGACTTTCCAAACCCTCATGGCGACTTTTTTTGTCAAAAGCTACTAGCGACAAATCTAGCGACTTTTTCTGGTGTTATTGGAAACTTTTCTGGTGTTTTGACTCGATAACGCTAAAGCACGTACGTTCTACAGTTACTGTCGTGAACGAGCAGCGGGTGCTGCCGTGAGCCCCTCCGCCGCCCCAAAGCACTCACAGGCGGGTACTCTCACAGAAGCCTTGCGCTGCAGTCAGAGCAGAGAGGAGACGCACTCTCGGCATATTCTCTGCAGTTAGTGTATTTACAGGTGTTGGCTTCAGTTTTTACACGAAACAAATAATAACCGTAGCTGTGTTTCAGCTGCAGGACAGCAGTGAAGGCCCAGGTATAAAATGCACGGCCCGCCACTGGGTTCTGGCGTGTATACCCAGTGCTAACCCGAATATAATTACGGAGGAATAAAACAACGTGGGGCATCACTTCTGTTCAGTGGAACTCTTTTTGTCCAAAGTAAAACTTTATTGACACATGTCACCTTCAGCACCTCTTATTGGCTGTTCTCTTTGTCCATCACACAGTACCTGAGTTAACTCTATAAAGCCTGCATATGACAATACAAATAGATAACATATAATTGAGAACACATTTCTTCGTGTATGTTAACACATTTCCATGGGGAGCACATGTAGAACCTATACGTATTTCTTTAGAGTGGTTCTATTTGTATGGTGTCAGTGAAGGTATACTTGTTATACTGGTTTGCAGTTGTATTTCTGACTGAGCAGCTTTCATTTATTTTGTGAAAATTGTTCGACTACAGTGATCACACAGCCTGATTAAAAAAAAAACATACACAAGAAATGTGAAGTGTAAAATGTTTACTGTACAAAGTTATTGATTTCATTTGGCATTACTTGACAAAGAATACAGACAAAAATACATTGTGTTGTATACAAAGAAGTGTATAAATAGCTTCAGTAGAAAGCATCGCATTTGCACGTTTCAGTGCGACTCGTAGAGCAGGATTAAAGGGGCCCTGTGAATGCCACGCTGCAGGTTTGGGGAGGTGAGTCTCCGCCTTTCATTTGCTTACGACTTGATTCTCGAGTGTGTCCAGCTTCTTTGTCATGGCTTCAAGTAGGCAAGTTAAGGAAAGATGCAGGAACAAAAGAAAACACAACCTACATACCAAGTGCTAGAGTTGCTTTTCACTAGGTCGGCCTTATTTGAAAGATAAATTACATGATCATAATCAAGTTTTTTCCCAAAAAGTCATTTTCCAAACCCACAAAATTACTGTTTCATGTGTAAAGTCACATGTCCTTTGTTGCATATGTTGGGCATATCACAGCGCATATTCAAGCAGACTGGTGTTAGCTTACTTTGGACGATAGTAACGTTTGCTAATTAAATGAATAGCTTAATCACAAAGTGTATGAACACAAGGATTGGTGGAGGAATTGACTGCGATGCAAGAAGTCTGAATGTTCGTATCCTCCCTTCACTTTGGTACGATGTATAGAATGTTCTCTTGTCTCCTCTGTTGTGTTCACTGTCAATCCAGAAAGATATGTCTCCTCTTTTGTCTCTTTGTCAGTCATCTCAGTATGTTCATTGTTAATGCCCGGAGCTCCATTCATGAGCTGAACGTCAGTTAGGGAGCTATAAGAGCTGTTGAATGTGTTCATGTTCAAAGTGAAAATGCAGGCAGATAAAACCCTTAGATTGACTCTGGTGTCCAACTTGGTCCCTCACAACATGTGTCAGAATGAAGACATTCAATGAAAAAGAGACACATCATGGTATTTACCTGTGTTTAACTGATCAGTTAAATACACCTGCTTGGAGTTGTCTATTTGTTTGTAGCTGTTCATACGTTTACATGTATACAATTTGTGATATTGGGCTATTTAAATACTATTGACTGTTGACACCATTCATTAGCACTTGAGGGATTCTTTGGCAGAGACACATCGACCCAAGACTACCAAAGATCCCTGTTGAATCCGAGTGTAACTGTGGAGTCCACAGTTATTTGGAAAAGGATATTATTCTGTACCAGCTTCTTCAGCTTCTCGGTGACCTGGTTTTGAAACATAATCATGTTGTCACACTGGCACATGTTGTCACCGGATGGTTTGTCTGCAGGGAAAGAATACATGAGATGAGAAGATCTCCCTGTCCTTGGATCAGTTTCTTACCCCTTTGCTCACCATATCTCTTCTAATCTTTCTGTCTCTGCCTGTACAGAATGTACTAGATGTGTGTGTGTGTGTGGAGGGGGGGGGGGCACGTGATTGCAGAGCAAAAAAAACAAAAAAAAGACTGATGAGTTATGCACAGTGCTGCTTCCTCAAATTGTATAGAGTTGCTTGATTCAGTTTGTCATCGCAGCAGCAGCAGCAGGTGGCAGCGATGCACCATTTCAATGGAAGAAACAGTGCTACTTCTAATCTGACATCCTTGAGCACTTTCACTCTGTTTGGTGGTTCAATGCTTCTTTTGACAAACTGCTAAAGTACCTTTACATATCCTGGACTTGAGCTTCTTTGTAATCTCTCCCATTTTCTCAAAATCTTCAGCGTAGTAAAGGTGCTTCTCATCGGGCTCTGAAGCTATTTCTCTCAGCTCCTGTTCAATGGCCTTGCCAACACCCAGGGCGTATATCGTGACCCCTGGAAATGACAGGAAGCAGAATAATGAAAGGAAAGTCCTGCTACAAAGAGCTTGGTTAAGAACTGTGTAGTGCGTCTGAGTGTACCAGAGTTTTTTGCTTTATCAGCCCATTCGGACACGTCGTCCTGCGATCTCCCATCAGTAAACACAACGCCGACACGGGGGACGTTCGGCCTGGCTCCCTCTTTGGCCGAGAAGCTGGACTCAAACATGTGGCGCAAGGCGGAGCCCGTCATGGAGCCTCTCCCCATGTACTGCATCCGGGACACGGCCTGCTTGACAGTGTGCGCCGTGCTGTACTGGCCCAGGGTGAACTCCGTGCGCACCTTGGTGGAGTACTGGAGAAGGCCGACATGGGCGCCCGTCCTGGAAATGTCCAGCGACTCCACGATGCCGTTCACAAACCGCTTCACCAGTTCAAAGTTGGCAGGGCCCAGACTCTTAGAGCCATCGATTACGAAAACCAGATCCATGACTCCATCGCCGCACTCCGGCTCTGTCAGGAACAAGGACATCGAGCACATGTTTTAGGTATGTTTACTAAGCAGAAGGTCGTTATGAAAGAAAGCTGACATCATACTCTTGCAGCTCTTCCCATCTTCAGCCAACATAAATCCATCAAAACATCTGCAGATGTAGGAGCCAGCGGCGCTGACGCACTGGTGCTCACAGCCATGGTCCACTGTCTGACACACATCCAGACCTGAAACACAGCATTAGTACGATCTGGCTGTGGCACAGTAAAGTGTCTAAATGATACATTTATATTTTATAATATATTGTGAAAGTCATTCAAATTACAATTTGTGATCACGCAACATTGTATTCTTAATCGCATGTTCTTGTAACTGTAAGTTATCTGTCTTCTGTTAAGGAAGGAGGAGGCAAACACATAACAAACTAATAACTATCTGGGATATGAATGCTTCATGACGGGAATCATAAACACAGAATATCCCCTTAATCCGGATTAGGAGGGACCTCATGACTGGTTCCAAATGCATCCAAAAATGATGTAACATTTAAATACCAGAGGAAACGGACAAACGGTCCTGATGATGATGAGAGATTACGTTCTGAATTTTGTTCACTTTTACCTCACGCTATATCACTTCTGTCTCTTTCATACGTCATGAAGAGAGTTAGAGTTCGGCTTTTCTTCACTTAACTACTACGTTTGATACGAATTAAAATGAATTTATGAAAACGAATCAGAAACACTTTGATGTCTGTCCCATCAAATCCCTGTTTAAACTTCATGTTCATGACAGTGGACGAGCCTGGACTCACTCTGACATGTTTTCCCATCGGGTCGGAGTGAGAATCCGTTTCTGCACTTGCACACACACGAATCGTCAGTGCTCATAAACTCCTGTTCACAGCCGTGTTTCCCGTCAGCGCAGTGGTCCGTCTCTGCAGGGAACAGACATGATTACTGAGAACATCTAATCGTGCTGCAGACCCATCCAAGCATTTATCAGCAGAGGTGATGACAGTGAATGCATCACATCTGGGTTAGGTGTCCTCTTGTGCTACAGTTAATATGCTTGCAGTCCTGATGGACGGATGAAACAGTTTGGAGGACGTGTACAAAAGTTGTTAATGTATGCAGCATTACACCTCATTGTGAAAGAAATGCTTGTTGAAATAACAGCAATGACGGGAAATAAGCTACGCTCACACTTACTTTTGCATGTTTTCCCATCAGCTCTGAGTGTGTAGCCTTTCCTGCATTTACACACACAGGCGTCTTCTGTGTTGGTGAACTCCTGTTCACACCCGTGGGCGCCATCAGCACAGTGATCCACTTCTGCAGGAAACAGTCCGTTTATCAGGACCGGCAGGATTAAGGAATCCCTTCTTAGAGAACGTGGCTACCTGTTGAGCTCTGCTACTTTTGAAATATCTAAATGTCAAACACAGAAAATGGACACTTACTCGTGCACGTTTTCCCATCAGCTCTGAGTGTGTAGCCTTTCCTGCATTTACACACACAGGCGTCTTCTGTGCTCACGAACTCCTGTTCACACCCGTGGGTGACATCAGCACAGTGATCGATCTCTGGGTGACAAGAACAGAGATTGAACAACAACAAATGACACCGTAGAAGACAGAGAGTCTGATGTAGCCTGAAGTCGAGTCAGTGTCAACTGCAGCCATGAATGCCAAGGTCACAGTGGTCTATTCTGTTAACGCAAGAATACTTATTACTACAATACTACTTACAGCAATAATAAGCAGTGATTACTACTGTAGAATATCTATTCAAAGTTATCATCACAATGGTTTTCTGTATGCATAAGGCCTTTCAGCTCCACACATATACCTAGTATACAGGAATAGAAAACCATAATGCATTCATCAAAAATCCAAACCCACTCTCATAAAGGACTGGTAAAGGTGTAGACTTGTGAACCCCAGACGGGAAAGATCAAAGAACGGTTCTTGTTTTGACTCGGGGATACTATATACCCTGGATACACATCCACATTTCAGCTGCTGCTCTGATGATCGCAAAAGCACACTTCCTTCAGGAAATCTCCCCCACTTTGCTTTCTGTTAACGTCCCCCAGAGGAGCAAAAAGGGACGATTTCCAACAGTGGGTGGAGGGTCACTGGTGGGAAGAGGGCTAGCTCTTATTTGGATTGGAGGTCCATTATTACACCAATGTTTTAGTTGCCAAACGTCTTTGGCTATCATGCCTTCCTCAAGGTGGTCCTTTCCCCATTAGGAGTAAATATTGTAGAAATATCATAAAAAGATCATGCTGATGTTGGTTTGTATACTTGGTAATATGCTGATTTCAGTCACATAACTGACTGATGGACTGTGTGAAAAGAAACAACAGAACCCTCAGACCTTGTTACGTGTGCATTCTCAAAATGAGCCGATAAAGCTAGTGAAGGAAGAGGTTAAGGTCACTACTGATGCAGGAAGAGACGTCCCCGGTGAAGAAGGAAATGTATCATTACTGTCGCACGTCTTCAGGTCTACGTTGAGTTGATACCCTGGACGGCAGCGGCACTCGTAGCCATCTGGTAGGTTGGCACAGATGTGCTCACAGCCATGGTCCACCACAGCACACATATCCTCAGCTACAGGGTGACAGAGGAGGGAAAAACAAAGAGCTGAAAGACACCAAAACTCTGCAGAGCTGACGGACATTGTCTGTTCATGAAGAACGAAAAAAATAACAACACATTTTTTTTAGGTGAAACATTTTTTTAAAAGAGCAGATCAGAAGAGAGAAAGAAAGGACTTCCTCCACCTGTGCATGTCTTGCCGTCGGGGTTGAGGGTGAAGCCCTTCCTGCACTTGCACTTGTATGAGGCGGGGCTGCTCACACAGATGTGCTGGCACTGGTGGTCCACCACCTCACACATCTCTGACCCTATAACGCACCAACACTCAGATAAAAGGGACGCAAACACATGTGCATGCGTACATGAGGATGAAATAAATAGATGGATTTGTCACCTCCGCACAGTTTGGACTGGAACACGGAGATGAGGGTTTCTATCTGGCTAAAGTTGGCCACCAGGTGCACATGCTCAGAGTGCGGCTCGCTCCCTATGGCCTTCAGCGTGTTCATGTCCACCCTGCCTACTCCGACAGCAAATATCTGGATGCCGGCCTGCCTCGCCTGAGCCGCGATCTCCTCCACCGTGTCCTGAGGCCGTCCGTCAGTCACGACCATGGCGATCCGCGGGATGAGCAGGTCTGCAGGTCGTGCCCCCTCCTCCTCGGTGAAGGCCGTCTCCATGGTGTACTGGATGGCCAGGCCGGTCATCGTTCCCGAGGCGAGGTGCTCCATGCTCCTCACCGCCTGCTCCACCTCGGCCTTGGTGGTGTAGGTGTTGAGGGAGAACTCGGGCTGGACCACGCTGCCGTACTGCAGCAGGCCGACCCGCGTGGCGTCTGGGCCGACCTTGAGGAACTGAAGCAGGTTGACGATGAAGGCCTTGACCTTCTCGTAGTCGTTGGGGCGGATGCTTCGGGAGCTGTCGATGACAAAGACGAAATCCAGCGGCATTGCTTTGCAGGAGTTCTCTGTGATCAAAGACATGGAGGTTTTTGATCAGGGAACCAAATGCTCCAAACTCACAGCTCAGTTTGGGGAAATATCTAAACTCGATTCTAGAAACATTTTCAACTTTGTATCTGAGATAGAAAATGCAGTTGGCAAAACACACATTGGTCACCAACTGATGACTTACCCACTGGTTTGGTTTGGACAGTGGTCTCATTGCGACCTCTGGCCGCGATGGGTCTGGGACGCCGTCTGTCCAGTCGGACTGCGTTACAGCACAACAGGCAGAAGAGGCAGAGAGCCAGGGACCTCATTCTGACAAGATGTGACAACTGCAGCGTTAAGAGAGAGCAAGAGAGAGAGAAGAGCAAGAACTGATAGAAACAATCCCACAATGCAGTGCAAGCAGAGAACAAGCCTGCATTGAACAGGAAAGACAGAGACAGAAACAGAGAGGCAAGAGGGGAAATAAGGAAATGTGTTATTTTCATCACATCATTTTCTTTTTGAAAATGTTCAATCTGCATCAACATAAACACAATAACAGTCAGGCTGATGGTTGTCATGACGTTTAAACTACACCACAACCCTATTCCATTTTGAACAAGGATCCATTTTGCTAAATTTGATGCAAGTCAGACTCATAATTGATGGCATTAAAATATATCACGTTGCTGGATCACCGCCAAAATGTGAATGCTATTAAAATGTGCAGGATTGTCTAAAGTTGTGCACCTGTCATCTTAATCTCATAATAAAATGTGAGGGCAGTCTATGCCAATTAGGCTGCACCCAGAGTTTGGCATCCAAATGGTATGACACGTCAGAAAAAGCTAATTAATAACTTCGGATGCAACTTATGGGAGGAATGGCAAACAAAAACAAAATCTGTTTTGAAAAGATACAAATACAGAAATCTCTCATGTGAAATTCATAAAGTCATAAGTGCATCTCCTTGTTTACACAAGCATCTAAGAGCATAAACCAGAGCAAGAGTACAGAAACAAACGAATATGAATACAATGAGTGCTAAGTGGAAGTACTTCTTATATAGAAATAACCCAAACTGTTCCAGCTTTGGCAGAAAATGTTGCGTTGGTAGTAAGAAGCTGATTGAGATGCGTTTACAGGGATCAGAAATCCATAAAATTGTAATGGGCTTTACAAATGGCCACATGGCGGTGCTATTTACACCAAAAATCCATAATTCCTCAATACACTAAATTTCCCTGAAATCTGTTAATTATTTGTTGAAATCTGCTTTTAAGCAACAGACCAACAACCATGCAGGTCTGAAAACACAACCTCCTTGGTATAGGACACAAATATAGCGACTCTGTATCAGTAAGGTAACTAGTGAAATGCTACATTTAAGTTAATGAGGAGGAGAAGTTTCACCTCCTGCATGTTTGACCTCCTCAGCTTCAGATTTCACACTTTAGTGTGTATCGATGTAGCGCACACAGCATCGGTTTTCTAGAGCCACAGGAAAGAGTCCATTTCAAATGGCATAGTCTGATGAAATGCAACATCAGACTATGCCACATGCGTTTTGGGTTCATGTGGGCTCCACATGAGAGTTTTCCCATCTGCCGCCATATGAAGTCGACAAAACGCTCCATGACTGAGCTTTTGAGTGTTTTGCTGCACAGGTGGTTTAAAGGGATTCAAGAGAGGCTGAAAAGAACCACAGACTGTTTCCCTATCCGGTCCCCAGGAGAGCCGTTACCCGTCATGTCCACTGCTGTCTGAAACCTGTCTGTGATCGGTGTAGAAGTAGCCAATATGTGCACATTCAAAAGCAGAATGAGGTTGCATTGGTCATATAGGACACATCTTAATTCTAAGGCAACATGTAAGATGTTAGAATTAAAGGATTCGGGGGGGGTTTACACTGAATCAGCGCTCAGTGTCTGTTTGCTGCCCAGGCAGTTTATGGTAGCAGCTGACCCGAGACCTGCAGGGGTCACATATCCATGTTGCATCCCACAGAGCTGTTGACACCTCTGACCTCACATCTGTTTGATATCTCTCTGCCACAGGTCTGACAAAGCTTTCTTCATCAAGTATCTATGAGTGTAACAAATGTACTATCTAATCTTGTTTGTATTCAGAGCCCCGAGGCTCTGGAACAAGCTATTTATAATAATAATAATTAAAGGTCCATAGACCTCCATACTGTACCACAGTACCAAGCTTAAATGTGTTTCACTATCCATAAGTCAGTCCAGTATCTCTGTCATGTGGACAGATGATTCATTTAATATGTACATCATTTGGAAAAAGCGATTTCCAAACTTGTTATCATTTAAAACTGATTATAAACAGATACATGAGATACATTGGAAACATGTAATTATCCTTTACGATTTTTTTTACAGAGATTTCACAAATTGTGTGATGAAATGGTGGGATTTCGTCACAGAGCAACTCCTCTCATGAGTGAAAGCCCAGGCTGTGTGTTTACTACGAAACACGGAAACAGCGTGTACCTAACAGGGTTTTATGGGACCTGGTCTCTGTTCTGCACATCCCCCGCCTTTGATGGCTTTTCACGATGCAGGTGATGGAAACTGCGACGATGTGCAACCTTAAAGAGGTCCCAGCTGGTGATTCCTCTTTTTTTTACCATGTGTTTTACAAAGAAAAATGACAAGTTATCCTAAAGAAAATAAAAAAATGTTCCAAGTATGCAAATAGAGCCTGCAGTGCTCAGCCACTCAACAGACTCATGCTATCAGGAAAATAAATCAAAAACTACTTACCCTGTGATCAAATTTCTCCTCAACTCCTGCAGGCTTCTCAATAAATCCCCACAGTGAGTGAAGAGGAGTTCCAGCAGGAAGAATCAGTCACCAGAAGCTCCAGACAGTAGACATGCACGCATCCCAGCCTGCAGTCTGCTTCTATCTGTCCAGACACTTGCATTGCTCTGCCCCTCTCTGCTTCCCTGTTTACTCCCCCTCTGACTCAAAGCATGGAGACGCCTCTTGTTCGGCTCACAACACCCTGGATACTTTCACTAACAGATAGCGGGGACTGAACCTCTTAATTCTACACCTGGAAACATTTCATAATGAGATATAGGTGGAGCTAAACCTGGCTCATGCTCAGTTTGTTCTTACATTAAAGAATTAAAAAGAGTTTAATGATTTCATTTGCAATCATTGTGCTTTCAGGTTAAAGAGATTTAATGGATCTTTTACATATTAAAGGTCTTGTGTGTTTAAATTCTGGTACCACTTTTTATACTATCCATTGGGTGTAGTTTGTTGTCCTTGTCAATTTCTGTGTTATTTGGTGTCAAGGCTTGAATAATTTGTTAAAAGCTAGACGTTGCACACTTATTTTCCCGTCTCGTTTATAAAAAATAATCCAAATAAGCTGTCATAAAGTTGGAGTTTCAGTTTTACCATGTTTGAAGTCTCTCCTCGAAGAGAAAATACATTTATATTCTCCTGCAGTCTAACAGGTTCACAGCGACTGTGAAAGAGGTGTTTCGTCATGTTTAATTGATGCTTGGATGAACTCCCCACATCCCCATTTGAGCAGCAGTTTATGGAAAGACCTGGTAAGTAGAGTCGTCATAATGCTAACCACTCTGAGGCTACCTGCCCTCCACACAATGAGCACATTAACACTGCACACACTCACCTCTTACCAATAGTTTCCAGGGGCACATCTGCCCGTTAGGCAACAGAAACCTTTTTTCTAACAAAACTTTGAGTTCACACACAACCTTGTACATTCAAAATGAAACAACCATCTGTCGGTGAAATTAGACTTTTAATACACAAATAAATGTCACATCTTGTATTTGTCATACAGCAGCAGCCCTCGGGTTTGACTGCCAGGGAGCAGCCGGCCAATAGCTGCATCTGGTGGAGCAGACTTTGTGTTTACACAGAACAGAAGCTCTCCTTGGTTTTAATTGAAAAAACACAACCAGGGCCCGTATTTACTGAGCTCCTGGACACAGAGAGGCCCCGATCCAGAGTCTCTGTCCCGGGTTCCCTCGAGCGACTCAGTCATAGCAACTTTATAGAGCAAACTGATTCCAGATCAGCGCTACTTCTGTGCTTTTAAAATAGATAAATAGCCGGGAATACATTTTCCTCGTCCATCAGTAGAAACACACGGTTACATTTAAACGTTATGAAGGTCAACCAGCACAACTCAACACTCCTGATGACACAAGACTAATGGGTTTGTAGTTGAGTAAAACGGTAAAAGAAGGTGATATGTTCGATATACAGTAGGTTGCTTTGTGATCATGTCAGAATACAGGCAGATGCGTTTCTTTGGGACAACTTCCAGTCAAGGTGACACTTCACACATGGGTCACCCCCATAAAGGGCACCCCATCAGAGAGAAAGTTATGAATAAAGGCAATCCGACCCTGATCACGAGCAGAGACGAGACGAACGGGAAACACGCAACCACTGTTCACTCATCACTCTGGGCAATAAGATCATTTGTGCATAATTTAGATATGACTATCAAAGGTAGGACACAAAATACTATTACAGGTACACGCAGCGTGACTAGAATTAATACAAATATATAGAATTTAACACTTTTTGCACCCAGGTTCAAATGCATTGAAATGCACATCACGTCTGGAAACAGAAACAGAACGGAAGAGGTACGGCGAGAATACGAGCGGGATGGGAGGTCACGTGGTGGCAGGTGTGTGCATGTGCATACGATGATTTTATATGCGTCGGTGCATGCATGGGTGTACTGGAATGTCTGTGTCTGTGTACACTGGAGAGGCAGTGTGGTGCATAAATCTTGCCGGGTGGGTGGGGGGTTATATTAACAGCAGGGTCCAGTCAGCAGGATGCTGGGAATGATTTCATGCTGTGGCGGTGGTGTAGGGGGGAGGAGCCTGCTTGGGAGGGACGCTGACGCTGTCATCATACGGAGGCAGCAGCACCTGGGGATGAAGGGCGAGGAGGAGGAAAAATATATTTTGGTTAGTATGAGTGAACTTTGCAAGAGAGGAGGTACAATTCAAAATGAATAGTGTTAAGTAGTGCTAAATGCTGATAACTCTGTCAATTGCTTTTTGTTAAAGTGACATGATATGACACCAGCTTTGGTGCAATTACCAAACACAAGAATTAAACAGTAAAAAAGGGTCCTTTGGATTAAAGGGACAGTGTGTGGGATTTGGCGACATTTAGCGGTGACGCTGCAGTTTGCAACCGACTGAAACTTCTCCCGTCGGCGAAGTGTGAAGGAGAATGACGGTGGTCAACGCAAAAAACGTGAATGTCCGAGAGACAGTGTTTGGTTTGTCCCTTCTGGGCTACTGTAGAAACATGGCGATGATTTCCTATTAAATAGGCTAAACTACAGGATTTAAACCAAATTCCATGATATAACATGTACAAAGTACAATACAGTATGTAAGGCATCTATAATCGTACGTTTAACACAGAGAGATTTAAACTGGTGGACAGGAAGCACTTCGCCATGAAAACAACAGACTATATTACATGAAATGAATAGAATAAAATGGAAAACAACCTTCTTAATTAAGTACAATAACAAACTTTGCATGCTAGGGTGGTGTCACAAAAGACGATTATATATTTTTCTCTTTTGCCGAAGGTAGGGTTGTCCTACTGTTGAGATAGCAGGGTCTTTGTTTCTTTGTATCTTATTTGCATTGTATATATTTTTTCTTTTATTCTTAAGATGCAACAGTTACATTCATAAAAAAGCCTTTTGTAAGCGTCATGGATCCTAAAAGGTGCATTTGCCAGATGCAGAGGACAACAATCATGCCTCGGTAATGGAGATTTATTTTCCACTTCACAATAGAACTCTGTCAGGTTTGAGAAACAGTGAAAGATCATCTTTCTAAACAGCCATTTATTTATTCTACGTCATAACGGAACACACAACTGTGTATGTGTTCAACTAGTGGATGAAGCATTAGTGTGCTCCTCTGTTTTGGAAATTGTCCATCAAATTCTAATGTGCTGTTTGCTCTATGTAAAAATAATTGTTCCATTAACATGGTAAGATTGAGATCTGGGCTGATTTGAGATCATAGTGGGGAGGGGCCAAAGCAAATGTCAATAACCTCGGGGAGGTACAAAGCAGCTTGACTAGATTTGAAACTGAAAATCTTTGGGTTTTGGACGGTTAAATACGGGCTATGAGACACTGACGGGACGGTGATGGCTTTTCATACACCAAAAGAGTTATCGATTCATTGAGAAAATAATCAGCAGGTAAGTCAATAATGCAAAAAACAAACAACTCAAATTGCCCGTAGCAGCCTTATGAGCATTGACAACAAGCTTTCTGCTCCTCTCTCTCTCTCTCAGGTAGAAGAAGCAACGCTGAGACTGTGTGGAGGCAGAACGTCTCAGGTGTGACTCAACATTCTGGTTTTGCTGTTGACACCAAGGCTAACAGAAATGTAGGCTCTCTCAATGGTTCACTTGATTTCAAATACAAAAACACTATGTGTCTGTCCTGTGTCTCCCATGTTTTAAACAATGAGTCATTGGAGGTTTCAGTCCATACAGACGGACTCTTTCCTTAGAACCATGCTAACTGTTAAAGGATGACGTGGGCATTCGGTCATCAATAACCTTTAAAAGCCTCTCCTATGGATCAATGCCCCCCTGAACTACAGTGGCCAGTAATTTAAGCAAACAACTATTTACCTAATTATAGCTTTTTACCTGCGATATGTAGCTTTAGCATCACTCCTTTAGCACCACATCATGTATCGATACACATCAAGAGCTTATTTAAGATCGTTTCACAAGCTTTTTATTTTAAAACAAATCAGGTGAGAACATATAAAAATTAAGCTGGAGACAGTTTCTAGTCATCCAACTCATGGAGTTTTGGCATGAGCATTAGCAAGCTACAGCTGATGAAATCTGCTAGCGTCAGTCGTCATTTCATTGGTTAGAATTGAAAACCCTGAGTGAAATAAAAGAACCAATGTTTCAAAGATTACTCATTATTTTAAATGTTAAATCTGCACCGTTTATCACTGTGAACTGCTTGTGTGCTGTGCGAGAACGGAAACATTGACTAACAGTCATTTTAGGGAGCGGGACTTAGCTAACAGTTAGCTAACAGTTAGCTAACGGTTAGCTAACGGTTAGCTAACGGTTGGGTGATGGTCCATACCAACCTCATAAAGAGAAATAATTCTCATTTTGTTCTATGAGGTGTTTCAAGGGTGACCTATTGTTGCTCCTTTATTGCAAAATAAAGCACCTGACTGTGTGGGTGTGAGTGACTGTGAAGGAATTCGGCTCATATGGAACCCATTAGTGGACCTTTGACCTGACCGCTGCATTACTGATGTATAGCCATACAAGCTGCCACGAACCTGCCTGTGGTCTGTGGGGAGCTCGAATTGAATATGTTAGGCTCTAATTGAAAAACCATATACCTGCTGAGGTGAGTCGGGTGTTAGGAAATAAAGAGGCTGCTGTTTTTTTCTGGTTCTTTGAATCCTAAACATCACATGAAGCCACACGGTGTTTAAAGGTGTCGAGTGTGGCGGGTGGAATGTTGCGTGTGGAATGTTGCACTCAGAGCAGGCCAGATATCGACAGCTCCTTAAAGCGTTCATGCAGGAAAACGCTTCTCCCGATAGTCAGAACAGGTCATTAGTGTTTCTACAGCCTACTTTCTTTCTTCTCCTTTCTGTCAAAGTAGAAGTAGATATAATAAGTGTGTGGGCAGCGGGGTCACAGCGGTCAGGGGGCCTGAGCAACAGGACACCGACCCAGAGCTCACTTACTGTACTACCACTGTGCCTCCGCCACCGTTATAATGGCTTTGCCAGCTTGGAGCCCGATCCGTCAGTCCAAGTCTGTCCAATCAACCACGCTAGCCTGTGAAAAACAGGCTACTGCTACAGCCCATCTTTATACTTCCTCCCTCCCCCGACATGATGACTTTACAGTTGACAGACTGGCCTGAGCGGAGGGTGGATGTACTTTTCACTTCTACATTTGATCAACGTGTGCTGAATTGTGAATCATTTGGTTTGATAGCCAGACATTTTAATCCATTGAGGTAATATTTCTTACAGTTAACGCTGACTAAAGTATTTGTTCAGCTGTACACTGCGTACGAGGAATGACTTATCATCTGTCCGTGGAACGCAACGCCTCATTAGAAAACATTATGAACACTCACACAGGTGGTCTGACGGGGAAAAAGGTGATAGAAATGAATTAATAAATGAATCCGCCGCTGAAAACAGTCCCAGACTTTCTTCCTGTTTGATTTAAGTTGCAAAAAACTACAGTGCTCAGCTGTTTTAGGAAATTACTGAGCCTTCAAAAAAAAGAAAGGTTATGTCAGTAAAACGAGTTAGGGCCACACACTGTTGGTTTTGTTCTTTTCACAGGACCTGTTGACAATGACAACACTACTGGATACATCATCGCCACTCTTATCTTTTTAACCTTGATTTTAAACTATGAAGTCATCATGGTGATATGGGTCTGATGGTGTAAAGCAGCAGAGGTGACCTACCGTGGTGTCATTGGTCGTGACATAGAGCAGGATCTCTGAAGCACCGCGGCCGCTCACATATCTGTAGCAGTTCCACACACACGCCATCAGGTAGGCCTGCAATCACACAGAGAGAGAACACAATCGCAGATTAGAAGCTTCAACTGCATTACGGCAACACCTTATTTAGCAAAGATCTAAAATACTACTGAGGGTCATGGTACGTGATAAAGGATTTGGTTAATGTGTCTAAGTAAACATATTTAGCTTCTCTTGACAACACACAAATGGTTGCTAGCCACGCTAGCGCCAAGGCTCTATGGATGGCTGTGTTGGTCTGACCTGAACTATTGAATGGATTGCCATAACATTTTGTACAGACATTCATATCCTTCTTGGGATTCATTGTAATAACTCTTTAATTTGTCCAACACTTTGGTTCATGACACAATAGCTACAAAATCAATAACATTCCCATTAGCCTCAGCTTTATTCTGAGCTAATTAGCATGCTAACACGCTAAGCTAAGATGGAGAATGTGTCTTCGACTGCGAGCATGCTATAGTTTTTAGTTTCAGGAAACCAGCTTTTCCACTTTCCTCTGTAAAATAATGAGGTCATCTCATCCCCAGAGAAGCTGTGGTGTAAGTGTAACTGTCCTATATATTCTGCACAGGAACACACACAGGTGGCACCACGATAACATGCGCATCACGAAGGCTGTAATAAAAGTATGTTATTCAGAGAAACTCTCAGTGATAGAGACAAATGACAGAAAATACAGAAAACAATCCATTCACCCACTTCCTGAATTCAGACTCTCTCTGAAGGCTCAGTATACCACTTCAGAGGAGCAAAAACAAGTTCCTGTTGTTCTCTGTCATCCAGGAATCGTCTGGCTCTCATCAGGGAGTTTTCTACTGGAACTTCCTGGCCAATCACAACACCATCTGCTGAATCCATCCGCTGGCACAAACCAAAGGCGGACAGAGCTCTCTAACGTCTACAGTAACCCAATCAAGAAGCCACTTCAATGCTCACAGAGGTTTGAACAGCCTCCGCGGGAATCTGAGGAGACCCATTTGCATAGAGATCATTTAATTTAGCTCCCATTCCGCTGAGCAAACGGTGTGATAATGGTGCTGATTGTGCAAAGCAAGTTGTTCCATCGGTCAGAACAGATTCTGGGGGTCACTAATGTGGAGAATACAAATGTTTTTGGTTGTCAGCAGAGCTGCATCATAACCACAACAACATACCTGAGGGCTCTACTGGATCGTCTGTAGCTACACAACACAAACCCCATACAAATGCACAAGACACACAGTATATAGCCATGCCAGCAGCATGCTAACATGCTAATGTTTAATGTTTACTATGTTCACCATCTTAGTTTAGCGTGTTAGGCTGACGGGAATTAGTTTTGCAGGTATTTGGTCATAAATCACGTATTGGACGAATTGAGAAATTTGACCTGATGATAATGATAATAATATACATTTATTATAAAACATTTAATCATATAGCACTTTTTAAACCAGGTATTACAAAGTGCTTCACAAGACAATACAAGCAATAAGGTAACTGTTAAAACAAAGCATCACAGAACATATCAATAAGAACAATAGTAAAATGGTAAAACAAGGTGATAAAAACAAACGTATACATAATTGTGTACATGCATACAGTCAAACGGACGTATAAATACATATGTATACCCATACACATGCTATAATATAGTTATTACATTCATGTCCTCACAATACATTGTATCAATGGTATTCATGCTAATGAATCCAATACTAATAAGATATTTCACTTCAATTTCACCCTCATAGTGGCGCTGGAGGAACAGTCAGGGGATCATCCAAGTGAGTAGGATTCATCATTTGGGAACCATGAATGTCTGTACAACGTTTTGTGCAAACCAGTAGACGTAGAAATATTTCACTAGATAAGTGAAAAAATGTACTTGCTGTTGGCTGAAAAGTCAGTGGACCGACAAAGTCATTAGGGTTCATCCTATGGGTACCATGAGTGTCTGTACCAAATGTCATGGCAATCCACCCAGCAGCTGTTGAGATATTTAAGCCTCACCCGAGAGGTGGATCAACTGACATCCCTGGAGCCATGCCGCATGGCTGAAGAGACACAAGTGACTGACTAGTAGTCTGTCGCTTGTATTTCACATTTTAACATGTCACAGTAGGAAATAATAACATTTAGCTGCTTCAGTTTTGTTCAGTATTGTGCAAGCTGCTCGCTGTCACACTCTCATGGCTCGCTGGAACACTTGTCATCTCCGTTAGTGCTTTTCTTTTTACTATTATAAAATCTACTGTGAACAAGGCCTACTGGACAGCCTCTGCTGTGAGATGCTATGTACAAAAAGTTACATAAAATAACCAGGTGCATGTGTAACAATGTTGCATTATACATCTTTTCTGGCAGGCAATAAGTGCTGCTACTTGTATGAAGACGACGTGTAAAGGAAGGTATGAAAACTTTACCTTGAAGCCGAGAATAGAGCCGATGAAGAGCAGCACGATGAGGACCAAGCACACGTTACTGAGAGCAGCGATCTCCTCTTTGTAGGGGAAGTTATCAGGCTGCACGGGAGTCGGAAAAAACACAAGCAGCAGACCGTTCATTAGAGGTTAAAGGAGCACCAGTCGCTGGATAGTAGAGGCATCAGTAGCTGTACATCGAACTATTTCTGTCCTCAACACTTGAGGTTCCTCACCAGTTGCTGCAGGTAATCCTGTACGGTGTTCGGGTAAACCACGATGCTGACAGCCACCAGGGTGTTGAGAGCAAAGTCAAATATTTGGTAGCAGAAAAACGGGATGATCCAGGCGGCGCGCAGCTGAAACAGAGATACGTCTTTTTTTTTTAGGTATAGTTATGGTGATGTATTTATCCGAGAGCAGCAGAGAAACAAGCTGAGCTCTGTGGACATAAGCTTGAATAATAGTTCACAAATAATACAAAAGGGTCGGGATGGAATTTGGATTAGTTCTATTTTCAAAGACTTCAAAAATAGATGTAGTACAAGTGTTTAGAGCAGTAGCCTGGCAACATTAATATAAAACGGTTTATGTTATGGAAATGAACACAATGAACCTTGTTACACGTGCACAGGAGTATAATCTTAGGAATCATTAGTTTACCTTGTATGCACCATATGTTGCCATCCCGCAGATCAGTATCATCAGCAGAGAGATGGCTGAGGCGATGCACATGTCTGAGGCAGAGAGAGCAGCGGTTACACGTCAGTGTGAGGTCACTCTGGCTCAGACACGTGATTTGGATTTCAAAATCAAATTTGTGAAAATGTTCACAACGTCGTGTTCAGCTGAAAGCTAATTCTGTGCAGAAGATAAATGACGAGCTGCATCTGTCAACCAGACAAGACATTAAGCTCTACGTGCCATGTCAGCCTGACCTCATATCAAAATAACAGAAGTAATCATCGTGTTGCATAAGGAGAGCGCCGGGCGAAAAAAAACAAAACACAATACATGTGGCCCTACAGTTCTCCGTCCTGTGACCCGTTAGAATGTCATGTACATCCGTTATGAACTGACAATGAATATTGTGGATGACTCACACTAGCTCAGTGTGTACAGAGAGGTAATATATGCCATTTCTTTCTCAGAGTTTGAATTTAGCCGAGTGTCAACAGGGCATCCAGAATCAGACATCTGGAATATACCAAACCAATTATCTAAAATGCCATCAATAGAATACACTGTGGCCAGCTTCAACAGTCAGTTTTGCCACTGACATACAGTCACGTTGATATGGATGAGTCCAATATTCACTCTCCTTTTGGCTGTTTGTGGTCTCCTCCCACTCCTGACAGTCTCTTCAGCTGCTAAATGCTCCACTGGGTTCCATTTCACTGAAAACAGTGGTCTGCTGCTGCTGAACACCACACTATGGCCACGTTCACACTGCAAGCTTCAATTTGGATTCATTCCTCCGATTTGTTGCTTTGTTTGGCTGTTCACATGATGTGGAAGTAGAGGTTGTAAAAATGTAAATAGTTCAATGTATGAAGCACGTAGAGCCTCCATTTGTTCCAACATTGGTAATACTTGTAGCAACTTGGAAACAAGTTGTATACATAGATTGTTTGACAATTTTTGTAAATAAATTATCAAAGAAATACAACTTGTGTTTTCTTTTTTCATGATTTATGGCGATGTAACTGTGTCATACTGCACAACATACATTTGTATCTCTAGTTCTCTCTACTTCTAGGAATGGCTGTGATGTTTCCATAGAGGTGCAGGACTTCTATACTAATGTGAAAATCAAGGCCACAGACTTGGGGTCCAGAGGGTTAAGGACCACTTGTCTGAATTGAAAAGATCAGATTCCACATGATTTGAGCTGTTCACTGTTATGAAGAAACAAACAAACATCTGAGTCACATATGCGCAAAATAAACGAGTGTGATGTGGAGAAATCCTACATTTTGTCCCTTCAGTGCTCAACATCAACAACGAAATAGCAGAGTCGTCCTGTTTATTGCCTGCTGGGCTGATCTCTCTTGTCTGTCTCACAGCTTTATGTCCTATTTTGCAAATGTGACGCTCTAACTGGCTGCTGTGTTGGCTTTGATGCTGTATTGAACTATATGTTTGAGCCAATGCCCCAAAAAGAACGACTGGGGACTCAAGAAAAGCACGGCATCAAACGCACGCAGAGTTATTTTGGCTAAAAATAAAACATCCAAAAAATGTGTTGGCTATCCGATTTATTATTCAGCGGAATTAGTGGCATATTTCCATCCCGTATGGAGTGACAGAGGGTTAAACATTCAGAGGAACAAACAACTGTCACTACAGCTTGTTGTCTGTCAAATCTGAATATTCAACAACCCTAAAATATCTGAGCAGTATCATAGAGTTCTTGTCCCTATGGACAGGCGGACACTCTAATCCCTCAGAACTGGGACAGCACAGTCGTCCCCAATCAGAGGCTAACAGCAGCGTGTGCTGCGGTTCCAGTGGGCACCTGGTCCGTTAAGCATGGCTGTTCAAATGCTCTGCACAGATGGACATTGGACATGTCTGTGGCTTTGGGCGTTTGGATTAAAAAGAAGGAGTGCTGACTGACGTGGAGATCAAGTTATCGGTCACGGTCAGGTAGATTTAGTCTCAGGTAGAACACAAACACCGCACAGGTTTCTTACAGAATGCAAACAAGCCGTTTACCTGAGCAAATGTAATTATATGAAACGGAAACTGTTAAGATGTTAGAATGCAAAATAAGTACCCAGCCGATACCACTTGTGTATCTCACAAGTGGTATTGTGAGATACACATAGTACATTTACTGGCCCTCTGGGCTACTTACTGGCGTCATCCATGACATCCAGGTCATTAGCCAGCTCAGCGCTGGTCAGGTGGTACTGCTCAGGATCGCTGAGTGCTGTGAGCAGGATGAGCAACACCACGGCATTGATGAGCTTAGGGACAGAGGACACACGGGTAGATTAAAGGCAACACGGACACAAACATATTTTTTGAAATATTTGCGTGTATTCTGACACGTAAATATTTCACAACACAGAGACTCTAGAAAACCCGAATAATGATAACAAGACCTTCTCCTAGGTGTTAAATGACACGTCTGCAGCAACAGCTCTAAGTCCAGCCACATTCATAAGCCTTTGTATTGGTCTGGGTGGCGCAGCTCATTATGCAGATGACTCATACATCCCCATTGATCAGGTGAATGCAATGGAACATTCTCAGCAGTCAATAGGCCTGACACGAAACCTGCTACCTGAAGAGGCCAAATGCTGATTTATTCATAGGAGCGAGGGAGGATATTTCCACATGTGGTGTTTGGTTCAGGTAACCCTCTCATTTGAACATTCAGTTTAACAAAGGGATACAATCAAGAGAGGAAATACCACATTATGAGGAAGGATAAACCCACCTGAAATGAAGTGACTAATGCCAGTTTATATATACAGAACCCTCCTTTATAGGCCTCTGTCACTTAAAGTATACCAGAATTATGCAGATTCAAGATTTGTTCAAAAACAATAATAATTCAAACCTTTTCTGTGAGTAAAAATGTGTGCTTTATATTGGGAGAAGCCCGCATAATAATAATGCTGCACACATTATGAACGCTTTCGGATGAAGTCATGTCTCCCCTCAGGGTTTCTGGATGTCTCCGTAGCAGCAGTGAGTGACATGACGACAGGCGGCGCTTACCATGTACCAGACCCCCAGGATGATGGTTCCTGTGCGGACATGGCAGCACAGACAGCAGCTTGTGGAGAACCAGCGGTCCCACGGGGAGATCATCATCTTGTCCGCTTGTCTGCTCACAACCGCGCGAGCATGTAGCGACGACGTCGGCGTTTAAGGACGAAAAGAGCGCGCGCTGGCCTGTTAACGTCCGCTGAGTGTCGGTCCTCGTTAACGACGAACGGGATCTGACCGTCTCTGACCTGTCCGTTACTTATCACCGCGAGCAGCTTAACGGAACGGAGCGGCGTCAAGCTAACGGGAGGGGGAAATGCGACTTCCGCTTTCAAAATAAAATCCCGATGATCAATTTGTGTTGACATGGCTTAGTTAAGGTGAAAATGTTTAGGCATAACCACATTCTATTCTCTTATTTATGATTTAAAAGCAATGCTATACATTACATTATTAGCTACTTTAAATTAGATATTGAACAGTGTGTGTTATCTCCAATATATTGTATTACGGCAAAGACTGATATTCATTATCAATTAATCTGTCAATCATTTCCCAATTAATCCATTAATTGTTTCGTGTACACCTCCAGAAATAGTTAGAAATTGCCCATCAACATTTCTTAGAATCCAGGTGACATCTTCAAGTTGCTTGTTTTGTCAGATCATATAAAGGGATTATGAAAATAGAAGAGTGGGCATATAAATGGGGATTTAAACTTTCAGTATGATAATTCATAAAGATTATTGTTATTATTAAACATCAGTGTCATTTGCGCTTGTACTAGTTGCCATAACTATTCCATACACAGCTTTTAATTGTTAAAGTTATAAACCAACTCGAACCTCAAATCAAATTCTGCTTAATATTTCATCAGCGCTGTCTGCTCTCCTCAGTGCAGAGGCTGTGGAGCAGCTGATGAAATGATCATCTGTAAGATATCATCAACTAGTGTTAAAGAACTGCAGAACAGAGCGTCAGCAGTTTTCAAAAATCTTCCAATACTGTGCATACATCACCAAGTATGATTAGTTTTTGTGAGTAAAATCGCTGCAGTGAACACAACTTTATTCATGTATTTATGGTTTATTCCATAATGACATATACAGCATACTGTACGCAGACAAACTAAAACAGCTATCTGATGCATCAGAGCTCACTGGAGCAGAGGAGTTACCATGGTGACTGTCACAAGCTCTGCCTTCTCCAGTCACCTCATCTGGTATAGCATCACCACCATAAGGGTCATGTAAATTAGCAAAGTGTGGAAATAAAGCCAGTGACACCTCACGTACGGTCACTCCTTATCTTCAATATCAGGCCTAATCATAATGGCATAAGAAAACATAAGTAAATAAATAAATAAATGAATGTTTTCCTATCAAACTTCCTTTTTTTAAAATGATATCCAGGGTGGTGGATCCACTGATTGTAGCGATCATTTTGAAAGCGATCGGTGTGATTGCTGAAAATATATAAAGACTGTGGGGACAGTTGTAATGTGTAATGCTGCATGACGGATGCACTGGCACTGCGTCAATGGAAGAATTAGGAGGGAACAAGTGGTCTTCCTCTCGGTAGTTGCAGTGATTCACCATAAAGACCACACGGATCAGCAGCTCATTTCTATGCTTCATACATACCGGTATTCAGAAAGTACAAAGGTAAGAAAGTACTGCATGTAATGAGGCGTTTAGTTGAAAGCAAATGAGGGGCAGATATAACTACTTTGAAGGCAATATATACGGTGGATTAATTATAGCAATATTTCATTATGATTGTGTGTACGGATCAACAGTAAACACATCTCTTAAAAAGTAAGATATTAAATATCAGGCTTTGAGATTATGTACGGTGCATTTAAATCAAGCCCAATAGCAACATTAAATGTGGAAATGAGAGAAATGCAATTAGAATTGAGAAGGATACAACTATCACTGAACTACTGGATTCATTTAAATCATGATCACCCAACACTACTCACTTTAAAACTGGGAGAGGAGGGAAACAAAAAAGCTTTGGATGGTCCAATCCAATCCATATATATATATATATATATACATACAGTATATACACATATATATACATACACAGATATATACATACACGCATATATATATATACATTTATATATACACACACACATATACATTCATATATATATATATATATACACACACATATACATACACACATATATACATACACAGATATATACATACACGCATATATATATACACAGATATATATATACACGCATATATATATATACCAGTGGCGGGCCGTGCATTTCATACCCAGGCCTTCACTGCTGTCATGCAGCTGAAATACCACCTTATAACCACATGATGGCGCCACAGCTATTATTCGTTTCTAAGGCTGTAACTATCGGTACGAGGCTTACAATACGTTTGAATAACGCTAGAGCATTTGGAAAATGCAGAAGCTTAAATTCAGGAAAACAATGTTTTCTGTGCTCATGTAGGATAGTGGTTCTCAGCTGGTCTGGGTGTGGGACCCACCATCATCCCTTAACGACATGCCACGGCTGATCCGTCTCTTTAGGAGACCGTCTTATGATTTTACTTTCACAACCCAAACGTTAAACGTACTGCTCTGCAATGTCTTTCCTCGTCTCAGCCCCCTGTGTGTCATGGTGTGTAGAAGAGTCAGGAAACTTGTCAGGCTGGCCATATTTGATTGGCTGAGCTGCAACCCTCTGCTGTTAAGTTTCGTTTCACGATAGTCTTCAGTCGTTGAGTGTTCAAAAACAAAGCTAGGTCAAAAAATAAATAAACCACACCAAGCAAAACCCTACAAATGTTATAATTTCTTCCATATCTTTCAATTTGAACTCTTACTACTCCAACTAAGCTCTGCTGGCAAGTTACATTTCGTTTCACTTTAGTCACGTGCTCGCCCACTGACCAATCACAGCACACCCTGCACTTCGCGGCAAAGCAGCACCTGGACGTGTAACGATGACGGCGGAGTAGGCCGGCTGGTCTGGGGGTAGCGGCTGCTAACGCTCAAGAATATGCCCAACATGTCAACTAAAGATCTGATTGGTTGAACACGTCCCCATTCATTTTAAACGGCACATAGAAGCACTTTTGTATGGAGCTAAATCCAGGTCAAAAGTTTTGTTCATTTGAAAAAAAGATTTGAACCTGAAAGCTCAAATTGTGGTCTTGAACATTGAAAAATACAGCAATGTATTCAAAAGTTTTTTTGGGTTGAATATATTTTCAGATTCAAATCTTTTTTTTGGGTTTCAAATCTTTTTTCAGTTCAGGTTTTTTTTCCTTCAAGTTCAGTTTTTATTTTTTCAGGTTCAGGTTGTTTTTTTCAAGTTCAGGTTGTTTTTTTCAGTTCAGGTTGTTTTTTTCAGTTCAGACTTTTGACCCTGATCTAACGTGGGGGGCGTGGTATCAACTGAGAGGGGCGTGTCACCATGAGTGATAGCATAACAAATAAGGCAGAGGACCGTCCTCAACCACGTTGCCTTCAGGTAACGTGGGCACCGCGAGAATTATGATTCAACACTTTATATACACCATATTCACGTGATTGGAAGTAAAATAAATTACGCTAGTGACAAAGTTCTGTTTAGCAAGCTGTTTTAGCCTCTACTTGGCACGAATCACAGTAAAAGAGCAATAAACTATGCCATATTGGGCCGTTCAACTACTACACTTTAATATCTGACGTTTCGCACTTCCACACACCGCTGTGAACGCAGCGTAGTAGCTCAACATGTGTCAGCGGCAGCTAGTGGAGGCACTTCCTGTTGAGAGCTCAGCTGCCGCGGCAAGTTGTGTCGCTGTGTGGGAGAGGTCCCGCGGCAGTTTAGCCTTTATTTGTCGTTATTTGACAATATGTAACAATACATTAAGGTCCTTGAAGGTGTGACTGTTGGTAGTTGTAATTGGTTTACCGTATTTTCCGCACTATAAGGCGCACTTAAAAGCCTTTAATTTTCTCAAAAAACGACAGTGCGCCTTATAATCCGGAGCGCTTTATATATGGATTCATTCTGGTTGTGTTTACTGACCTCGAAGCGATTTTGTGTGGTACACGGCGCTCTGTCAAAATGTTTTAGTACGACTTTGGTAAACTACAAAGCCGCACCTCTTGCAGCATTACGTGTTACGGTCGGTTTGTTCTGGACCCAAACGCAGACACCAGGACGGCAGAGTAGGTGAGAAAAAGGTTTTATTTGGCTTTGTCTGTGGAGCCGGAGGAGCATGCAGGTGGAGCAGCGAGGCGGAGTGAGCGGCTGGCTGCGACGTGGCTCCACGTCGCAGCCAGCCTTGCTCCAGGAAAAATGGTTTAGCTCAACAGGAGCCGAGGTTATAGCTACCACTGAGCTGATGAAACAATCTGGCGATGAGACTGCAGGAAGCCGGGGTATTTGAGCTGACGGTGATGAGGTCTAACTGTTGGCAGGTGAGGAGATGAGCCCCGGTGCCAGATGATTGCGGCCGCGCTCAAGCCACACACACACACACACACACACACACAGACAGAGAACAGAGGGGAGACGAGCTGAGGTCACAGCGGAGCCGTGACATTACGGCTACCGTAGTCAGGAGCGTCGCGGAGTAATACATACTGTGCTTCGCCATAATATTACATATGTTAATATTACGATGCTGTCAAAAACAAAGTGAAGCAAACTAATTCGGAGCTTGCCATCATTCCGGGTGGATTAACTAAAGAACTCCAGCCGCTAGATATTGGTGTCAACAGGGCGTTCAAAGTTAAACTGCGAGCTGCGTGGGAGCAGTGGATGACAGAAGGCGAACACACATTCACCAAGACAGGGAGACAGCGCCGGGCGACTTACGCTACTATCTGCCAATGGATCGTGGATGCCTGGGCTAAGGTATCAGTCTCAACTGTGGTCCGAGCTTTCACGAAGGCCGGAATCATCACTGAACTGCCAGGTAACAGCAACGACACTGACTCTGACTCGGATAATGACGAGAGGGATCCGGGCATGCTGGATGCCGTAATCGCAAAGTTTGACTGACTGACTGTTTTGTTTTGCTTAATGCGCCTTATAGTCTGGTGCGCTTTATATATGAAAAAATATCGAAAATAGACCATTCATTGACAGTGCGCCGTATAATCCAGTGCGCCGTATAGTGCGGAAAATACGGTAGTACAAAAATGCCGAATTGTAATAGTATGGCTACTCGTTTTTATTAGCAAGCTAATGTAGGCTAACATCAGTTGGCACTTGTTGCCATGGCAACTACACCAGCAGACTAAACTGGGGTGAATGAACGGCTATGCTAACGAACTTCATTGCACAATGGATTTATAAATTCAGAAAAATATATTTTCAAAAAGAAACAGGAAAACATCTCTCTACCTGTGGTGATACATAAAACATGCGGTGTGTGGAAGTGCGAAACGTCAGATATTAAAGTGTAGTAGTTGAACGGCCCAATATGGCATAGTTTATTGCTCTTTTACTGTGATTCGTGCCAAGTAGAGGCTAAAACAGCTTGCTAAACATAACTTTGTCACTAGCATAATTTATTTTACTTCCAATCACGTGAATATGGTGTATATAAAGTGTTGAATCATAATTCCTCGCGGTGCCCACGTTACCTGAAGGCAACGTGGTTGAGGACGGTCCTCTGCCTTCTTTGTTATGCTGTCACTCATGGTGACACGCCCCTCTCAGTTGATACCACGCCCCCCACGTTAGATCAGGGTCAAAAGTCTGAACTGAAAAAAACAACCTGAACTGAAAAAAACAACCTGAACTTGAAAAAAAAAAACCTGAACTTGAAAAAAGATTTGAAACCCAAAAAAAAAAAGATTTGAATCTGAAAATATATTCAACCCAAAAAAACTTTTGAATACATTGCTGTATTTTTCAATGTTCAAGACCACAATTTGAGCTTTCAGGTTTAAATCTTTTTTTCAAATGAACAAAACTTTTGACCTGGATTTAGCTCCATACTTTTGAGGCTGCAGGCCTCGGGCCTCTGTTCTACTGAGAGACACAGAGGTGAAATCTGATTGGATAAAAACTCTACTTAAAACAAGCTGCACTGGAAGCAGAGCAACGAGAAAATAAGATAATGGGAAAAATATTTTTATAAATTATAATAATAAAAAAAAAAAATATATATATTTTTTTTGTGATTCTGTTTAGGCCAGCAGAGAAGGCCTTGCAGGCCCTGGCGGCCCGCCACTGATATATATATATATACACGCATATATATATATACACGCATATACATATATACACGCATATATATATATATATATATATATATATACACATGCATATACATATATACATACACATATACAGTATATACATATATATACACCAGTGGTGGGCCGTCAGGGCCCACAAAGCCTTCTCTGCTGGCCTAAACAGAATCACAAAGTTATAGCTATTTTATAATTAAATAATTTTTCATAAATACACTACATGTATTCTAATCATTTTTCCCATTATCTTATTTTTCTCATTGCACAGCTACTGTGTTCCTCAGTTGCTCTGCTTCCAGTGCAGCTTGTTTTAAGTAGAGCTTTTATCCAATCAGATTTCACCTCTGTGTCTCTAGGTAAGAAGAGAGGCCCGCTAGGAAGCCTTTGCAGTTTAAGTATATGGGGACGATATTGTTGATTGTCATCGTCTTCAACCAATCCGATTTGTAGTTTGACATGTTGGGCGTATTCTTTGAGTGTCAGAGCTGTCTAGGTGGCCTACAAGTACGTCAGCATTAACGTGCAGCTCAGCATTAACCTGCAGTATGATTGGTACAGTGGCTGAAGGAGGAGAAACGGATTTGGGAGTTACTGGCAACGCCTTTCTGGAGGACATTTCAGGAGAAAATGGATATCTTAAGAAAGGGTCGGCCAACCCCACAGCTAGCAGCTCTGAGCCAGCATGGAAAAGGATGAACGGTATTCCTGGCTGACAGCGTCGGAGAAGGGTTGCACATTAATGGCTAAGAATGCATTTCATTTGCAACTGAGCGTCTTGGTGTTTGGAGCTATGCTACGCTAACCTGAGGTGGCTAACCAAGGCAGCAAAAAGGCAACATAGCACAACAGGACACTTACAAGCTACGGTGCTTTTGAAAACTTTTGCTGAGACCCGAGTGGATCTACAACTCAACGAACACGTTCACAGGAGGACCTCTGACTGGAACTGAACCGCACCGATGTTCTGTACAACCGCGGTATTAAACTCTTTGTTAACAAAGAAAGGAGGATGGACTTTGTCTTTAAGTGAACAGCAGCTTTGGTAAGTGAACTGCTTTTGTGTTTTTACATCTGCAGTAGCGTTACTACTCTGTTCATTTGTCTATCGTGTCGTTTTTATGATATGGTTAATATTGTTCCCTCTGATGTGAATAATATTTGAATGGCTCATGTTCTTCAGTGTGCGGCGGAATACGTTTTAGCGCTGCAGTGTTGCTGGATTGATTTGTTGTCATATAAATATATGTGACTGGTTCTTGTGAGTTTGTTGTTGTCATTGTGTTAATTACATTGATTTTGACTATATGCATTGTCCGTTAATGACGAAGCATCCCGTCATGCGCGGGGTTAGGGTCGGACATTTGATTCTCTGTTTGAGCTAATGTTTTCTTATACAAAGCAAGAATTATGGTCTGGAGAAATGGGGATTGTGTGGCGATTTCTTTCGCCCTGTTTGAATCAGTAGGGAACAGCTAAACGCTGCGGGGAGAGTTTGTAGTGTGTGTGCTGCTGTTGGATTTCCTGCTAAGCTAGTTTAGCATAGCGCGTCTCCCAGAACACACGTGCCTCAGCATAGTACAATGTTTTTCTTCCGGGGTGGGCGTGTCAGACAGCACGTTGGGTGGGTTGCCAGGTTGAGCGCAGTGGTTCCACCGAAAGAACATTATATTTCCCACAATTTAAGCTGATGATAAAAAGACTTGACGTTAGCTAAAAACCTGAGCTGGAAAAGCTTTTACAACTGCAAAATTCTATTTGTCTATTTGGTACATGTGAGGGGCCTCGAAGGAACCACTCTGCTCACATATCAGTACTTTAAAAAGTTTAAAGCCATCCAAGCTTTGATGTCCTTGATGAACTCTAACAATGGCTTTAAAGAGTTTCCATTGTGAAAACAGGATTGGCCCAAGAATAGAATTCTGAGGAACTCAACATGGGAGGTGCCCTGGGGAGGAGACAGAGTCCCCAAGGCTGACGGAAAAACTTCTGGCAAACAAATAAGATTTGAACCACTCCAGCGTGGTACCTTTATTGCCAACACAGTGCTCAAGGCGAGAGATGAGGATAGTGTGGTCAACTGCATCGAATGCAGCCGAAAGGTCTCTAGAAACTACCACAGTCAGTAGCTAACAAAAGATTGTTAAAAACCTTCCTGTGCCGATTCAGTGCTGTGGCGGGCCATGTGTATCTTAGAGACGATTGCAATTTAATTTGTTCAGCTTTTTCGAAAATCTTTGTAAGAAACTGCAGTTTATGATTATAGTAGAAGAACTGACTCAAGGGCAGAGACAAGCGGACTCGAGCGCCGTGGCTCAGGGTGTGAGAGAGAGAGAAGGTGTTTCTGTAAGTTATTAATAACTCACTCTGAACGCTGCTCTGTCACTTTTTGAACCCGTGATATTTTACAGTAAGTTCACCCAAACCTGCCCGAGCTGCGGGTTGTGGGTCGACCCGCTCATCTCTACCATTTAGCATCCAAAAGAATGCAAAACCTGCGTAAAATAAATCCTGAGCATTAAGATTAGGATGAAGAGGATTAGATTACTTAAAAAGGTGAGTGTCAGGAGTATCACAGCTTAGACTTGAAAAAAACAAACATTTATTTTCACTTCATCATAAATAAGTTACAATAATTTAAACAAACGGCTACAAAATATACACAAAAACAAGAAACAGGTACAGTACGTGTGTTCTTTTGTTTACACACTCATGGCTTTACATGTTTCTGTTTCTGACACCCAACAACCTCTCTGAGTATATTGAAGCTTTATTTCTATTTGTATGTTTTAATAATAAGTAGCAGCTGCTGATGTGGACCAGGACCAGGACCAGGTCTATCTCTGATAGAGGTGGCTGCTGACTAATATTACACTGGCTGTCACGTGAACTCATTCTAACACTGAGACAGTGACTGTTGCTTATGTCGTCCGTCTTTGGTTTCAATACACCATTATTAGCATTAGCTTTCACAAACTAGATGTCAGTCAAACCTTGCGTGAGCATTAACTCCTCTGGGTGAGGGGGGCTGTGATGGGGGGTCAGGAGTGGGGGAGAACCACTCCCTGTCTTTGGAGATGTCTCAGGATGTCCAGGATGGAGTCTAGCTCCAGACGGAAAGCCTCCAACTCTCTGCTCTTGTCCTGAGCCAGACGCTTCCAGCTCTCCACCTCTGACTGCTGACCGGCCTCTAGCGTCTGTAGCGAGCCCCCGATCACCTGCAGGGGGAGGGAGGGGGAGTAACTTTGTTCACTATATTCTCCAGAGTCTTCAAACGTGTTGGCTAGTGGGAGTGAAAATCATGAGCCACCTCACGATACATTGTCCATCTCTGATACCGTCTCTATGTATGTCATCTATGTCACCGATGATGCATCAAACATACTTGTTGGGCCTTTCTCAGCACAGGAACTTTAGTGGAGCTTTTGTCTCCACTGAGCTTCTCATCTTGAACAGAGTTCATGAATATAATAAATCCAACTCTAGCTATTTTTGGGTTGGTGCAACAGCTGGTTTGCAATTAATAACGGAGGACAGAAGCGGGGCAGTACGACCAAACACTGCAAGTTTCATATTCTCTTGATGAAAAAAAAAGCTCAGAAATGATTTCTTCACGGTCACTTCCTCATCCTCTGAGTCAAGAGACAATCAGCATGCTGATGATTGATGGTATGGAGCAACCCGTCCTGAAGGAGTCACTCAGCTCCAGCTCAGATGGTCTACAGCCGGTCTTGTGTACTCTCTTTCTGCTCTATTCTGTCGAAGCCCTTCTATTAATTGATACTGACGTATACAGTGCCCTACAAAAGTCTTCACCTCATTTGCTGTTTTTTACGATTTTGTTTCATTACAACCCTGAATAAAAAAACAGAAAAGAATATGGCACCACAATAAACCTGTAGAGAGGACTCATGGACCAGACAAGACATTAATCAGGGAGGCACCATCGAGACCAGAGATAACTCCACAGAGGAGATGTTGGAGTATCTGTCCGTAGGACATCATTAAGCTGTACTCTCTACAGAGCTGGGCTTTATGGAAGAGATGCCAGAAAAAAAATCATGTGTACCTGCTGCAGCTCCTTCTCTCTGTGTTGGTGTCTGAGCTCCATGTTGAGGATCTTCCTCTCCAGGCCACACAGGAGCTTCACCTCTGGGCTCTGAGCTTCTTTAGCTTCCTTCAGCTCCTTCAGAAGTCTGGTCAGCTACACACAAAACAGAGACTTTATGTTAACATGACGAGAAGAAACACTAAACAAAAGAATTCACTTTTTATCTTGGTTCTAATGAAATGTGATAATCAAGTATAGGGAAACATCTTGAAATATATATTTACATATCAATGGAAGGGAGCTCTCTACTACTCTCAAAAGATATGCTGTTGGAAAGAAAGTCCAATCCAGAACAGGTTTTGTGCCATTTGGCCATGCAATAGGGATGCAAGCACATCTGTGCATGGCAACTCAGTCACTCATTTCTGCATTTTAGAAGCCCGAAATGACTAATTGTCCCAAACTATTGATTCTCAATAGCGATTCTTCTTTAGATCTCCCAACCAGGACGAAAAGAATAGTGCTACTAATGTTACAGCTGCTAAAAAGATGCTGGTAAGATCCACATTCCCTCACATTTCATCTTTCTTTGCCTTCATCTACTTCCATTTAAGTATGTTGCATATAGTGTTTTCATTTAGTGAGAGCATTCCGATGTGTATCCGGTGCCTTCATATACTTAAATGATGTATTTGTGCATTTAAGAGCTACTGCATGGTTCGGTCACCACTGGAGTCAAGGTGGGAAATCTAAATAATAATGAAAGAAATCTCAAATACAAAATAATCCAGAAGATAAACAATAAGCGAAATAGTCCTAACATTATATTCTAATGAATGAATAACAGATGAAAGGTTTCTAGCATCACCTGCTTCTGCAGAGCGTCCTCTCGGGTCCTGGATATTGCCAGAGCATCTTTCGCTCCCTGCACCTCTTTCAGCTGCTCTTGCAAATGTTTCACCGTTATCTGCAGGTAAGCGTGACGGTTAAAGCGACAGCGTCATTTCACGATGTTGTGACCAGCGAGTGAGCCCCTACCTCCTGAGTGTTGAGCTTATTGGCCAGCTCAGCGACCTTAGAGGACGAGTGATCCAGGGCATGGGTGGCACGCAGCTGGTCCAGCACCCTGAGGTGCTCTGCTCTCATGGAGGACAGCTGCTCTGCAGAGTGCCCCTTCAGCCTAACAGATCACATTCACGTCAGCCGTCTGATCGCATGCGTGCTCCGCAGGAAACCTCAGCTGATGTGTTGGTACTGATACACACCTGCACAGCTCCTCCTTGGCTCGTTCAGCGTCCGACCTTAACGCCTCCGTCTCCTGCTCACTGTGCAGCTGCAGCCGCTCCACGCGCTGCTTCAGAGCCTCGTTCTCCTGCAGAACCTCCGAGATGTGACTGCCTGTCAAAGACATGCAACCAAAATAAAATACGAGTGTTCAAATGCTCAGCTAACTGTGAGCGTACCTGAGGCTCCCTCAGGCGTAGCATCAAACTCATGCAGCACCAGACAACTAACATTTAACTTTACATCAGAAGCAATGAGGTAATAACGCTCATATGCATTTAACATCCTATCTTTGTGAGTGCTGCTGTATGTTGTTGCACCATTATGACTAAACTTCCAAACTTCCAATGTTACTCTGGTAAGTGCATAGTTCCCCGTGTGTTACTGCCCCTCCACCAGGAAACACGAAGAGGGAAGACTTCAGTTCACCTTCTGAAGCTTCTCAACTTCAGAGTGTATTCTGGTCAGAACAAGGACTATGGATTTTGTATCTTATCTGTTTACATTGAACTCAGTGTAGGAAGGGATTTCTTCATGACAGGAGGAAGCAATTCAGCTTTCAAAACATATGGGCATACAAGTATTGTCTTAAGATGGACCCTAAGAAAGTGAATCTATCCTTGAAGTAAAATAGTCACTTGTCAAACACAAAAAATAAGACCAATTTATTTATATTCCCATGTGTTGTGCAACTAAAATCTTAACTCCCTGGTAGCACCTGAGTGTTTGCTAATACCTGGAACAATCATCACCATCCCCTAAGGTACCTACGGGATGAAAACGTTGTTCACTACTCCAGTAAATAGGACGCACCTCAGATACAAGATAACATTATGCTAATAAGATTCAAAGTCAACAACACGGTACTGCTGACAAACAAACAGTGAATATAATTTGACAGTTCAACAACAAGACTAGCTCACTATTCCTCCATAGATCATTAGGTTCAGAGAGACGGTTACTCGTTGCAGCTTGTGTGTTACCGTCGCCCCCCTGTGGTGTTCAGAGGATGAGGCTCTGAAGGACTACACTGTAGTATTTGTATTTCATTGAGCCAGCGCATTAATTCAGAACCGTGAACGGACAGTTCAACTGGAGCTACTTTGTAGGCGTCCACTATCAGAACTGAATGGACATCCTGGTGCCAAACGTCCACATCCATACCTGTGAAGACAGTGGGCTGGTAGGTCTTCTCACAATGAGCAGCTGGAAACGTTTCTTCTCCTCCTGCAGTAGTTTTGGCGGAGGCTGGCTGTCTCTTCGTCTCTGTAGGACGGGTTTCTGCTCGTGGGTTGGGGTCAGACATTATGTTCCTCCTCTCCTTCTGCAGTCTCTCCACAGTGCGACAGAGGTCCTGAATGGTCCGCGTCTTTGAGGCCAAGTCTTGGTTCAGGCGCTCTATCCGGGCGCCAAACGCTGCCTCGGCTTGGCGCTGGTGTCGGCCTGGACTGGGTTGGGCCTGTGGACGGAAGTAAGATTAGATTTTCAGCCCCTAGGTTTTCATAATCATCACATTAAGACCAATATCTTACATAGTCAGCAAAGAATCTCCCATTTCTGTGAGTTGTGTTGAATCAGTGAAAGCTGCGGAAGGTGTTTTTGCGTGTTAATGACCTGGGATGCTCCTGTGCCAACCGTGTGCTTGAGCTGCTGCTGGAGACACTGGATCTGGTCCTGCAGAGCTTTCTCTCTCTCCTGATGGCTTTCCTCCACACGCTGCAGCTCTTCCTCCAGTGTTCCAGCCTGAGACGTCCCGGGCTCCAGCTGCTGCTTCTGTTCCAGCTGCTGCTCCAGCTCAGAGATCTGCTGCTCGTAGCGGAGCTAAGCGGTGCGCACAACATCAATCAGTTTGTTTTGCATGCCGTTTTGTTGCAGTTTATGACAATATGTTTGTCCTTGGTGTACATCAATCTGATACAAATACAACCCTGTGATCCTGTCTCCTCTTACGACCTGAGAAAACCCTGGTGCTACAGATCAACTTTAGCACTTGACTGTTGATTAGATATATACATTTGTATACAAGACACACTATGTATTTATATATTTTCTGAGGTAATATGTAACGTTTAATTCAGAATAGTGTAGATTAGCCAGTTTTGAGCGTTGAGCATCACCGCCTCTGTGAGAGCTCGAAGCTCGAGCACCAACAGCGGAGGCTCGTGCTTAAGACATATGCCTGCAGGGGAACTCGCCACATCCCCCCAGGAGTGTCCTCACTGTTGATCGCTTTCTTTTTTTTGTCCTTTAATCCTTCCTTTGAACGTCAAGTTTCAATATTTATCTGGAGCTTCTTAGGATTTCCAACCAGAGCTCGGGCCATATTCTGAGCTGCTGCTCCGTCTCTAAAAGGGTCTCTCCCTCCTTCCGATCACCTTTCGCTCAGGCTGGTTGACATAAAATGCACGTTTCAGGTGCGCCAGCTCGGCAAAGTTGCCACAGACACCACAACTCCCTTATACTGCAAAACACAGAGAGCTTTCCTGCAGCCAATAGGCTGAGTCAGCCCTGTGTGGCCTTGTTCGACATGAACATAACGGATGATTATTTTTACGTTAAAGTTCTGCTCTCCAGCTTGAAGTATGATGAACACAGACCTGGTGGTTAGGTTGTAACTCATGGTTACTACATCGTCACTGAGCATGTTTGCAGTGTACAATGTGCTGCTTTAACAATAACATTATACTGATCTGACAATGTCATTTAAGTTGTTGACACTGAGAGGCGGCGACATCATACAGCAGTTGTTACATCTGTATTGCCTTTAGCTGTACCTTGATCCTGTGGAACTGTTGTTCCATGGCACGCAGGCCACGCTTGGCCTCCTCATCGTGACCCTCCAGCTCCGCCTCCAGACGCTGGACCCTGCGCTCCAGCAGGGCGCTGATCCTGCTGGGTGGAGGGGACGTCTCGGAGGCCACGTCCTCTTGACAGCCGGCCGCGGCTGCAGCGTAGATCAGAGCGGGCAGCGAGTTTGGGTTTCTGCGTCTCAGTATCTGCTCCAGCTCCTTCACCTGGTGAAGAGAGAAAGACTCTTCAGCAATAATGAAGGGACATACACTGCAGAGGGAAGGGGAAGAGGGTGTAACAAGTGTGTTTAGTTAGCTTGTTTGCTTGTGTGAGAGACCTGTCGCTCAAGGTCCTGCATCCTCTTAGTGTGCACTGTTTTCTCTTTGCTCTTCGTCTGCTGCTCACTGCTTCTTTTGCCCACATCCAGTTTCAGCCGCTCTACCTGAAACAGAGACGGAAAGCTGTCAGTTCCAACCCAGTAAGCAGCATTAAACTGGCTTTCTGTCACATGTCATAGCGGATACTAGGGCGGAACCATTCAAAAATAAATACATGTAATTGTGTTATTATTATTTTACTGATGTGATAGGATTTTGGATATTTGAGGGAATAATGATTTTTACATCATTATGCTCATTTTCATTAAAAAACATGAAATACTTGTGGTGTGTTTACAAAATAAAGATGTTTTCTTAAGTCTGTAGAGTATGATGTGTAGACCAGGATCACCTCATAGAATTAGAAAACTGTTGGAGGCCATAGTGTGATTTCAAATAATTCAGATTCATTGTTCAGCCCTTGCTGATGCTGCAAGAACTCAAGTTGATGCCCACACAGCAGACACACTAAGTATTAGTGTAGCAGATGAGAAATACACATTGTTGTATTATATTTCCAACATACTGTTTCAATGCAAAAGCCTAACTGTCATGCTGCCATTAGCTGTTAACCATGGTGAGATGAAACTCATGCTTCTGCCTCCTCAGCTGTTTTTGGACCGTTGATAGTTTTTCCTTTCGGCATGGAGGATGCATCTTCCACTCCAAAAAGAAAACGCTCCCTTGCGTTTCATGAAAACTCCTGAGTTTGCGTTTAGTATTTGTTCTTTAGGACAACAGTTCTTTGTCTTTTTCAAGAGATTTTTGTATTATTTTGTCCTACAGATGAAATATAATTGAAATCTGTGATGTTGCCTTGTACGCCACATCACAAAGCTCCACCACGCTCACTCCCCCTGGGTCATGTCCACCTATCAAGACCTACACAAAGAGGAATCCTCTCTCATTCTTCCTGATGAATAGAAGCGTAGGTACATAACTATCGTTTGGACTGGAGACGGAGAGTGATGGAAGGAGAAGAAACGACGGCCGGGCTGCAGTTATGTGAGACAGTCGCATTGATATAAACTAAGACAGACGACACGGGAAAGTTGGAGCTGTGTTTGTAGAGGGATTTGAAAACTAAAAAAGTTCTTTAAATCCATAATGTTTGTGATGAATATATCACTGTGTTAATCTGTATGGTGAGTGTGGTGAAACACCTAAACCTATGCATCTCCATACTGACAAATGATGACACAAACCGGCAAAAATCACAACTTGTCCCGAGCATAATAGAACAATGATGATGAAACACATCACAAAACAATACAAGTCTTCTGCAGAAAAATGTCTTTTGACAGGTTTTAAAGACGTTATTTCTTTTTTACTCTTACAAATGTCAAAGATCTGAAGGAACACACTTTACTGGCGCCCTTTGAGTCGGACTGATTGGTGGATTCTCAAGTCACTACTGTGTTTTTAAACCCTACACTGTTTATACAAGGCCACCCAGTAACTGGGCTTCAGATGTGATCCACACGAGCTGATGGTGGGGAGGATTTGTTAAGGGCCTGGAACACTTCACAGATCATTATGTGATCAAATGAAGTGGCCTCATGAAGTACATAAATGCTATGAATGAATGCGAGGAACAGAACATGAGAGGAGGAGGGCTTTGTATCGTCTCATCTACTATGAATAGATACTGAAGGTTAATGGTAAATGGACTGTACTTTTCTAGCACTTTACTAGTCTTCAGACCATTCAAAGCACTTTAACACTAAACACTGTTAATCACCCATTCACACCCATTCAAACACTGAAGCAAAGCAGTTTGGAGTTAAGTGTCTTGCCCAAGGACACATGGATAAGAGGTAAGTGAGCCTCACCTGCTCCTGGAGCTGGTGTGTTTCAGCTGTAGCAGCCTTCAGTCTGCCAGCATCTCTGTCCAGCAGCTCCTGGTTCTCAGCAAACCACTGCAGCTTCTTCTTCAGGGCCGTCACTTCTTCTCTGTGCTTGTCCTCCAATACGCGCATCTCAAAAGTCTTGTCACCTGACACATTCAGAACATGGAGACACGTCGTCAAGTAAGACCAAAGATCACGTACGCTTTTTTAGAATAAAAGTCTGTAAGAAACTTGGTCTTTGGATTTAAATCCTACCACTGGGCACTGTTCTGACCTGAGGCAGACACGGCCCGAGCTTTAGCTAGGTCCCTCTCTTTCTTCATCAGCTGCAGGTCGACCTCCAGAGCCTGCCTTTCTTGCTTCAGTATGTGGAAGTCCTCAGACAGCTTGGCCTCATTCCTCTGCACACAGAAACACATCTAACTGAGGGGGCTGAAAACAGGTGCTGGTTTACTGAGTACTGAACTTGAGCCCTCGGTGATGATGAATGAAGGAACCCTTGAAGGTGCCGGTTCTATGGATGTAATTGCAATCTCCACACATTGTCCGGTAAGCACAGGGAAGACAATGATGGGCCGTCATCACTCATTTACTGTTGGCAGTTTAGAATATCTCAATGTGTAGATGTAGTGAATTCTCAGTGTGGGCTGGAGAATAGAACAGGTGACCTTCTGAAGCGTTTCAGTGCCTGTGGTACGTACCTGAAATGTATTCAGCTGAGCTAACAAGTCGGTAATGCGTTGAGTGTGATCCATTAAGCACACACTTCCCACAGTCCTCGAGGTTTTATTCAGCTGCTCCCTGGTGAAGAATACAAACATTTAACAATTCATTTTCTGAAAATGTTCAAAAGTAGGCCAACATTTTGAACAATTCTAAATAGACATTCATGACATTTACAAGCAAACACCTGTTCACAAAGCAGCCCCTCTGATAGACACACCTTTACTGAACCCACCTTGTGAACGCCAGCTCATTCAGCAGCCTCTGGTTCTCATTAAACATGGCCTCCTCGTTGGCCTTACTCTTAACCTGCTGAGCCTTCATCTGCAAATACAGCTTCTCATTCTCCTGCAAAAGAAACCGTAGTTTTACTGCACTCGAATAAGAACAACTATTCAAACTACAAGAGGCAGAAAAAACTACACGTCATGCAATTGAGACATGAGTGATGATGTTTGGTGGCAGCCTGCTTCATTTAAAGAATGAATGAAGTAAGACCACTGAGCTGTTTTACCCTGATGGAATGTGACATTATGTCAGTTAGACTGTATGTGCAGGTGAGCATTCCAGGAGCCCAACAAGGTAACTTAGGCTGTGACCAAAATCCCTCTTCACTCACAGATTCACTAGTCCCTGTATAACATACTCTGTAGTCAGCAGGAAATAGAACTTTCCCAGGAACCTTTGGAGGAACTCATTGTGTTTTAACCGCAAGGATCAGGGTCTAACTTAAGTTCCTGGGTCCTTTACCCCCAAACAGTCTGTGGTCAGGGATAGTACTTTCTGAAAGTACAGGAACTTTCAGGGATGACCGTCGCTGACTAGTTAGACACACACACACACACAGCGCCGCTGCTGCAACTCTTGTACCACCTCATTCATGAAACAAGGACGCACTCTATTATCTATTTGGAATTTCTCTTTGTTTGATAGCATTAAAAGTAGTTAGGATGCATCCCGGCACCCTAACAAAGCAAGTACATTTCTGTAAACACAAATTTCAAACACAAAAGCACAACAGCGTCGACAAGCTTGGAACTACAGTGCATCAGATAAAGATTGATTAATCCCTGACAGGAATGAACAGTGAAGACGACCACGTCAAGAGATACACGGAGACAAACCTGCTGGTAACCTTTGATGAGCGTCTCCTGCTCTTTTATTTCTTTATCAATCTGCTGGAGCTTTCCCTCTGCAGCAGAGTCGGTGGCCTCGGCCCATCTCTTCTTCTGACTGGCTTCTTCTGCACTTCGCAGCTGAGGAGGAAAAAAACGTATTTGCTACTTATTGATGTATCGTCGTTGGATTACAGATGTGCAGACCCTTCTTTTTGCATGTAATCAAATAACGGAGTCTCCAGCCAACAATAAGATTACAAGGCATGGTAGAAATGTTTGGTGCTGAAAGGCCCTGAGCCGTGAGTGTTTGAGCACCTTGCTTTGCAGAAGGTAGTTCTGCTGTCTGAGTGAGTGGAGCTCCTCTTCGCCTTCCTTCATCATCTGCAGCTCCCTCTCTTTGTGAGCCAGCTGGACTCTCAGCTCCTCCACCAGAGAGCCGTCCTCCTCCCTCTGCAAGTCAGACATCAACACTGACATCTCATGCATCATGAACTGTGGAGAACCAACCCTAACATGATAGAGTTTGGTCACAGTAGAAACACGTTACGTGCTGTTAACATGCACAGAGGTTCACACGTTGGCCAGCCATCCAGTAGGATTAACTAGCGCAGCCACACTGACATGATGCCTCACTGGCATCCCATCTGCACACAATGACAACTCGTGCTTCTCCAAACAGCGACCGCACAGTTCCTTAGAAACAATCAATCAAGCGTTGGAATCTTCTCAGCATACCACAGTGATATGCAAACAACTAAAAGTCTATTGTTACTCACATCTGTCCGAGTAAAACAGCACTATAACAGTAACTAACTGTATCTCTGTCCTGCAATACAGGAACAACACTTCTCCTTCATTTACAAACCCTCTACATAGATCCCGACTAGGAAGCATGCTGACTTGTTCTCATCATTTCTATCATGTTTTCAATAGATCCAATTCTTCTGGATTGCATTCATAGTCCTGTGGATCATCAATAAGAGCTCAACTCTGTGCTGAGTTAGCATTATATGACGCATGTCAGCTGGAGATGTAGTATTTTCCTACGTTATTTGGAAGACGATGCGTCAGTCTGGTGACTTCCTGTGCGTCGGTGGCGTCCTGGTGACCGCTGGTGCCGATCTGCTGTTGGAGGACAGCCACTAAGGACTGAACAGACGCCACCAGCTCACCGCTCACCCTCAGACCTGGCTCTGCTAATCAAACAAACATAGAAGGTATTCAGCTCCTTTATGTACAAACACACAACTCCAAGCATGACACATTGATGCAGACAGCTCCACGCCATGCTCCTGCATTATGAAGACACGAAGGGACTCAGAAAGGTTCAAAAATCAATTCCAAAGACAATAAATAACATGAGGAAGATAGAAAGGTTTGCGTGGATTTAAAAGCAAATAAATGTGTATATACCTTTTGTAGCGAGAGACACAGCTCCTAATCCTAACTCATCTGAGCAGTTAAATGACTTGATATTTTGTGTGTGAGTGCCATCATTAACCTGCGTCCTCTTTTTCTTGGCTCTTTGTGATTTTGGCTTTATCTCGTGGATGCTGCAGAGGACGGGGAACAGAAGGCTGGGTTTTGGCTGCAGCAGCTCTACTCAGCCCCGAGGACCTGGAAGTCCCTGCTGCTCTCCCCTCCACTCTCCTGCCTCTCACAGGGGCCACCGTGGGTTTCCTCACTGAGGATGGAGAGGAATGAGAAACTGTGGATCCGTGCGAAGCCTGGGGAAAACATTAGGCCCACTTTATTTCAGTAACAACAGACTGCTACAGCTCAGCCTTTGCTCTATTGGATCTGATCTGTCAGACACTATTACAAATCCAAGCACTCCTGAGATGGAGAATAGTGTGAAGTGTTCCTCACCTGTTGTTTCTTAGCTTTGCCAGCCTGAGAGGACGTGGAAGAAGAGCATTTGTTCTGATCCTGCATCAGCTTCTCTACTTCCTGTCTGATGCTCCACGTCAGGTTGGCAGGGTCTGGGGAGCTGGTCAACCCCCTGGCAGCCTGTATCCCTGCTTCGGGGCCAGCCTCTTCTGCTCGCTCCAGGTGGGACTCTGGAGACGTCACGTCTGGGAAAGTCCTTTCCAAGAAGCGGGGTGTCTTTTCTCGGTCCTCAAGTCCTACAGCACTGTAATCAGAAAAACCAAAACAGTTTGTGTTCCTGTTTTGACTTTGTTCACAGGTAGGCTTATTATTATTATTATTGGGTATTATTAGTATTCATCTAGGCTTATTATTTATCTTTAGGTATTTCGGTAAACTATCGACCAAAATAATCCCGTACAAATTAGGATTGAAACTTCTTCAGTCAAACAATAACTGCCATCGATCCTTTTTGTGTCCAGATCTAGAAAAAAAGGACTATTTGTCAGAGCATGTGAGCGGAGTCGAGCTCGAGTGAGCAGGGAGCGTATGGATGTTTTGCAAAGCGTATTAAAAATAAAAAGTTGGAGCGACGCCTTATCTCCCGCTTCCTGAGAATGTATCTGTGTGTAGCTCACAGCGCCTGCGTAGGATTGTTTCACACTCTTGTTAAATGGACATTTCCAATAACTCCAGAGTGCAATCAATTCAAAAACTCACAACATGCTTTTATCTCAATAAATATTCTGCTTCATTCCATATTTGTTGGCGTTTCGCCTTTCAAAATCATTATTTTCACTTTGGTCTCTGACACACAGGACGACCTGTATTAACGGGGCGGTGTTGCAGCAACAAAACGAAACTGACGACTTATATTAATTAAGGATAGTTGATTAAATAAAAAATAAAAAAAAGCTCATTCAATCCGACAAATCACTTTATTCAAAAAATCCTTTTTTTTCTTATATGACGACAGACATTCAAAGCTTCAGTTGATGTTGGCTCAGTTGGATTACAGTTTATTTATATGCATGCTCTACTATCAATACTTCTGTTACTACACGTTCATAACATGAACAGAACAGTTTTGTGAAGTCTTTATTTTAGATGTTCCAGTCCTAACCTGACAGGCTGGAGGGTGAAGCCTCTGATGTGGTCCTTCTCTGGCCTGATGGGTCTCATCAACTCTTCTGCAGTGGGAAGCTCTAGATACACAAACACAAGTCCTGTAGTGAGCAGACAGTATTTACCAGTGAAAAGGACCGCCTGAATGTTTAATTCAATACACTGGTTGTGTCTTAAAGGCAGGGTTGGCATTCTTCTTCAGAAATATTTTTGATATTTTGTTAAAATTCTCACTACATAAGAAATCAATGAATCAAATGATCTGACAAAAGAGAAAGAAAAACCGGTATCTGTGGCTATTGAAGGACTGTGATAAGCCCGTCCGATCATTTCATTCAGCCAAAATGTAATCTTAACAGCTGTGGATACTAACAACAGCCATGTTTATTGTTTACAATCATCATGATCATTGTGGGGGAGTGGCTTTAGAAGAAGACCTGAAGGGACGGGCTGTCAGTTTTGCCGACTTGGCGACTTTTCCGTTAGATTTAGCAACTTTTGGAGCTAGCGCTGCTAGCTACTTTATTAGAAAAGAGTTGGCAACACTGGGCTGGGTTTTTAGGTTGAATGATTTTTTTAAATCTAGCGTACGTTTCTCAAGATTACCAACCCTGCCTTTAACTGGGATGCAGCTTTATAGATGCATCATTCCTCCAGGTAGTGCAGTGAATCATACGGACAGACAGAGGGAGTCCACCATTCCCCCAAATACCGTTTACAGTTTGGTGGTCACACTTGACAACCCTCATGATTTTCTGGGAGACTCCTATTTTCCATTGCCCTCTCACGGTCCCATAGTTCTCACGATTTCTTTTCCCTAAGCCATTAGAAATGCTTCTGTTGTCGTGTTGTGTCTTAAAGGGCCTTCAGTAAGTGAAGGACAAAGAGACAAATGGAGAGCATGTATACGAAGAGAAAGAAATACTAGAGCAGGGGAAAAATCAATGAATGAAAACTGACGAATATTTGTGACAAATTATTGGATTCTCTTTCCTGAGAATCAAAAGTAAAATTGAAAGTATTTAACATAACAATTCTGTTTCAGTGTACTTATTATTTAGTTATTTTCTTTAAAAATCACCAGAATGCAGGAAGCAAAGTCTCTAATAATGTAATTGCTCTGGTTTTGAAATCCTCCTCATCTTCACGGTCTGGAGGTTGTTAGTCTGACCTGAGTCGTTGGTCGATGCAGGCTGAAGAGACTGTGTGGCATGTTGAGGAGGAGACGACGGAGAAGCAGGTCTGTTGATCCTCCCCCTCCCTTCCAGAGAGGAATGATGGTGATGATGGTCATCTGAATCTTCCACCACATGGATCTGTCTGTAGGCCTCATGAAGAGCCTCCATGTCTGAGGCTCCACTCTGCACATACGACTGGCCTGCAAGGAAACTCATTTAGAGAACGCTGTGACCAAAACAATACAAGATGAAACGTAGACAGAACATATGGAACTATGTGTTTGTGTTACCTCTGTCCAGAGACCCTGCTGTGTCCTTTCTTCTGTCCTCTCCACCCGTGTCATCAAGGGAGTCATGGAGAGACACTGAGACAAAAGTTAAGTTAGGGTTTGTCTTCTATTTGCAGCTCAGATCATTATTCATGGTAACAACCTTTTCCCATTCACCCGCCATAGCAGTACAGCACTAATATACGGTATATACATTGAGTAGGCAGTCTGTAACTTCAAGTAAAACTAATGAGCACATTCAATGAGCACTGTTACAGGAAGCCTGAGACCTGAGACTTTCATTGCCAACGACTGCTTCTCTGTCATTGTTGATTCACACAACAACAGAGAACTGAGTGAGATTACGCACACATTCATCATTAGTATTAACATGGTTTCCACTGTAGTGCTTCTCTATTTAATGATACAAGTGTTGTGTCTCAACATAGTCTTTTACTGAAAGACTGTATTCCTCCAAACACCCACCCATGACCACAGAGTCTTTTTCTCTTACCTTTGGCAAGAATTGTAGACATTTTAGACTTCTGAAAAAAAAGAAAGAAGATCACAGGCTGAATTACTGAATCATGCAGCCAGATGTCAGTTTGTGATATCTCAGTATAAAGAGATAAATAGCTAATTGTTTTGACCCTGTTTGCAGCTCTGACACCCCTCAGCCAATATCAAGCGTGTAAACAGCAGGTTAAGTCTTTTGAGCTTGAGTCAGTACGGCAGCTCAGGTTTGCATAATTCCGTAGCAATTTAATTATTACTTTATTATGATTATGGATTTTTCATTTCATTTGTGTGGCTTTGAGACTGTCACTATTGTCGTGTATAGGATATAACCTTATCAGCCACTCTCTTTCAGCTGTGTTAGCTTCCTCTGCAATATAGTTCAGATGTATCCTTCAGTAGACTGGTCAGCCCTCCTCTGGTGGTCGGCATACTAGCGTTTTATAAAATGTTATAAATCTTTTATACACAAGATAATTACTTATGCACACAATGTATTGTTTGCACAAGATCCATATAATTATAACACGTTTTTATACAGGGCGTACAAAATATATGGCCACTTGACTGAAGTTCCATACATAGGTCACATGACAACTGAGCCAATCGCTGTGTAGTCATGTAGTTGAAAGCTCTAAAAAAAGTTAGTGAGTGAACCTCGAGTTGAAATAGTTTTGTTTATTAATAAAGTCCTAACTTACCAAAGAACACATTCTGAGTTTAATCATGAACTACAAACCTCCTCCAGCAGCTCTTTTCCGCTCTCCTCTTCCTCAAAGTCCTCGCTGTAATGAGGAGATCCTGTAAAGGCCGAGAGAGAAAGGATGTGATTGAGACACTCAGATTACAGACGGAGAGAAAGGACCAGGAAGAGAGGTTTGAAGGGGTTCAAAGGTGTATTAGTCCTACCTGGAGACTCTCTGACCGTCTCTGTGACTCTGGCCTTGCTTTCATCATCACTCTGCCCCACGACTTCCTCAGCTCTCCTGGAGGGACGACATTCATCCTCATTACGTTACATTCACCATGTTGATCTTCAAGGGCAGAGCAGCATCAAAGACACGGTGTCCAAGGCCCCGTAAGTACGCATGTGGTCTGTTAGTGGGCAATTCCACTGCTCAGCATTTACTTTTGGCACATCTGTCAAGGGCTGAGGAACCTCCAAGCCCCATTTACAGTTACTATCACAGCGGTAAGCGGGTAGTCATATTTACCAGGAACCCCTGACTAAACTCATGATCCGTAACAGAATGTTAGCTATCCTCAAAGTGCAGGAGTTATGTTGTACCAGACATGGGGATTTTCCAAAATAATATACGACCCATGTCACCAGTAAATTTAGAAGAAAATGACTTACTTTCACAAGCTACGTCTAGTTAACCCAAAGTGCTGGTAGTGTACTGTGTTTTTCTATTTGACTGACATGGCTTTAGCTGGAGACAAGGAGCTTTAGAACTTCTGTTTCACCCATCCTTGTACATCCTTGTGCACAAAGCTGACAGACTGGAGAAGTCAACGAGATTCCCCGGACTGGCAAAGCTGGCAAACCAGTATTTCTGGATAACCATAAATAACATGTATACACCATATTTCCTCATCTTTTCATTAAATATGATGACAGACATTAGAAAGATTAATTTGTAAACCTCAATGAAAGTGACATTGGATAGAGCCGTAGTGTTTTCAGCTGCTGGAGTGATTAGGACCAGGTTGTGCTACCATGTTACACTCAACTATGTCGACATGCTAAGTGAAGCAGAAGGCAGGATGCTGACATCTTTCTTTTAAAACTATATGTTAGCAGAGATTATCTTTACTCATGTAATTTATTATTCAATTATACTGAATGCGTTTTATATGTCTCGGCCTCTACATCGATATCTTTTTCGTAGGCAATGCTGTCAGAGAAAATGCAATATGTTGCTGTGGAAATATTATCATATAATTTGCTATCAGCAAGTTTTTTTTTAATATTACAATCACTCCATTGATTGACCGTTAATGTTACCAATCGTTGATACGATCTATGAAAAAGTGTGTTTACAATTTGCAACCCAACAACGTTTGCAATTCAGTAGTAGCCAAGAAATGTCTCACACTCCCACAGCTTCCTCAGAGTCTTTCTACAGGTGAACACCCCTATAATGGAGTGTATTCTCTCATCCATCTCCATGGCTGTTTAATCCCCATGACCACCTCACAAGTCATGAACTACTACTCGGCTTTGTATCTTTGCACATACCACCCACTTTGCACCAATGTAACCTTTCTTTTTTAAATATGATACATTTTTGACAAACAGCAGGACTTGAAGCTGTATTCCTTCTGTTTCATGGCAGAACCGGTGGCCCTTTAAAGTCATTTAGAGGCGTTGATGCTAATGATCAGATTTCACAAACAACCCAAGTACATTGATTAAGTTGAAACGAGCCATTCACAGCAAGTGTTGTCTCTTCAAGAGGATTTGCTAAATCTGGTGTTGAACCCTTGTACTAGCAACCCTCACAGAAAAAGCAAAAGGTTTATGAATACGAAAATGTTCTTGCATGAGGTCCAGCCGTCTGCCAAAAGGAAGCCCAGTACTGTGCATTGTACAAGCAACATGTGTAAGCAACTGGAGAACACTGATGGAGTGGAAAACAAACGTCACCTTCAAGAAGAGCAACAAGCAGGTTTAGTCTAGGAAACAAAAGTGTTGTGTTGGCACCAAAACATCTGGTGGTGGGACTCCTTCATGATTGATCTGTTCAGACTGATTCTGTCCTTCAGTGCTTACAGTGTGTAATACACCAGCATGGCTGCTTACATACCTGAGGTTAGTAGCGATGGCAGAACTTGTTAAGTCCAGCTCTCTGTTCAGAATGGAGTAATCTATAGATGACAGAGCTCCTGCCTCTAGTTGGGCAAAGAACCTGGCTTTCTCCTCTTCTTCCTCTATCGTGTCCAAGCCGGTCGTGTTAGCAGCTGGTACCATCACTGAGTCTGCACACAGAAACACAGGGGTGGGGGGGGGGGTGCACAGATGTCTGAGAAAACCCCAACCATAGACAACTAGCATTGTTTTAATTTCTATATGAAATGTGATCCAACTAACTACTAGCCAAAATGGACTTTCAAAAATAGATTAGGTTGTATGCCTCCACCAACCATGTTGCAGTTTACAGCCATATCTGTCCAAAATGTCATCACTTGTGTGTGAAATTGTCATAATTAGCATATGGATTCATGAGTTATGGCCAAGTCACAATGACCTTTGATCCATCCTTGAGTCCAGGTGGACGTTCGTGCCAAATTTAAGGAAATTCCCTCAAGAAGTTCCTGAGAAACCACGTTCAGGAGAATGGGACGGACATGAGGTCACGGTGAAAAATCTATCCAGTTCATCCGTGAGTCCAGTTGGACATTTGCCTCACAATGTTTTTGAGGTATTGCGTTAATGAAAACGTAATAGACGGACTGACGGATGTAAAAAACGAGAACATACTGCTGCCCGCCACAGCTATCATTGACAGGGAGGCATTGACGTATTTGTCCCCATGTCTTGCCCTGCTCATCTCTGTTGTCCTCGACTCACCCTCTAGCTCAATACCGTCTCTGCTGAGGTCAGCTGCGTTCAGCTCGTCTTCCTTCAAACCAGCATCTCCTGGATCCTCGTCCTCCCGTCGAACAGACTTCCTGAAAGTCTTCCCAGATCCCAGCAGTCCTGGAGGGAAGTGTCATAGAAAAGCACGAGTGAACCGTGTTCAGAGATTATGACTAATCGCTGTAAGTAGATAAGCTATTTATTATACTTAGAGGTATTTATTCGAGAGCATTTATTCCTCTTGTGTCAACTGTAATTCAACACTGAGGTCTATCAGCTGAGTACCGGTTGATGGAACCTGGATGAATCTGTGTTTGACTCAAGCCTCGATGCTGACACAGGTCTATATAACGAAACAGCGTGTGAATATTAAGGACATTTTCTTAGAATGAACATCCTTCCTCTCCTTTGTGTACCCACCTCTCCTCATCGGTCAGTGCAGTCACAACTTACCAGACTTTTGTCTCTCTCGTTCCAGCTTGAGGCTTTTTTGGTCGTCCTTAATAAACCACATGCTAAATGGTGAAAAATATCACAATTTGATGTGTTCCCATTTATGTTAAGATGGAAGGAGGACACACACTGTGTACTACTACTATGGCCCTGTACTGCCAACCACTCTCCACTACCTGTTCAGTTCTTAGAATAATCCAAAAATATACATTTCTAAAGTTAAATTGGAGACATTTAAGTTCAAAGGAAGTTAAATGGAATTACCAGTTTATCAAAATGATTTAATGAAGAACCTCCATCAGGCAGTGAACAACAATGACACAACCAATTACATCCGATGTCACAGATATATCTAATGTATCGGTAAGCAAACTTACAAGACTATTAGTTTCATGTGGCAGGCAGAAGAACATCAACATAAAATCTAAAACCTCAAAGCTTAATAGAGACAAAGACAGAAACGTAACAGAACTAGTGGTACTACTCTACTACCAGAGGGGTTGAGGACTTGAGCTGAAGTTACCATCTTGGGAATGACTATCAGTGCTGGCTGGTGGAGCCTCATCAGAGAGGGTCTCATCAGGGCTCCTCTCTCCTGACACACACGGGACGTTTTCACTGCTCACACTGTCAGCGCCATCGGACGGAGTTCTGTGTCTTTCCACGGTTCGGGAACCCCTCAAGACTGTATCTTTGTGGGTCGTGTCCAATTGATTTTTCGGTTTATCAAAAGCTTTGCAGCGAGGTTTGGGGACCGGCCTATAAAAGGGCTCCGCGCTGACGACTTCGGACAGCAGGAAGAAACAGAGTAAATAATGTTGGTGAACTGTGAAATTAAATCTGGAATAGCCATCAGAATGAAACATGTAAACTACACCAGGCTTTGATTACATTCATCCACACACACTGGCCATCTTTTATTAAAATTCCCTGCAATCGATTGTGCTTTTGTGTTGCCCATTTCAAAGAAAAGCCAATTTTCAAAAGAAGATCAATCTCACTGTTGATTTCACTTCAAACAGCAAGAAGTAACTCGCTCTACCTCATGTATTGGGGGTGTAAACAACAGGGGTAGCGATTAGGTACATCACTTCTACATCTTCCACAGAGAACTCAGAGTTCTGGGTCAGAGAACGGCCTGCAAGACTCCAGGAGGACCATCCATGGTAGGGCAGCACGGACCGGACACCGACCCCATTGTATTCAAGGAGGATAGACGCTGAACGGACAGGAAGTGGTTACACATCCCTATGAGGTAAAGATGGCTGCTTGGTTTCATTTAGTAGATAAACATTAGGAGAATGGGAAAACGTATACTCTAAGCAAAAAATGAATCGTAGCTTGTAAGAAGACAAGCTGAGAGGTCAATGCTGACTCAGTGAGTTTCTGGTCAGGGTCTCCTCTTTAGCACATTCTTTGACACAGACCGCTGGATGGACTGGACTAATCTAGTCTTCTAACGTAATCCCAAAGAAGGTTGTTCTCTCTGTGCTGCGCTACAGAGCATGTGGGGCAGAGGGCGACTGTCTCCCTTTAACTTACATACGAGTACCTCAGATCTTCTTCAGACTGACAACTAACACAGAGGCCTTCCTTCAAACATAAGCTGGCCGGTCATTGTTTTTCATTGGTCTATTCCATCAGGTTCTATTCAGTGAGTGATATCAGGTGTTTGGTATCGTTCACAACTGAGGAAGCCCAACCATGAAATACGGGAAACTTCGATGTGAAGCAAACAATATTAATTCTTTTGAAAGACAGTTTAATAGGAAATAATCAAACAGGAGAGTTTTATTAATGGTAGAGGGGGTAAGGACCCCTGGAAAGAAGACTATGAAACAAGAAGAGGCCTAAAGATCTCTTCACTCCAGAAGATGACAAGTTTCAAAAAGAAACCTCTGAAGTCCGCTCCTCATCAACGGTCTAATTAGCCACAACTAGCTAAACACACCCAAACCTCCAACCAAAGGGTCGGCAGTTGAGTTGCATTGTGGGTAATGTAGGACTTGTACAGCCTGGCTGATACCGTCTGGCTTAATACAAAAACACATATATTTTCTCTCCATTTCAGCACATTGAGCAAACCGTCTCCACAGTGCTAGCTTGACGATTTTGTGTTGGCTTTTGAGGAGCCAGCATCAAATCACTATTTCATACTTGTTATAATTTGTCTAAAAATACGTGAAATTCTAACTCAAAAGTGTAGCTGAATTCAAACACAGTGTTGGTGATCACAGAGCAGCAGGGGACTGAACAGAGGTTTAAGCAGCTGACTCGTAGAGAACAACCTGAGAACACTACTGTGGATGCATGACGTTTCCACACGGACACAGTGGTTTAAAAACAAACTAGCTGAATGTGGGCGTGGTCTAAAAGAACTCTAAGCTCTCACCATTGTTGTTCTCATGATGAGACTTTTTGCCTTTGATAAATCTGCTTTTGGCCATCTCTACTTGGGAAAGAGAGGAAACAGAAAGGGACAGCTTTTAAAACAGGATAGAAATATCAGACAAACACAAAGCTGTGAAATGAACACTCAGCATATTTTATGTTACACAGTAGCAGTGAGGGAGATGTCTTGACTAGATGCTACTACATATTGACTATGTTACAATGGCTCACAAAGGGCAACACTTCTCAAAGAATAATTTAGACTCTAAATGAGTCTATTATTGGTTTTATAAGAGCGTTACCGCTAATCAAAACCGTAGATTCATTTTATAGGTCACAGTCACAAGCCATAGTCTGTGTGGCTCTACTGAATCACAGTCAAATTGATAGTTTGAGTTATTTTTCTCTTTAGTCTGGTTCGGTTTCACAGTGCATGAATTAAAGCAGCCCAAATTCATCATTTTCAGCTTGAGAGCTTCTATGCAGGGTATATTTGAAATATTGTTTTTTCCACTTTGACCCTTCTCCTCCATTTTATCTTGAATGATCGCACCAGAGGTTGATTAAAACAGACTAAATGTTGGCTTGTGAAAGCGCCCCTAAAGATCAACTTTCGTCTAACTCTGCACACGAACATGCTGCGTGTTGAGATGTGTTTCACTGCTCAGTGAGCATGACACAGGGAGAGCCAGGCAGGCAGGACAGTGTTATGAGAGGAGCAGAAAGAAATGAAACAGTGAAGCATCATGCTTGTCCTGTTGGAGCTGAATAATGAGGAGGGACAAGAGTCGAGGAGAGTGTGAAGTTAGACAGAGAGAGGAACTTCAATTTGACCAGTAGGATGGAGAGGCAAGCCTGTTTCTGTTGGAAACTTCAACCTGAGCTAACGAGCCAGAATAACTTTAAACAGGACTAAGCACCCAGTGGCTATATGACGCTGTGTTCAATACCAACACATACAGTGCCTTGCATAAGTATTCACCCCCCTTGGACTTTTCTACATGTTGTCATGGTATAACCAGAGTAACATTTATTTCATTGGGATTTTATGTAATGGACCAACACAAAATAGTCCATCATCTGGAAGTGGGGGGAAATATTACATTGATTTCAAAATGATTTATAAATACAAATCTGAAAAGTGTTGAGTGCATAATCTGCATATGTATTCACCCCCCCTGAGTCAATACTTGGTAGAACCCCCTTTCACTGCAATTACAGCTGCAAGTCTTTCGGGGTATGTCTCTACCAGCTTTGCACATCTAGAAATGTTTGTCCTTTCTTCCTGGCAAAGCAGCTGAAGCTCAGTCAGATTGGATGGAGACCGTCTGTGAACAGCAATTTTCAAGTGTTGCCATAGATTCTCAATTGGATTTAGGTCTGGGCTTTGACTGGGCCATTTTAAGACATTAACATGCTTTGATCTAAACCATTCCATTGTAGCTCTGGCTGTATGTTTCGGGTCATTGTCCTGCTGGAAGATGAACCTCCGCCCCAGTCTCAAGTCTTTTGCAGACTGCATCAGATTGCCCTGTATTTGGCTCCCTCAATTCTGACCAGTTTCCCTGTAGCTGCTGAAGAGAAGCATCCCCACAGCATGATGCTGCCACCACCATGTTTCACTGTTGGGATGGTGTGCTCAGGGTGATGGGCAGTGTTGGGTTTCTGCCACACATAGCGTTCTGCATTGAGGCCAAACGCTATGTAATATGTCCCCCCACTTCCAAATGATGGACTATTTTGTGTTGGTCCATTACATAAAATCCCAATGAAATAAATGTTACTCTGTGGTTATACCATGACAAAATGTAGAAAAGTCCAAGGGGGGGGGGGGGGGAATACTTATGCAAGGCACTGTAGATATATTGATTATTCTGCAGATTATTTTCAGTTAATATTGATCAGAAAATAGTGAAAAATGCACACAGTGATATTTTCTGATAGCTTGTGTTGTTTTGTTCGACAAACAGTCCAAAACCCAAATATATTCAATTCACTATCAATAAAAAAAAAAAAAAGGAGAAAGCTGCAAATCCATCAATTGACTAATGTTTTCAGTTCTAACGATAACATCAACAAAAGCTTCTGGACAGTTGTCAGTAATTCTCATCCGACATGAATACAGCGAAAAATTACACTTATGCCTTCGTCAATTCCTAATAATTGTTAGTGTACAGCACAAGTCATTGTAAATGGATGTTGTCAGTGACAATGCGCTCCTGGAGTAGGATACAAATCAAAGAGATTTTTCCTGCTAGGAACATGGAAGGATGTGACATCACCCTTTATCCATCTAAATCCCACCCACGTCAAACCAGTGAGGAAATGGAAATCTCTTACATGAAATGACTCAAATGTAATAACTTTTGGCAGAAAATAGGACACATCTCTCATAGTAAGAAACTGCTGGATTTCCCCAGTCACCTATATGTGTTCTTTCCACTACAGACTACTGTTATGGGCACTTGATTACTGCCAGTTGATCATTCCTGTTGTGAGCTTAAACACTGACACATTGTCCTGCTGGCTAAAGGGCCAGGCTAACACGTCCAGGCTGTTCTTTCATGGAGAATCCTCTCCTCGTTATTACCTCTCCCCGTTCCTCCGCCGCTGTGTTCCTCATCTTGCCACCGAGGCACGGCTGCTCTCTGGGCTGATTTCTGACTGCTTTTAGCGCCGGGCTGCTTGTCAGAGTCATCTGAAACGGACTGACAGGAAATCAGGTTTACGTCAGAGAGATGCCTTCAGGATAACACTGTGTATATTACACCACGAGTCAGACACTCTTCATTCTTCTATAAGGATTATAGTACTTTTACATAAGAGAGGTAAACAATCAGTAAGTCTTATAAATTCTTAGGGAATTGGAGTTGGTGTGGATTGAACGGATGGACACGTGCTTTCAGTCAGCTGCCATGTTGCTACTGGAGAGAATTCAAGGTCACTCATTTCAGTCTTGCCTCTTTGTGCTTCTGAAGATGTTCGTTTCGGACCTTTAACAGGGTTTCACAGAATAGTCGACTACCAAAACCACTATTCCACACTGTGCATCGTTGTAGACTGATCGCTCATCTGTGGTTTTAGCATGGTGCAGTTATGAAGCTTTGGCAAAGCCTCCTGCTGTCACTGCAAGAAAGCAGCCGCGTTGTTACTCCAGCTCAGACCATAGGCTGTATTAAGTGGACGGGAGGATGGAGCCGGTGCAACCGAACGCTGAACAAGACATTTTTAGGCAACCAAAATGTTACAATTAACTTTCATGAAGTGAAAACACACTGTGAAAGGGTTCAAGTTAGAAGACAACAACACGGACAACTCTCAGACCGGACAACACCGTGGTAGCGACCTGTCAATCAACGTGTAGCCCCGCCCTAAAGCATCCCCTGCTTTATGGTCTATTTGACTCTAAATGGATCATAACGTACTAAATGAACATCATGCTGTATTGAAGAAGACTTGAAACTAGAGATTGAGACCATAAACTCATGTTTACAATTAAAACTCTGCTGGTTGTATTTGAGACCTGTTTGCAGAGGATTCATCATTGTTATTGGGTGAAAAAGATAATTATGATACATCTCCCGTGGCCATATGATACATTGATGGCCTATTCAACTACTTTATGGAAGTAATTGATGACTACTAAAATGTAGCAGTCGTAAAGGCCTTAGGACCTAGTGACATACATGCAACACTGTAACAAAAAGACCACAATGCAGAGAGATATTCAATGTTATTTTGTACAGCATTCTAAAACACTGTCAAATGTATGTAATAAAGTTTCAAGTTATTCAATATTTATCTCTTTTGCACAAAGGAAAAACAGGAAATATTGTGGAAAGTGGCCATTTGAAATTGTTGAGGAGATTCTTCAGATCAGTCTCTCTGTGATTGATTTAGCATGTGAGCAGTAAGCACATGTGACGTAGAATTTGAACATCTAACATTTGAACATTTAACAATAAAGTTGTATACTACATATTCCATGAAGCATACATGTATGTCTGTAATGATAAGTGTCTCTACTGCTCCACAATTGTCTCACTGTATCTCTGTGTGCCAGGTTCTATATTTATTGTCCCAGAGACAAGATCAAATAAGATAATCCTTTATTAGTCCCGCAGCGGGGACATTTACAGGATCACAGCAGCATACAGAATAGTGCAAACAAGAGACAGTAAAAAACAAGATCAAAACAAGTATTATAAATAAGTAAAGAAGTAATAAAACAGTAAATAATATTAACTAAGTAAAAAAGTAAAAAATCCACAAAAAAAACAACCGGGACATCCACTGTGTTCTCTCTTTCTATAAATGTCCCGTCCTGAACTGAGCCACAACAAACATTCAAAGACATCGATGTCTAAATGAAAGACAGGCATCACTTTAACAAGCAGATGAAGCCAGCCAAGTTGCGTCTCCATGTCTTTGCGAGTGTGATTCATGCCATCTAAATGTGTGTCATGATAATCTATGAACAGTTCCATACTGTACATTAAGTTACATTACCTCCTTCAAGAACAGCTCAAACTGTTCATCGAGCTCCTCATTGGTCAGTCTGTGAGACATAGTGATGCTGTCCACCCCATCAGCCAATGGGAACCAAGACAACTGACAAAGACAAAAAGAATTTAGGGAAAGAAATTACACCTCATGAGTGTTGAATATTTTGAAACAAATGTTGTTACATACGTTAAGTATTAAAAGTCTAAATGTGTTCTTTTTTTGTGAATGCCAACACTAAATACTGGCGATCAATGAGTCAGTCGGCCTATGTGGTGCAGATATTCATTTGGGGTTAATGACTGATGTATTCAAGTGAATTGAATGGTGAACATATTCCCTCCCAACTCATCCTCAGTGAAGATTAAATACTGTATGAAGGCACCAAAATGTATACCCAAAATATTACCGCAACTTTGTGAAAAGATTTAGTCTTCATTTATTAAATATCAGCCAGTTCTACTCCAGACAACAGAGAACAGAAATCCCTTAGACAGCCTTCAACAGAAGTGCTGCGAAAACAGTTCAAACACATTCAACTTCACTTATAAGTGTAACTGTTTGTTTCTATTCATTCTGGTATGAATTTGAGGAATAACTATTTACAAAGCTTTTATTAATACCTTAGTTTATGACAGACATAATTGGCTTTAATTGGTCAAGAGTTGCCTATAACTTATGGACGGTATTTGTGACTGCAAGCAGTGTAATCACATCGTTTAAGTTATAATTTCCTTTGTTAATAAACATGTAATACACAGAAGAGCACTCGCTTTGATTACAGGACTAGCATTAGATACATGCATCTTATGCCGAATCTTTCATAATAACCTGACGATGTATAAAGCGAGATACAGTGCACCACAACATGGCCAGATCTACGAATAGTGATATGCATGTTCAAATACATGTAAGAGCGAACGGGACGTTGTCAGCAAGGTTTTAGAGACGGACTTCAACGGTGACGTTACCACTTCCCGTCCAACTGTCAAAATAAAGTTGTCTACTAACGTTAGTTGTATAGAGTTAGCACCGGTAGCACAAATGCTAGAGCAGTTACGTAGGGGCTCAATTTTTATTTTGAAGAAAGTTTGACCTTACTTCCGGTGTTTTAAGGAAAATTGATACAGCTAGCAGTAGCTAAGCAGCTCATCTCCTTATGTTAGCTAGTAACGTTAGCTGGCTAGAAAAGTAAGCTAACTTTTCCCACTGCACGCGGAACACGCTCTACCCACTACCCGTTCATTAGCGGCATGTATCAGTCTTGCATCGATAGAACTCACATTACAGACTGGACTTTGTCAGCTCTCTCCTCTCTGCTGAACACTTGTGGATTGAGACGTCCTCCGACGTAATTTGCTAGTTTGAGTGTCTGGCAGTTCCCGCAACAGCACCCGGGCGACAAAACCAACCTGATTGGTTCGAAAGAAATCCGTCATCGGAAATGAATACCCAATGGACTGACGGCTAAACCGAGAAAGGTTGGTGGCGATACATAGCCAAAAGTATGTGGACACGCTGTACCTCTGTACAGGTAGAATGTGACGCACACAAAATACTTTGATCAATTCACCATTATTATGCTATTCTGATCGACTACATTTTATTTAAGATTATCTGACCACCAGAAGCCAAATTAATAACATGTAGATAGTTCCAGATATTCCCGAAAAAACTGCCACACTTAACAAATATATTTTAATGCTGCCACCAGCCAACACAATGGGTCACAGAATTTGGTTTGTGTTTCTTTGTTTTTTTTAATATACAATTATATCAGTGTCCGATACTTTATTTTTTTACGTTTTGGCTTCCTTTCCTTTGCCTAAAAGTGCTGCTTAAAAATGTATTTGCGTTTAATGCTGTACTTTTAAATTACGTTTAAAGATGATATGATATTCTTCAAAGCTGAAACGATTAGTCGTTTAATCTGCAAGTTGATTCAAAAATAATTGACGGGTTAATCGATAATGACAATAATTGTTAGTTGCAGCTCACATTCTTAGTGTGATCAATTGATGATTCAATGAATAGGAATATTTCCTTCACATTTAAGTTATCACTTACCCAAGTTATACATATTACATATTTTTTATATATCGATGCGCTCACACCTTCACCTTCACATGCTTTAGAGCACATGTGTCAAACTCAAGGGCCGTGGGCCGAATCCGGCCCGCCACGTCATTTTATGTGGCCCGCGAAGGCATATTTCCACCAGCAAAAAAAAAAAATGTATTAAAAAAAATGTATTAAAAAAAAATTTAAAGTCATAATTATGATATATATTTTTATTATCAAGTCTAACTTTTCATTTGTTTTTTTTGCTGCTGAAATGGGCTTCCATATAAAAGGCATATGATTGTCTTAAAATTAAACTCTATGCTGCTTCATCGTGTACGCTACAGTGACCATAAACTACATCTCCCACAATGCATGTTGAGTTTTTGACCCGCGAAATGACGGACTGCGGCCGCTAGTAGCGTTAGCGTTAACTAAATCGGGTTTCCAACGAATTATTGAGTTGAAAATGTTTGAAAAATAATCCCAACATGTCTAAGAAGAGGAACATTGATACAGAGGGAAGGACATTTAATGAAAGATGGGAAAGCGAATATATGTTTGTTCTTCAAGGAGAGAAACCGGTCTGTATGCTATGCTATGCTATGCTATGAAGCAGTGTCGGTGATGAAAGAATACAATTTATGTCGGCATTTTGATACCAAACACGGAGCCAAGTATGCTACATGTAGCCTCCAAGAAAAACATCAACTTGTCCAAAAATGTAAAGGCAGACTCCAATCACAGCAGAACATATTCACAGAAGCTACAGACACAAATGATGCCGATGTGAAAGCTTTATTGTGGCTGAAGAAACCGCCCGAGCTTCCAAGTCCTTTTCAGAGGGTGAAGGAGTGTATGATCAGGGTCTGTGAGCAGGTGAGCCCCGACCAGGTACAGGCTTTTACAGATGTCACTTTGTCAAGGAACACCATCGCAGACCGAGTTAAGGAACTAGCAGGCAATCTGACAACACAGCTCGCCGAAGAGTCGAGCAGCTACGTGGCTGTTTGGTTGATGAAAGCACAGACAACACGGACACAGCGCAACTGTCCATGTTTGTAAGCGGCTGAAGGCAGACTTGACTGTCAGTGAGGAGCTCTTGGATGTAGCTGCCCTCCATGGAACGACGGCGGGGAGGGACATTAGTGATGCAGTGGAGAGGTCCGTGAGTAAAACTGAATACCCTGGAGGAGTTGGTGGGGCTAAAGAAAATGCAAAAAAGTAACTGCCACACACCTCTGATAACGTATCATTGCATTATCCACCAAGAAGCTCTGTGTGGAAAGGTTCTGGAACATAATATAATGACCACGGTCACGAAAACAGTGAACTTCATTCGGGCGCGTGGCCTGAATCACCGCCAGTTCCAACTGTTTCTGAAGGAGTTGGGCTCGGAGCATGGAGATGTGCCGTACCGTGCACAAGTACGGTGGCTGAGTAGGAACGCGGTCCTCAAACGGTTTTTAGTTAGATGTCACATCTGTCACACGTGTTCTTAGCAGCTCACAATCATTTGTTGTACCATAGTTATGTCCCTCTCAACTGTGACAAACATGCTTTGAACAGAGTTAATAACTAAAATAACTAACTCGTGTTTGATGATTTTAGTTTTTTATATTTTCTTTAAAAGTTTGATCTTTGATTTATGTTATAATAACAGAGAAATGTGCATATCATTTTACATTTATATAAATGCATTTACAATATGTTTACACTTGAATAAACAATAATTAAATGCAGAGAGAGTTGTTTAACAATATGTTAGGAGTGGTTACATTTATACAGTCTTACAGTTACATCCGGCCCTTTGAGGGCGACCATGATGCTGATGTGGCCCGGGGTGACAATGAGTTTGACACCCCTGCTTTAGAGCATTTGTGATGGAAACATTTGTCCATCATCTCCATGTCGAAAAAAGATTTAGTTACCAGCCAGCGTATGAAGGTCTTTTATAAAGCCTTTGTGCAGATAATAAGAGTTGCCTTTGCTGTAAAATTGTTCAGTGTTCAAGTCACACCTAACATAATTGAGTTATTCATATATTCTGATGTTGCCCATACATTCCTAATAAAGCAGCATTTCTTCCTCTTGAAGAGTCGTACTGAATCAATTATTAATTAAATCAGTGATTTGCCCAGTAAAAAATACCTCTAAGTGTTATAATTAGTTATTTAGCAGTAACTTGTTGTATTGTTTCCCACTTGGTGGCAGTATTGAGCCGAGGATCAGTCTCTGTCGTCACCGTGTCTGTACGCCTAGAAGGGCAGTCCGTCAGCAGAGATCAGTATAATCTAATAAACCCTGCCCTGTTCGCTTTTTCTCTCTCTTTCAGAGGTCAGGACGGATCCATATAAACTCTGTTTTCACCTGCCTCACTATATGGCTCTGTCTCTCACAACCTTGCACACATGCACACCTTCAATGCTCACACTGTGTTAAGGATGCAAGGAGTTTTTGCTGATCTGTGCTGCAGTCTTATTTCAGTTTATGTGCCCTTAAAAAACTACTGATGGCCACACAGCAACCATAATACTCTACTCACACAATGTCTGGTTATACTGTGCCCTTTTTTGGGGGGGGGGGGGGGGGGGGGGTGAAGCTCATAGAAGAACATTAAAGACATTTCAATCATGTGTTTGATGTTTTTTTTCTGATCTGAACAAAGACAGTTGAAGCTGAATATTTTGTGGAGGAACTAGATATTAGATCCTTTTTCACCTTTTGTGAAATGCATGAATGTCACATTGGACAAATTCAAGCATGCATCTCCTATCCAGCTCCAGACGAATCGCAGCTCAGACTATATATTTGTCCAACTTTGGCAGAGTGGACGTATTGGTTGGGCCAATAGAAACACTGCTGCGCTGTGTTTGGAAATGGTTTCATTATTAGACAAAGTTATTATTCCAGCATAGCGTGTTTAATCGTTAGTACATTAGCACAGAGTCATTAAGTATGATGGATGGCTATAGCTAACAGTGCAGACCTGGACCACTGCTGACAGAGTGACATCAATAATGTGGCACTCGGAAAGATTTGTATTTCTTTACATGGGATATTTGAATACATATTGGTGGTTGTACTTCTTAATGCAAATTGAAAGAAGTGTTATCAATGCACTTTCATAAAGTCAGCATCCTTTGTAGATTTAACATCCACTGACCATAACATTTAGCTGATATTAGATTTAGTGTTTTACTGGGTTCTGTAACAAATTCAAGAAGGGTATTTTTAGCCATAAGGGTAGTCAACTTTAAGCTGGTCCATGACCTCACAGGCAGCCTCACAGAGCTGCTAGCATGGCTGCAGACTCATAGGCGTAAGTAAAGAAGTTCAGTTTATTAGAGAATGAATGAAAAAGCAATAAAAGGAAGAAAAAAGTGTTTCAGATTGAAATGCGTCAGGAGATGAATCAACATGTTTTTCATTAATAGATCTATAATTTCATCAGAAAGTATATGCTTTGTGATTCTAATTACTGTTGTTACAGACTGAGCTGAACATTCAAGTATCAATAGAGCCCAGGCGAGAAGTAGTGGTGATCTGTTCATCAAATACTCAGGACCTTTCTTTTCTTAGAAGGAGTCAGATATAAATGTCCCCTGTGGGAGGAATACCAGTCAGGAATTAGAGAATTAAAGGGAGCAGCTAACAATCATCAACACGTTCCCCTCTTCATGCAAATGAAAACCTAATGTCTAGGGTTGGATAGGCCCATCAGCGTTGCATCTGACTGTGTCACTCCGTGATAACTGGTTGACTGATTTAGATGGGAACGCTGGTCATGTGCATCTCTGACGCAGACGCACCAGTTCCCCGCCCTAATGAGGGCTTCTTCTTCTCCTGTCACACTGACATTGGGATCAACGTCTCCGCCATGAAAGCTGGACAGCTACCCTCATCCTCCCATGTACTGGCTCTTTATTCTGATTCATATTCATGTGCGGAAGCTTCTTATAGAAAAGTGGCTCATGAGGATGCACTTCCATCGCAGATAATTGGAGTGACCGTCAGTGAGATATAAGTGCACCTTCCTCAGCTTTCGACGTCCTGTTTTTGATTTAGGGTATTAGAATCCAGAGTGGATGCCACGCGTTTGACTTGCAGTTTGGTAGATTGCACGCTTTACCTCAGATACCCTTCAAACACTGGGTTCATTTGACGGCTTTGGATTGGATTATCCGGTCCCTTCAACTTTTAATTTTTACTATTCAATCTATACTGAACCACTGAGAGTGGGAAGATGACACAATCTATGTCCTGTTCCTACATCCCAGCGTTTCACACAATGTCTTAAAATGTGAGTAATGTAAAATGTGCAATAAGTTGGTAGTTTGAAACTGAAGTAGCATAGTTAAAAACCGTGAAAAAGGGAGAACAATTGTGGCCGTGAAGCATGCAGGGAAGTTGAACCCATTGAATTTGCACGGCAGACTGAAATGCTGCTTGAGACACGCTGACCTCTGAGAGAAAATCTAACAGGGAGGAGTCTCCAAGAGAGGCAAAGTCACATTATCAACTTTTATACAACACCACTCTGGCTGAATAGTAAAGCAGCAAGAAGAGATGGCTTGCAGTAGGTCGTAAGTTTCACCTGTGATACGAGGTAAGTAGCTCAGCAGCTTGTATTGCCTTCCTTAAAGTTTGATAAGTCTGCCTTAGCGCCAGAACCAGAATATTGGGCGGTCTTAAGCAGAATCCGACTTGGCCCTCATCCCTGGGGCCTCACCCTACAGAGTACACTGCCAGCAACCCTAGCCCTATTTTTAGGCCTCTGCTCAAAAATTGCATACCCATACTAAAGAGAGTGTAGATCTCTAACTACAAGGTCTATTTTAATAATTTTTATGTTATAATAATTGTAACACTTGTTCAGATGTGTAAATATTGTGTATATGTTACTGGTTAATAGTAAATGAAGATGGAACACAGCTCAAATTGAACATTTTCAGGTTCGCCTGAAAAAAAAGCACTGAAAGCATGAGTATCTCATTTTAATGATGCAGGTGAACGTTTAAAACACTCCCACATCATAGCACAACATGTCAGAAGTCCCTAAACAAAATGTGGCTTTGATAAAGTGAAGCAGGACAAAGTTAGAGGTTTAAGTACAGAGAGGTCACGCAAGGTCGTCATTTTGGAAACAGCTGTTCCAGCTTTTCCATTGTACTTTTATATACTATATAACTATATATTTCACTTGTTTTATCACTAATAGTGTTCAATCTATCCAAATACAGCAGTTTGGCATCATTTTGAACTTTCAGATGCTCTCAGAGCCTGCAGACTGCAGGCTTCATGTGTATCTCAGCCTCTGATTGGTCAATTCCAGACTATGACACCTTGTTATATGCGGAAGAGTGTCAGGAAGACGCTGGGTGTAAGCTGGTGTTGATTGATCAATCATAAATGCGCCATGTGTAACCCAGCATAAAAACGGATTCGCTTAAAGTGAAATTCCATCCCCCACGGTCCCCCAAGCTTGTCTGACCCCCCTTTCTCCAGGAAACAGTTGAAAAAAGACAGGAAATACGTAGCAACAGTGTATTTAGCTGGGAAAATGGAATATTCTACCTTTTTCTTGATGATTCTTCTCAGAGTAAGGGGCATTATGGCTTTTTCTGCGGTGGAGCGGCTTGGTGTTGTGTTGCTTGTTGGCTTGTATCGTTGTAATGGTTTCACGGAGAGAAATTCTGACGATATCGCTGGATTCTGTGTCGAATTCTCATGCTTTCTGCTATCTCCTTTGACCATGCTAGCTTCTAGCTTCGTGTTTGTAGGTTTGTCCGGAGTGCTGGCTCGCCGAGTCATGGCGAAAAATACGTGATATTGTGGTAAATGTTCTTGTTGATTATATTAGTTTGTGTATCATTTTGTTTGCAGTGTGTAAAGTGGTTTACATGACTATGTTGCCCAGAATCTCTTCGTTAATTTGGTCATATAACGTGTGTAGCATTAATTATATTTGATTCTGAAAAGTGCATTCTACGACACGCTCTTCGCTAAACGGTCTTGCTCGAACCCCAAATGGTCCTCGCTCGGGCTTAAACAGTTTAAACAATGCAATGCAAAAAAATCCCTCATTTAAAAAGCTAGTTCAACTGGTGATAACACTGAACACCAAAGCACTTGCTGAGATGATGGAAAGCTAGAAACACAAGCACTCACAATCAAATAGTTTCTACGAATCTAATCACTGAAACACCTGAAATGTTACAAATATTCAGTCATTGTATCATGTATCATTTATGTTTAATGGATGATAATGATGGATGTTTAAATAGGTCAGGGACAGGAAAATAGGTTTGACTTTTTTTAAATTTTTCAAATACATTTAGCTGAACTAGGGTTTTGTTTGTTTCCAGCTTTTCAGTGAAGCTAAGTAGGAGCTGCAAGTAGTGCTAGGACAAAACATTTGATCTCAGCAGCAGTGTTCCCTTTAAATGGCATGTACTGAGGAGTGGCACTTAAAGTAGCTAGTAGACCAACTAGCTGGACCGACCAGCTATATTGTTGATGTGGTAAATACGTTATTTTCATGAAAATTAAAGGGGCAATGTTTAAGAAAAAAAATTGCAGTGTTGCCGTTATGTCAAATATGTCTATGTATTGTGTCGCAAAGATATCTACTGAGCATGCTAACCAGCTAGCCCCGGCCCATCCTGTTTTGTAAGACCAATTGTACCTGTTGAGGTGATAGTGAGTCACTGCAGCGTCCAGTCTGTCCTCAGTCCAACATGAGAGGACGAAGAAGTAGAGCTGCCCCGAGAGCTTGCCAGTCACATTGAAGGTACAGGGTCTGTGTATGTTTAGATAGTTATATATATGATCTGATCTTCATTTCATCAAATGTAAAGCAAGCATAGGTGGAGTGGAGCGTTTCAGTGTCCATGCTCTCACACAACGTTGTGTGTCTGTGCTAAACGATGCACGGGTACATTATGGATGGAGATGATGCACTTAATAGGAAATGACACTTGTATTATTTTGATATCAGAGAGTGACGGACAATAATGAACAGCTAACAAGTAACCCTAGAGGGGAATGTGAAGAGATCTGACCCTGTATTTCAAGTACAGCCATTTAATTTTAGACACCGAATACTGATCTTTGAGATGAAGGATGAAATTAAGATGAATGATACAACCACGAGATAAATGGGTAAAAAGAAAAGTGCCACACCGGAGAACTAACAGTCTGTCTAAACCTCATCAGCTTGAAGCTCATTCCAGTGATGGATTGGTTCTGTCCGCACTATCTGCTTTGATGGGAAAAGCTCACGTCTGGTGAATCCTCTCCGTCACTTTCTTCTCGGGCAAACCACATAATGTCTGCTTAGAGCTAAAAGAAATAAATAAAAAAGATGATCGTAGGGAGGCAGGGACAGATCTCTCCTGTGCTCCCTGTTCCTCCTCTGGGCCGGCTGTCTGATACGACAGCTTACCCGATGGCCACTGCCGAAGATGACGCGCCCTCAGACATCCTTGTGTGCTCATCTCAGCTCTCGTTGAGAAATCTTTCCTGATGCCGTCGCTCACAGTTCTGTGCCGTGCCCACACAGTTAAGCGTGCCGCGCCAAATAGGTCAGACGTTCATTCAATTTCACCCTCACCAATCTGTGCTGTGTATCAAGCACTCTGTCTCGTTTGTGTGTGTTTTTATCCAAGAAATTACAATTTGGAATTTGATCAAAATAGATCAGATTCTCTCTCACTATCTCTCTTGCCATTTTTAATTGATATTAATGCCTGCCAATGCCATATGGGGAAGGGATTTGATTTTCCTAAGGGAAAGTTGGATGATTTAAGCTGGAGGAGAAGTGGTGCCATCCGCCTCTCGTTTCCAGAAAAGTGCACTCAAAATTGGTCATGAGTCTATCATTTGATTTAATTGATTAGGGAGGCAGGAAAAAAGTGAAAACACATTCAAAGTTAAAGGCAGATATTTTTCTTTCTTTTTCAGCCTTTTAAAGTTTTTTTATAATGTGCTAGCATCCATTGGAAGACGTGTTTGTGTCCACCTGATGAATGTTTGTCCACTGTTCTCTCTCTATTAGCTCCGTCTACAGCAGCACCTATAAAAAAAACTTGGCTCTTTAGCTGCTCAATGCTCTGCTGTTCGTACAGTCAAATGATCAGAGTTCTTCTTTGCAAAAACAACAACAACAAAAAGGTGCCCAGTGTGGCTCAAAATGGGTTTGATTGAGAAAATCAAAAGAGTTGAGGGGAACTAAAGAGTTGGTGATAATTACACATGAGTTATTTGATTAATTTGTCATTCATGGTCACGACAAGTTAGCTTTTTAAATATTATATTTTTCCACAACCTTAACCAAGTGTTTTAGTGGCCTAATCCAAGCAGGGCCTATGTTTCTCCAAAAAGATGTGTAAATGCATCAAAAACTCATTCAAGAAGGATTGAAACCCTGTTGTTCACACCACATCATAGGAGGTGTGAGACACATTCTAGCCAGTTGTTTAAAAGGTGTAAATGCACCCTTTAAGCAGTGGAAATAGCCACACAGGGGCTGTCCTCTGTGATAATGGCAGCTAAAGTTACACTGAAACTAGCTGTCGTCATTCTCTCTGTCTAGTTAAAGGGACAATGCTCGGAGAGAGCATTGATCTGTAAAAAGGTAATATAACTTTTGTCTCACCCAAACAGTTCATAAACAGCTATTGTTGTAACTTAACTGCCACCTTCTTCTGGTCTTTTGTTAGCTACCAAACAGCTCCAGGTGCAGCACCACCTCCATTTGGACTGGACCCCAACAGAGACACATATTTGAGGCTCAGCATAAGTGTCTTAAACCTCATCTGGATTTCATCTGGATACAACACGCTTGAAAAGTGTAACTGGGACCCAAAACAAGACAAAATGTCTGCTGTGAAAAAAAGGCCTATTGGGAGCAGGCTTCGTGTTATCAGGCTGGTCTCATGTGGCATAGCTACGAAAGATAACGGAAAATAATGCGCCGTAATTTGTAGATATCACACAAACTCATTTTGTCCACATAATCATGTAAAACAAAGAATTAAGACTACAAAGTCTCACATTGGGTGGGCAGGAGATGGAGCTAGATGGGTACTTCCAGCCAGGAGACCACAGTTCGTTCCCTGTCTGAAACGGGAGGTCAACGTTGATGTTATTGTCACGTAACTTGCGTAGTTCAGTAACGGCACTTATGTAGTCATTTCAACTGAAACGACGATCTATTTCTAAACGTAACTGAGTTTCCTGTGAAAAAATAAGTTTATTTTGAAAAGACCGCATGCATGTAACGAGATATCGACATCGACATGTGTTGCTGGATTTCGTAGGAAAACGGGTTAGGGTGTTAATGTTTGTTAGACCTGTGTACTGTACTGTATTTTCTCCAAACAAGCAGCAACCTCCGATGTTGAAAAATGAAGCCAACGCAGAAATGCCACAAACTACAGTTCAACGAATGTCCACTTGAGCCTGGCTCCAAAACGATTCAATCCCCAAAGACTCCCATGTTAAAATGAGCAGAAGTCAACATGTTTACAGCCTGGTACAAAAATATATATTGCCGGTCATGACTGTATCGGGGGTGAATTTTTATACAACTAACCCATTTAGATTATATTAAGGCTTATAGTGATATATAACTAAGGGCGTGGCTGCATTGACTGACAGGTGGGTGCTGTCTCATGACACTACTAGCTGTCTCCTTTGCTGTGTCATCCGGGTTCACCTCATCTCCACCGACGATCCATCTCTTTGCTGATTTTAAGAGTTGAAGATGGCGACAGCCAGAGTCACTTTGAGAATCACAACAGCTCTTCAGACCTATATGGGTATCATCCCGGAGACCACGTCCATCTTCTACACAGTCTATGATTGCCCCTTTAAAATTTGTTATCCTCAGTGGAACCTTTATCTGCACTAATCTCACACCACTGTTGGCAAATTGCATTTTTCAAATTGTTCATTTTTAGAATGATCTGGTAATTTACAGAAAATGCACGACATCCTGAAATACCAAGATGAGTCACACTGAACTATAACATCCTGTAAATGTATTACTTGGTGACATCACTGTCACAGCCTTAAAGTCAAACTGCTGCTCTGACCCCGCTCTCCCCTACAGGCTCGTTTTAACACTCCGTGATAAACCCCGTGCTGCAGTCAGGGTGTATATTGTGTCCGTGTGTCCCGGTCTGAGCGTGCGTGTGTTCCAGCTCTGAGGATCTACATATGTATGCTGTCCGTGTCATCTACTCCCCCAGTCACACGGATGGTGTCTGGATTGGTGTTTGAGAATAGTACACCCCCACTTAGCTCTGTATTTATATTAAATATTAAATCCAATTTAAATACAAAATTACCATATTAAATATTAACCGACATTGTAAATATTTAATGCGAGCCCTTTACCATAGGCCCGGTATTCATTACCATGCAGTGCTGGATTTTAATGGGCAATTTCCCCGGAGACCGTGTGTGTGGGTTCCTCCTGTCCTCAGAGCTGCAGCAGGGGACGCTGTTGCACTGCGTCTCTCTTGGGGAGCCCGTCCAAAAAGAAATACATTAAGAAAGGAAGGAGGAGACGGACTAAGGGACACGATTTGAGAAACTGAAAGATGCAGTTTTACTGTTAGTGTTCCATTCTCTTTTTCATTCATTGGTGTATATCAGCTGTGTGATGTGAGGGGCCACTGCCCAGTGTGTTGTCCGCTTAACGCATGCTGGGACAAACTGAAGGAAAATCTGGAGAGGAGAACAGAGAAGTGACTAAAAACATAAATCAGACACTTTTCTGTTCGTTCATCTTATACACATTAAAGCCAAAAGGAATAACAATCCTGCTTTGCCAGTAGGGGTCAGGCTTACACTACTTGATGAAAGGTTTCTCTTTAAATTACATTCAAGGAGAGGAAAGCGCCTGGCTGTTTCTATTTGCTTCTCTCTCTGATTGATTGCTTCTACACAGTGTTGACGTCTACAGTACAAGGGGATTTCCATTCAAGCCCTTACACTACGGTAGGTACAAATTGGACTGTATATGACGTCCTTCAGGTCCGACATATCGTCTGGAACCCAGCATTTCACCATGAAATTCAACAGTCAGGGAAGGTAGCACTTCTAAAAAGAAAGAAAATATGCAAGAAATTGGAGCTAATGTTTTCTAGAGGGAGAAATCTAAAAGATGAAGAGGGGAGATGAACTTAAGAGAGGAGACAGAGAAAGCTGTGAGTCGAAGAAATTAGCTTTATAGCTTTATGGAGTGCTGGGGAGGAGGTGTAGGGTTAGAGATGCATGGGCACGCAGCTCCTCTGAGGCAAGGCAGGGAGGAACATTAATCATTGGGAGACATCTGTTCATTCTGCCACTTTACAATTCTGTCAAAGAGCTCGGTCCCCCCCCCCCCGACCATCCACTCAGAGAAAACCTGTCCTCCGTTAAGCATGGACAGGCAGAGTGAAACATCAGAGCCTGCATCCACTAAGAGCCGCCTTCAGTTTGTTTTCCATTCAAGCCCATTTAAGATGAACAAAACAAGAGGACGGGGAAGAGAGTGCAGTGTGTAAATCAGTGCTATTATCTGCATTCAGCTGCTGTCATGGAGGAAACAGCCTCTAGCCGCTGACACACACACAAAGGCATTTCTTCTGTCATTTTAGGGGACATTTCATTGACTTACATTCATTCTTTGGAGAATTACGCTTTACTAAATACGTATGCAACCCCAAACCACAACCTTAAGCTAACATGAATGAAATCACAAATCGGCTAAACGACGAATTTGTGGCAAAAATAAATAGGGAGCGATTAGAAATCTTTCCTCAAATATGACTTAGAGCAAAAAACATTTTGTGAAATAAGCCTCAAATTGAAAAGTTTGCACATGTATATGTGGCGCAGAAATGAGTAATGTGAAAATGATGCTCCTCAACTGTGCAAGGATTATAAGGTAATAAAAAGTTATAGAGGGATAAATGCAGGAAAATTAAATATGGACTCCAATTTGTGCCAGCGTTAATCCGAACCGATAACTTATTGATATGTGCATTTAGTGTAAGTGAATAGTGTTTTGAATGTGAATGTTTTGAATGTTCTGATTTAGAGTTATTATATCAACGCCATTTGTGTACTATTTTTGTGTATTTGCATTGTGTAATTACCCCTCTGTGATATTGTTTCCATCGTCACTAGTGAAATCATGCGTGGTGGGTTTCACTGTGTGCCCAAGGGATTCACAGCCAGTGATACATGCATGATGCAGAATACAGAAGAAAGTGTATGAGCACTTTTCACTCAATTCTTTGTTGTTGGTCTTCTTTCGTGTTCTTTATTAAAATGTGGCATGAAACATTCTCAGAAGCCACAGTTTGTATGGATGTGTTTTATACATGTGTGGTCCCTTAAGGGACCAGTACAATGTACTGGTCATGTGACCAAGGCAGCCAAAGTCCCCATGAGGCTACTTTTCTGTAGCTGGGCTGCTTGTACAATACACCTTGTATTGTTACAAGGTAATACGTCGATACGCCCTTACTATTAACGTCCTTGAGAGTTTAAAATTATAGCTAAAAGAAAAGCATACTTTCACAACTTTTTATATTCAGTATTGACAGCAACATTACATCCTTTATGAATAGGCATGTACACATAACTTTATCAGAGTTTGAAATTCACAGATAAGGATACCGCATATATAGTTGATATGTCTGCATCACCAAAATGTGTCTGTGTTTTTGGAATGTTTTGTATATAGTTTTTTATCATTAAAAATACAAATTTTGTTATTATATAGTCCCGCCCTAGTGTGCTGTGATTGGCCGGTTGTCCATCTACATAGATGGATACCAGAACTGTATTCTGTTGAATAGGAGCACCATCACAAAACCAAAAAATGTATGAAACCTTTTCTCCCTGTTTTCTTACTTTTGTTGTTAAAGGAGAATACAGAACAGATATGTAGCCTGTGCTGTAGCAGACAAAACATTTTAAAGCAATTTAACTTTGATTGGACTTTAAAGCTAATGGAACACCATAGAATAAAGAGCCAATGGTGATCTATAACAGTTTCCTATATTATTAGTTTCCATAGTCAACAGCCCTGCAGTAAACTTAGTAGCAGACTAGCTGACTAATGCCAGTGCTAATGCTAGTGCTAACGCTAGCTCAACTTCCTCTGCATTTTTGACACTAGCTCATTAAGAAGTGTGTGCTGCCTGCAGTGGTTGGCAAACTCAAAAATGAACCTGTATTATTTAAACACATCTCCAACAATAACTTAAATTAACCGGGACTGAAATCAAGTTTTAACGTACGAGCAGTAAGCTGAGAGGACATGTTGGGGTTTGAGCCATCTGTGGGTAGTATAACAAAAACAGGCGGTGTATCTTTAGTGTGCCACATATTTCAGCACAAAGGGAGGACCCAATAAATCTCTGTTATCTGCTAAGATTGGTCCTGCTTGTTCACGGGCCCTTTCACGGGCCTTCTTATATTTTTCAGTGGGAGCATCAAATCAAATCTGAATTCAACCTGTGAGTGCGTGGCGCTCTAAATGGTGTCCTCCCATTGGCAACAGAGGAGAGCGGAAGATGAATGAGGCCTTTCTGTGGGTTTTGACGACTGCAGGCACGAGGGTGCTTTGTCATCATAATATTGAAAGTGAGTTTTGCGAGTCTGTGCCTTTTGGCCATGAAGGTGTGCGCCGCCCTGTTTCACAACTCATTAGAGTCAACATTTTGATTGACTGCCGGCTATTCAAGCTGATATTGGAGTTCATAGGAATTTCTAAAGCTCTGTGGAACTTTCACATTGAGAGTTTTTATACTTTTGGTGGTAAGGTCATAACACCTGAGAGCCTTAGACAAAAAGTACAGACAAACACATTACACATTATGTTTGTTTCCTGTGCTTTTCTCATTTACTTTAATAAAGTTAATAAAGTTACATGTTGTCTTCCTGCTCTGTGCACAGAGGATGTACCATCTGGTCTCTCCACGTGATTTGTCTCTTTCATTTCCTTTACTTGTATTTTAAGATATTTTTGCTGTCACTATACTCACTTCTGATTGGCCAGGTTGTCATATAGAGCCAACAGCCTTTTGTGTAGCATCTTGAAGTAAGCTGTGGACGTAATGTCATGTAAACCCAGTGACTTCTCGCTCTAATGACGTTAGTTGTTCTGAGTGTCTACTAATGACGTGGATGGGTTTACATTGGAGTTAGTTAAAACACATGCAGACGTTAAAGGGTGCCTCTGTGTGTCGGCATCAGATGCCGAGCGACAATCCCCAAGCGTCGGTATTTCACACACAAAACACCAATGTGTCGGTTATTGAAGAAAGAAAATATTCTCGAGCAGCACATTTGAACATTTATTTAATTTGTCATATGCTTTACATTCTACAAGCAGGCTGGCTTTGAAGCTTTGACATAATAATGAAGGTAATCTGGCACTTTTCTTCCACATTCTGAATACAAAAAGCAGCAGCTAAATATTTCAATCAAAGATTTGAAATTCTTGGGGGGGGGGGTACATCACATTTCCATGTTGGCTGCTGGCCGTCGAAGAGAGTCAAAAAGATTGGGGCCAATTATGTACGTCTCTCTTGGCTGATAATGTGCAGATGCGTAGATCTGCTCAATGTGTTTGTTGTTCATGTTGTATCTCACCAAAACTCTGTCCTTGTTACTTTCAGGGTCGCTGCGGTTGTAGTACCTCCTGACTTCATAAGGCAGTTTGTCGGCGTGGAGAGCGTGGAGGTTTCCAACGGTGTAGTACTTGTATTGCCTTTTGTCCTTTATTGGTGGAAGCAGACGCCTGGGCCCTTTGTTCTTAAACTCATGGAATCCGTACTCTCCTACCGTGGGATCGCACAGAGCCACCATGTTGTTGTCCACGCAGTCCTGAACGTACCACACCAGAAGCTTGAGGCCGTGGCGAGGCGGCGGTTGACCGAACCCGCTGTCCTGCAGCTCTTGGTCTGAGTCGAGTGTTTTCAGAGAGGTCAGAGCGACCGACAGCACCAGCGCTAACTGAAACAAGATTTCTTTGCCCTGTGCCATGTCGAGGTTATCTTTAAAAAAACATCACAACATCTTGATGAAAACATTCCACTGTACACAGGTTTATATCTACATCACATAACAGTTTTATCCTCACCTCTCAGTTGGTAATATGAGGAGCAAGTTTGTCTGTAACAGCCGTCTCAAAATGTGCCTCCAACCACAGCCTAACTCTGTGCGTTCTGCTGCAGATGGAAGAGCTGCTGGGCTCCGTGGTCGACTCCTCTCTGTCTTGTCTTTGGAGGATGAAAGCAGCGTACTTGTTATTTTGGCCAGCGGTAGAGCTATTTTCGCTCTTTATTTGCCATGAAAGAGGAAGTGCTGTGTTTCCTGCACAGCTGGGGTCTGCACAAAGTTTGGTTTCTAATCAGAGTTAAGCCTCAGTTTGAAATAGCATTTATAATGTTGACGATTGCAGAGTTAAGGTATCAAACTGTAAGTAGCATGTTTACAGAGTTATATGTAGGACATGTTCAACTGTGGCACATGTGCTTGTGTTGTGAAGGAGGAGCAAGTGCATATCAAGATTCAGACTCACAGGACTTTGTGGTTTTGAGTGTTCTGTGGTCTGTTGTTACAGTTTTTACTTCTGCTGTCTCTCCCAATGATGAACAACATCTGCTGTCAAATGATGTGCAACACGAGGGCTCTGCAAAAACAACAAAAAAACTGCGTTACAGTTAGATAAACTGTACATTCCGCTACCAACTGGCTGTGACTGCATGTGTTAACTATGCACTATACTTTGATGTCAAATCAAGTGGAGTCAGCTGCTGTGTTGAGTGTGGTTAGAAGTTCATCAGGCCAATGCAGAAATTATACTTGCAAAAATACATGTAAAAAAACTCTGCAGACCTTGGGCAGATCAGAGTGTAAAGGCTGGAGATGTACTTTCTTTTAACTACGCGCCTGCATGGCCATCGCTTATCCTGCGTGCGTTTGGAGCTTTGATTGTCTACGACAGGGGCCAAAAAACACATGATTTGGTCACCTGGGGACACAGCACACAGTTGCCTATGCACACATCTAGCAGACAAAGAGCAACATTAGCATTCAATATTCCAACAATGAGTCTATTTTTAGCTCTGTTTTTGGTCTCCACCAACTCCTGAGGGAAATATCTGTCTCTTAAGCTGCTAAATGCTCCACTGTGTCCACCAGCTAGTCTCTAACAGTGTCCGTCTGCTGTTTGCTGCTGAGCAGGTAGAATACAGTGGGTTTATCACAGCTTTTTTACCACTGAAAACAGCTTCCTGCTGCTGCTGGAAATGAGGTCGATGACAGCAGCAAGTGGAGGGGAACTTCCGAAATAATCATTCTGGTCACTGTGGGTGACATCTTAGACATTACACGTACCCATTTCATTCGTTATTGTTGTAAAAATATAGATTTCTTAAGCTTTAATGTTATATCCAAAAATCAATAAAAGTATAAAAGAAAACAACCACAATCGTACGCATGAGGCATGTATCAGTCCGTAGTCAGTGCAACAATGCTTTTTCCTCCAAACAAGATCTATTAAATGGGATTTGTATTTGATAGTTTGTGTTTGCTGGTGTAAGTCAGACAGAGCTAATCAGGGTGAGTTTGTGTTGCTCAGGCTGAGTCCTAAGCTGTGTCCCATTACAGGAGATGTCTCCTTTGAGAGACACAGCCTACTATGGTGCACCCTTCAGAGGACTGACGCTAATGGCTTGAACCTGCACCTCTTCCCTAATTGAGATGTCATCGCCATGCCCTGCCCTGCCCCTCCCCCCACGGAGACTGTGCTCGTTATTCACAGTGGGGCAGGAGAGCCTTATGCAAAGTGAGCCACAAAAGTAAAGTGAAAGGGCCACCTGGCTGCGGAGACATGGAGGGGAATGGGTTAAGAGTAACGAGAGAGGAGTCCGCAGTCGATTAATGGCAGAATCCAACGGCCAATGAAAGGTGTCTCTGAGAGTGCGTGAGTCACAGCGACCACACATTGTCGTTGAGCATGCAGCCATAAATGATCACCCAAAATAATATGCCGTTTGGTGCAGCAGTGTGCGAAATTAGCCGTGGACAGACAGAGAGATGCACACACACGCACATACTCTCCTGACGGAGATAATAACTCTGAAATAATATGGATAAGGATAAGGCTGACATTTTTTTTCCAGCTTTTGTAAAAACAATCTGAACAGCTTTGTGCAGTGTGACTGCAAAACAAAGAGCTGCAAGGCTAAACAAAGAGCTG
>JAVDOI010000008.1:24212548-24240048 GCA_032191485.1 Leptoclinus maculatus
GACTGTTGGTAGCAGTCCTGAAGACATCCCAGTCTGTGCAGTCCAAACATGCCCGAAGATCCTCTAGAGCCTCACTGGTCCACTTCTTGAATATCCTAACCACAGGTTTACAGAGCTTGAGTTTCTGCCTGTAAGCAGGAATCAGATGGACCATGACGTGGTCAGAGAGACCCAGTGCAGCACGAGGGACGGCGTGATAGGCCCCGCTGATAGTGGTGTAACAGTGATCAAGAATGTTCTCCTCTCTGGTTGGGCATTTAATGAACTGTCTGTATTTAGGGAGTTCAGTTTATGATGAAGGATTCCAGATCGGGAGAACAGTGCTGTAGAATCACTGTCACATCGTTGCACCAGCCACTGTTGGAGTAGAAACAGATACCTCCACCCTTCGTCTTGCCGGAGAGCTCCGTGTAGCGGTCCGCTCTGAACAGCTGGAAGCCAGCCAGTTGGAGCGCAGAGTCCGGTATCGATCCACGGAGCCAGGTCTCAGTAAAGCACAGAACGGAGGATGCAGAAAAGTCTCTGTCTCTCCCCACCAGTAGCTGAAGTTCATCCAGTTTATTGCACAGTGAGCGGACGTTTGAGAGAAATATGCCCGGCAGCGGTGTACGAAATCCACGTGTGCGGAGACGCACAAGCGCGCCGGCCCGTTTCCCTCTCCGACGGCGTTTCACTGCATGGGCTAAGGTGAATGCACCTTTGACGAGAATGTCCAGTAATTCCACAGAAGTTAGCAGAAAAGTTGGAATTAAGTCCGCTGGAGTTGTTCCCCTGATGTTCATGAGCTCATCTCTGGTGAAAGAGCTCCGGGTATCGCAGCAGAAAACAGTATTTACAACAAAAACAACACAAAACAATGCGCACCGACACACCGTGGCAGCCTTCCACGGCGCCATCTTGGATCAGATCATCCCCTTGCTTTGCCTTCAGACAGCCTATTTAAAGCTTGGTGCACCTCATATGACATAATTGCCCTTGAGTCATTACCCTCAAAATTAGGGGTGCAACGGATCACAAACCTCACGGTTCGGTTCGGATCACGGTTCTTGAGTCACGGTTCGGATCAACAAAGTAAAGGGGAGGAGACAAATATAACTTTGCTTTCCATTTATTAATTAAAGAACTTCAAGAACACTTAAAGCAAAGAACTTTGGGCTATAGTCTTACATGAAAACAAAAATATTGAAGATGTCCAATTTGAAGTTGTCCAAGTTGAGACCCTCGTCCTTTGATCAATATTGAAAGAAAGAAACAGCCAGTGAGCTAGCTTACACTGTTTCAACTGAACTGAACTGCTCGGCAACAACTTGGGTCTGTGTTTACTTCCTGACAGGTTATGTCATTCAAATACACAATAATGTTTACCATTACTGTGCCATTATTTTCAAAAAGATGAGAATACCTCCATTGTCTGGGGAGAGGGTAGACCTTTCTGTGGTGACTGGGATATTACTATTGGGCCTGTCAAGCTTCCACTCTGATGCTTCTGTCAGCACCTGCACCAGGTGTGTGTCTGTGTGACTCTCACAGAAGGGGCGTGTCTGCAGCACCGGACTATGAATCACTCCGCCGTGGTGAAAGCGGTCACAGTCTTTTCCTTGTCGTATGTCTTTCTCTTTAAATAATGCCTACATACCGTAACGGTTTTGTCCACCACCCTTATCCGTCATTATACTTTACAGGGAAGACAAAATGCTCCCAAACTTGTGACTTAAATGACCCGGGGGCTTCTCAAGTTCCTCCGCTCGCCATGACTTTCGCCGTTAAATGCTGCTCCGTTGACGTGAACACACTACTGCTTTATATCTGTTCACTGACACTTTGCATTGATATTCGGGGACTTGTTACTTGAAAAGGAACAGCAGCAGTACAACTTTATTACACACTATGATGATTACACTGTAAAAAAAAAAAAAAAAAAAGAATACTCAATTGATCCGCGGTTCACGAGTGATCCGAACCGTGAGGGGTGATCCGAACGGATCACGGATCGACCCGTGATCCGTTACACCACTACTCAAAATGGTTCACCATATACAAATCTCTTTTGATACAGTTGAATAAGGTACTATAATGCTGTCGCCATAACTCAGCAATGTTGTTTGTCCGTGAAATTCTATCAACGGTTGCACGGTTAAGATGTTTTTGCAGTTAAGAGCTCTCACTTCTTTCCAAAAATCAACAACATTCTTGGCCATGGAATCAGCCCTCATGGCTTGCTCATTTGTACAAATGAAGCGAATGGCATACTTATATCTAGCATTGATGAGCTTCTTGTACTCAAGCACTGGCCCCTGGGTCTACCAGCTATAGCCCATGATTTAAAAGCTTCACAGGCTTCAGCACGATACTCAGCTACATACTTGTTCCAACCAGTTTTGATGTTATGGGTTTTATTTTTATGCTTGTAGTAGGGCTTACTGTCTTTATACAGAGCACTTACTATATCATTATACATGAAGCAGAGATCTATCCTATGCACCACATTCTTACAATTAACGTCAGTCCACATAGCTGCATCTCTAGGTAGATGAATACTACTTGAGGATTGGTCTGTACAAGCAGAATAGACTAAGATGTCCTCTTCAGTGAGAGTTGACCAGTCAAGTTTTTCTGTGTTGACACTATTTCCATTTCTAGATAGTGCCGGTAGATGTTCGACATTTATCGACATAGCAAAAGGTATATGATCAGTTGTTGCTGCCCCATAAAGAATGCCCATACATCCCAATGAAGCATGTGCATCAGCTGTACTAATACAATGGTCCAGCCATGACGTAGTGTGCCAGGCCTCACTAATGTACGTATAGCTATCTGTAGGCAAAAGCACTTTGCTTTATACAAAACAATATAAAATGATTGTCTTTACAGAACTGAGCCATCTGATTGGCAAATAACGAGCTTGTGTCTGCGATATCTGCATTCATATCCCCAATGACATATATACTAGAATAAGTATTATCTTGAATAACGGAATTGATGAAGGCAAGTGATGATGTTTCGCTGTGATGATTAAATGTTGTTTTTTTTATCAGTATATATACACAGAGTGTTGTTAGATTAGATGAGAGAGAGAGAGAGACCATAATTAAAGAAGTTATATCTTTTGTATGAATCTGATGGGACTTTTAAGTTTTAAGATTACAGATCACCTCTGTGGTGGAAAAAACTATTCATTAGTACCGAGTGAGTCAGTATCTCACCGGATGTTCTAGAAGTCTATCTGGACTCAATCAGGTCCTTTAGGATCCCAGTGAAGATGATCTGGAACCACTGAACGGTCCTCTCCAAAATGTGTGGAGGCACAGAGGCAGGAGGAGAAGCCCCCTGGATGATCAGTCCCCGTCCGCAGTTGGTTCCCGATGATCTTTCAAGGGATCCTGTTCGTGACGCCCAGTTTGTGGTGGAAAAAACTATTCATTAGTACCGAGTGAGTCCTATAATACTGAAACAAGAAACGTTGAGAAAAGAAGTTTGTCCTTAAAGTATTTATTCTCTGCGCAGAGAAGGCTTCACCGTCATATTGACTGCAATGCAGTCTGCAGAGGATGAGCCCAGAGTGTTGGTTGTATATGACTTATAAAGACATTGAGCACATGGTGGGATAGGAGGAGTTCATCACTAGGACATCTGGACAACAGTGATCATTCACTGATCAACCATTGAATGGTTAATCACTGATTGGTCCACTGATTGCATCCCCATTCAGCCCCCTATCTAAGTTGACAGTATCAAGCCCCTGATTAAGACACACAGCCAATATTACTCAACCTGAGAGGACACTTACTGATCATGTCTGACATTATTAACTTTGTTAATACGAAAGGGTCAAAACACTGAGTGGTCATCTAATAAAACAGGAAGAAGATACACAGTGGAAATTTACCATCACACCTCATCCTGCGTTTTCTCATCAGAGATGTCCTACTTTTACTCCCTGTGACTGTATAGAAACATGACAGCAGTGGAACCTTTATCTTGACTGGAAACCATCAGTACAGCAGACGACTGCGTCTCTGGTGTGTCCATGTCATATCTGTGTTTGACAAAATGTATGCATTATGACCCAGTGCTCTGAACATAAATAAACCCTTAGTTGATTGATGATTCCATATAGTTATGTCCAAATACCAGCAAAACGAATGACATTTTTGGCTGTAGTTAATGTTTAGCACTAATTAGCAAATGTTAGCGTGCTAACACGATAAACTAAGATGTGCAAGCATTTAGCTAAGTACTGTGTCACAGAGCCGCTAACATGGCTGCTAGTCTCACATCGACATACCTTTCACCACAGCGCTGTGTCAGTGCTGAAGAAAGGTCTGGCTCCACACATTATCCTTCTGCAATAGGGAAGAAAAGAAAACTAGCTTGTTTGTATTATTTAAACCAATCACAATCGTAGGGTGGCACTAAGCCCAGGATGCAGCAATGGTGCCCTTACCATATTGATAGTGGAAGGTGAGGGCAATCCGCTTGAGACACACGGCGACTTATACCCACGGTTAGGGGTGCAACGGATCACACACCTCACGTTTCGGATCACGGTTCTTGAGTCACAGTTCGGATAATTTTTCGGATCAACAAAGAAAAGGGGAGGAGACAAATATAACTTTGCTTTCCATTTATTAATTAAAGAACTTCAAGAACACTTAAAGAAAAGAACTTTGGGCTATAGTCTTACATAAAAACAAAAATATGAAAAAAAAATATTGAAGATGTCCAATTTGAAACAAAATTAAATAAAAATAAAACATTCAAGAATATTCAATTCTGTTAAGTTTAAGTGCAACATGAGGTATGTTGAGACCCTCGTCCTTTGATCAATATTGAAAGAAAGAAACAGCCAGTGAGCTAGCTTCCACTGTTTCAACTGAACTGAACTGCTCGGCAACAACTTGGGTCTGTGTTTACTTCCTGACAGGTTATGTCATTCAAATACACAATAATGTTTACCATTACTGTGCCATTATTTTCAAAAAGATGAGAATACCTCCATTGTCTGGGGAGAGGGTAGACCTTTCTGTGGTGACTTTATTGCTATTGGGCCTGTCTAGCTTCCACTCTGATACTTTTGTCAGCACCTGCCCCAGGTGTGTGTCTGTGTGACTGTCACAGAGGGGGCGTGTCTACAGCACCGGACTATGAATCACTCCGCCATGGTGAAAGCGGTCACAGTCTTTTCCTTTTCATAGAGGCCTGGAACAAGCTTCATACTGAAGTGGGTGCGTGAGTGGATTTCGTAGCGTGGCTCAAGCATTTTAACCAGATTTTGAAATCCTTTGTTTTCCACACCGGAGTGTCCCCCGTCGCTGACAGACGGGATGGTGGCTCTTCATATGTGTGGACATGCCGATGTATTGACGTTGATCGTGTGTCTCTCTTTAAATAAAGCCTACATACCGTAACGGTTTTGTCCACCACCCTTATCCGTCATTATAAGTTACAGGGAAGACAAAATGCTCCCAAACTTGCGACTTAAATGACGCCGGGGGCTTCTCAAGTTCCTCCGCTCGCCATGACTTTCGCCGTTAAATCCTTTTAACCTGCTCCGTTAACGTGAACACATGCTTTATATCTGTTCACTGACACTTTGCATTGATATTCGGGGACTTGTTACTTGAAAAGGAACAGCAGCAGTACAACTTTATTACACACTATGATGTTAACACTGTTAAAAAAAGAAATACTCAATTGATCCGCGGTTCACGAGTGATCCGAACCGTGAGGGGTGATCCGAACGGATCACGGTACACCACTACCCACGGTCTACATCTTTCTGCATGGCTGTAAACTCCTAGCCTTGTTTAAATATTTTTGGTGTCCAACATGTCTTTTGAAGAGGGACCAATAGTGTGCACATCCTGACAAAAATACTATGACAAAAGACACAAAAGTAACTGTTGAGCACAAAGGAGGTCTGCCCACTGTTAAGCTCCTAATATGGTTTATTTCTCATAAAGATTCCTCAATCCCGGATTTGGCCATTGTTCATAAAGGAAGAGCAACACTAAAAGTGTGCAGACCTCCTTTGTGCCCTCCAGCGTGTCTCTTGACGTGCTATACACACATATATATATATATATACACATACACATACATGTCTCCTGATGAGACTGAGTCCTTAAAACTGTCTTTAAATAGGGGCCATGTGGTGTAAAGATGAGGGTCAACAAACAACACGGTCCATGTGAACTTGTTGAGCGGTGTGGATGTGCGTGTGTCCCCACATCATGGTCACTTAGCCCAGTGATCACAGCTGCTCCGTGGTGTTTGTGGCCATTCTAATAAGATAATCACCCGCTCAGGCCTTCCTGTGACTGCCTGCACACACACACACACACACACACACACACACACACACACACACACATTGGCCATGACCCTGAAGGACTGTAATCAGCATGTTTATGTTCCTCTCAGTTGTTTGCTTTTAGCCATGCAAAGACTGCCCTCCACTATAACACACACACACACACACACTCTCTTCAGCTTGTGCAATAAATCAACAGTCTAGTCTTTTTTTGCATGCTATTGAGTAATGTTTTTTCTTGTCTAATTTGACATGTTTTTTATGTCAAGTATCAACATTGTGAAAAGACAGAACAGATTTTTTGATTATTTTTGCCACCAAAGACCTCTTACAATCTGTCACTGACATCATTTGTTACTGATTGACACAGCCAATCAGAATGCTACTGCTGGAAACCTGCACAGCAGAAACAGCAAAGATCCAGGTGAAACATCCCCACACTTCAGTCAATAGGACTTGTGGTTTGGTCTTGTAGTGCTGTTTATTTACACCTAAATATATCCAGCGCTGGTTCATGACCCAGACACCCACAAAAACAGCAGCTGTCACGTGGACACAACATCACAGCCCCGTCTGCATGCGTTTCCAGAAAGCCGCATTCTGCAGCATGACATTTTTCACGACCCTGTTTCAGATTTACAACCTGCTGTGAAACAGACTGATGACGCTGCCAGAGCCCAGTTGTTCATTCTAGTAAACACCATAGACAGGAAACTACAGCTCAGCGATCAGCCCGCTGCAGTAAAAGCTCTTTGCTGATCCCCTGCTGGGGTCATTACAGAGGTCAAAGAGATATTTTAAACTATTCTCTGTAGTCTAGCTATTGATCAGGGTTGCCAAAATGTTTTTTTTTAATATATCTTCCAGCTGAATACAGAGACACATGACAGTATTTAATGGTACATGAAACTAGAAGGTTTGGCATCTCTTTAAAGGCAGAATGAGTAGGATTTTCAGAGTAAACAATTTGTAGACTCATACAAAAATAATCCTTCTCAATCATCACATCTGACAGAAGTTGCCCTCTGACTCTGACCTATTTTCTGATTTTGCAATGTGTGGGACATTTGTTGGCATCAATGACGTACAAAGCGACTAGCTGTCAGATCGTAAGCACGATCAAGAGGAAGCTACGAAAATGGCGGACATAGTGCAGAAAAAAACAAACCACCTTAACCTCTGTGACTACCAGAAGTTGGTTGCACAATCAGTGTCAATGTACAAAGACACCAATGTGAATAGAAATACGTGACATACAGATGATATATTGAATTGCTTTGAGAGTGAGATGGAAGGATTAACAGTCAGGAAGCAATTAGCCTAGCGTAGCATAAAGACTGAAACAGATGGCATAACTCAATAACACAGTCTTTATGCTAAGCTAACTCCTGGGCATCAAACACATATTACAAGATGGCGCCCCATTCATTCCAGTGAAAGTTGCTCACTGGTCACACAATATTATTGACATGAAAAAATAACATACTCTAGAGTCAAATTTGATTGGACTCAGCCAGCTGTTCCTTTTGCAATAATTGTAAATTAGAAAAATTCATTTTGTGCCAGTGTCACTGCATGTGAACCCACAGACATGCGTCCTATCTCACCGTATCCTCCAGTGTGTGTGTAGCTACTGTGACGGCCCGGCCTCTAACAGCAGTCGTGGCTGATTACCTGATGCAGAGCACCTGGTCCTGGAGCATAAAAGCCCTGCTCCAGTGTTGCTCTGCCCTGGTCTTTCTCCGGCGTACGTGGAGTGATCTCTGCCAGTGGCTGCCTGTTATATTTTGGTTTTGGTCTTTGGTCTCGCTGACAACACCCCACACTTAATCTCACACGCATCCACGTTCACATTACTGATGTTACTGACTGACACACTTCACAAAGTGTAATTACTTCTTTATTTAGTTAAAATAAATACTTTACTTTATCACCATCCCTTGTGTCTCGTCCATATTTGTCATGGCCTAGGAGCCGGGTTATGACACTACTGAGAACAATAATGGCCAGCAACGAAAGAAAACAGTAATAACAAAGTGAGTATCTGCAGCATACATCAGTATAATTATTCTCAATCTGTCTGTCTGACTGTATGAATGAATGAACCGGCACAGGTCATTAAAGATGTTTCCCCCTCAGCCGAGCTGAGCTGTGCTGCAGCCCATAATAACTAGCTTTCTGGGCCTATGTGGGTTAATCCACTGTTACATAAGGACAGTTCTAATGACTGTGTGTTTTGCTGCAGGTGATGGGTTTAATGGTACATACTCTGACTTTCACTTTAGACCCGGACCAATGCTATGCATAGCAGGAAAATATGAGAACTGCTGAGTGTTAACACACACACACACACACACACACAGAAGGGATACAGAGGTTTAGTTTTCCAGGTGGCCATTCAACCCATATTGAGTGCAGTAACACAGACAGGAAAATATTTCAAAGTGAGCCAACACATCAATGCTGCCTTCAGGGATATTTTGGTAATAACAGAATTACAACTTGGGTATACATGAAAGATATGAAGGTAGTAGTGGAGACAATTACAACAGTACACCTGTATACTATGTGTAGCATTACTAAGGAAGTACTATAAGTCGTGGTGACATATCCAACACAAGCATGTTACTTTATTACTACTCCATCTTAATACCGCTTAGTATTATTGTGTTTTTTGTATAATTATATATATTTTATGCTATATCATAGTAATCTTTTTATTTGTATTATATATTCACATTACTGTATAATGTGTCTATAATTAACGTATCCTCATATGACTGAATGATATCTTGTTATTTTTCGTACATTTTCCTACAAATGTCCAGCAACACGAGCATCAGTGCGCCTGTGGAAGCCGCTGCAGGGTTTGAGCAACTAAACTTGGGTAGGTTTAGGGAGAAGATGGTGGTTTGGGTTACAATCCGTACTGAAGTGGTGTTGCTGAAGTATGGAAGTTGACTTTTGGTTTCACTTGGGACATGACCAGTCTCCTTGGTGAAAGTCCACCCGCCTCTCTGTGGGGATTTTCTCTTTGTAATACATCACCTGACTCTTCATAGTTATAGTTAGTACAGCCTGGTATGCTGCACATGTATTATTCATAACACTATAAAGTTATGCATGTATATATGTATATTGTATTTACTTTTTTTATATGCATTACAAACATCATGGCTGGTTGCACAAGTGGAATTCTGGGTTGCTTTTGCACCTATGAGTGTCAACGACAGATTGCCATGAATATTGCTGTGTATATTCATAGTCACCAGAGGAGCACATGAGCTTCCTCTAACACCGACCACATGTGAACTTTGCACACAAGATATCGTAATATAGTGGGATGATTGCAATGAATTCCTGCGTACAATAAACTGTTTTAATTTGAATTACCATCTAAAGGAAAATATTATATTTTAAAGGTTCCATATACGGGATTCAGAGCATTAATATAGCAGCAAACAACTATTTTCTTTCCTTTTTTGTGGTTTATATATATATATATATATATATTTTTTTTTTTTTTTTTTTTTTTTTTTATTCAAATAAATCAATTCAAACTAAATAGCACAAAGATCCCTAAAATGTTGGTTAAGAAATAAAAAGTTGTGATAAAAACATTACTAGTCTTGTACAAAAATAACTTTCCGTACCAAAGATGACAATAATAGTTAATACAGTAGAATAGTCATACGGTATACCTCTCCAGAAAAATTGTATAAATAGAAGCACAAAAAAAACTTAACTCAAAGTTAAACTAAGACAAATGAAGGTCACATGTTTATGTGTATTTTATTTAAGAAGGGACGATGCTCATTAATTATCATTATATGCCAGATTTAGCTGTGCAGGCTAATTTTCATCTGCCGTCCTGGCTGGTTGATGGTTTTACAACTTAAACATACAGAAACGTGTATCATATATATCATGCTTTGCTGCAGTTTCTTTGTGTGTAACCTACTTTCATATTACAGAGGACGTCCTGACCAAGGATGCAGGAGAATGTGCAATATGCCTGGAGGAGCTGGTGCAGGGAGACACCATCGCTCGCCTGCCCTGCCTCTGCATCTACCATAAAGGGTAAGAAGGTTTCTTTCTCTTGCTTTACTTTTTCTCTCCAACGCAGCTCACCACAAAAACATTGTCAGGGAATCATGAAGGAAAAACACTTGATTTGGTGATCTGGTGACATCTAGTGATGAAGGCTGGTCACCACTAGATGTCACCACATCCAACATGTTGGAGTTTTGATGAGAACTACTGTACAATTATCTGTCCTTGTGTTTCACTCTTCTTCCTTACTCAGCTGCATCGATGAGTGGTTTGAAGTGAACAGATCGTGTCCAGAGCATCCATCAGATTAAAGCTGCTTTGCACTGGTAAAGTGTCCCCAACATCCCACACAATGGATTTGTCCCGATTTAACCTGTTTTTAATATTCTCTCTTGGTTGTTTGGTGCCAGGTATTCCACAATGTGAGGGATCTACAAAAGGGAGTGTGGATCCAGGGAGACTGCTGGACACTGTGATCTGTTTAACCCCCCACCCACACCCAATAATGTAGTGCCACTGTGTGCCAAATCTAATTTAAGCAATCTTCAGGGATACAGACGTTTGTGTTTATGTTTAAGTTGCACATCCACGCTCAGTCTCCTTCCTTCACGTCCTCTCCGGCCCTGACACTCAGAGCTACAGGACATCACGGCAGGCGGGGCTCCTCCTCCTGAGCCGCCATTGGACAGCAGGTGTCAGCTGATTGTACATCCGGACGCTGGAGGTGGTGGACAAGGTCCTGGAAGTGGGGGGCCGTCGCTCCCCTCTTCCTTCAGCGTCAGGGTTTACCAGTGCCTTGTTGTTCGGATTCAACGAGGCAGGACAGAGGAGGACCGGCCTGTCAGCAGAGACGGCTGGACGGACTCGCAGGAGCGTCTCGCCACAACTGCTAGTCCAGCAGAAACGAGCCAGAGACGGGAGAGCAGCTCGGACATTTTCAGAACCGAAGCTGCTGCTGAAAAAAATGGTGCCAATCAACTGTGAATATTGTCAAACACACACACACTTTATCATCAGTGCTTTTTTAATCACATACCATGGAGTAGAGGTCTTCAGGTACCAAAACCTGACCCCAATCCTGGAAAGGACCCCTGACTTACCAACCTGAGCTGAGCCAAAACTAGAGTCCTGCTGCCAACATGACAAACACATGTCAGAAACATTATCTTGTGTGAACTAGACCCTTCTCATGTCATAACATGATACGTTTCTTGTTGATGACATATAGCAATGTGAGGAAGATTCTGGTTATACAACGTATCATGTTATAAGGACAAACTGTTCTTGTTTTAAAGAGATTTGTTGATTTTGTGTTATAACAAGAACGTTTGATAAAACAAGATGTTGTTATGACATGAAAAGTTTGTTCTTAAAACAATGTGTAGTGACTATAACATGAAAAATATAATTTTATAACATGAATAGGATCTCGTAAGAAACATTTTAACATCAACGAGAAAGTGACGTTTTTTATTTTTACTTTTTATTTTGTCCAATTTGCTATGTTGGTTTTGTGCTTCTCCATGGAAATATGAGATTCTCTTTTTTTTCATTAAGTCTGTGATGTAGTCTATAATGTAGGCTGTGTATTAATTATAACATTTGGTCATACTTCCGTTGATACAAATATGATGAAACTCAGAGGGAAAAAATGTGTTCTGAAGTTTACATTTATCATATCAGTGTCTGATCTAGAGTTACAATAAACCAAACACAGTCACAGAAGTCGAACACAGAGAAAATGGAGTTAAAATAGATGAATAAAACACAAGATATACTTTTTTTTTTTTTTTATTGAATTTAAATAATAAAATGAAACCTAAAGATAGTTTATGGAGTATCTGATCCCAATTTTTCCATTTGTTTTTTCAGTTTTATTAGTGTTTCCCTCTGGAGTTTTTTTGACCCCGTCTAATTTATCTCGTGCACGTGCATGAGGTCACACAGACAAGGGTGACGACATACACAGTGCTGTCAATGATGTCACTATTCTACAGGTGGCAGTAATGTCCCGAGAAATGCTGCAATGCACCAGCAGGGCAGTACACGTGAATGGTTTCATCAGAGGAGAATGTATTCATCACATCTGTTCAAGCTCAAACAAAACTTTGGTGAATGTCAACATAACTTTAATTTGTATACTACAAAACCCAACAGGGCACCTTTTAGTGTAATCCCACGTTTCCTTGTAATCTGCTCTGTGTGTTCTATTTCTATGATGGTGTTTGATGAGTTCTAACTTTGCATATGTGACACTGCTTGCTTTGGTCTGTGACATTCACTGAGCCTGCATACTGAGGAGGACATCAGCTGAAATGTTTGTGATTGTTAAATTTCTGCATCTAATTAATACGGATAAAGCAAATGTGAACTTCAAACACTCTTTTTGACGTGTTATTGACAGATGACAGTAGAGACCGCAGTGACTTGGGTGAGCACATTCATAGCAACATTCAAATGTTGGTCCCCAAGTGACCTTTTGTTTCACTAAAACTGTTGAGAATAGGATGTGGTTGAGGTCACGCCAGCTGGTGATTGGTTGACTGAACTACAGCAGACTGGTCAAACCGTGGCAGCTTCCTGCATTCATACAGACACAGCACCAAGTAGAGTGGTCCAGGATCTGAGGGGCACTGGAATGACTGACCTGACACTGATCCAGTCTGTTGGTTGGGGTTTCATGGGTTTAGGATTGCATCAGGACCTCTACCACAGAGGAGCTGTAGAGCGTACAGACTTTGATCCAGTGAAAACCTGTCAAAGTTGATCTCACTGACGAGCTCATCATCCACCAGAGAATATGAACTCCTCAGTGAAATCACTGAGTGTGGGTTCCAAAGCTCGGTTTCCTCCTCAACCTCCTCTTCTTTCCATTGCACAGAGCCCAGTGCTCTACCCAATACCATGAAGACTCTTTTATCTTTTATACTGGAAAAACAAATGAGCTGCTTTTAAAACATGATGAATGTTTCATTGAGAGGGTCTGGTTTGGAATTGCCTAAACAGCACGAAAAGCATTTATGTTTTCTACAAGACAAGTTTTAATTTCTTTACACACTCTCAACACAAGGTACATATTGTGTGTTAGCAAGTTCTATAACATTACTGTCAAAAAGCAAAAGGTAAGGAGAGAACACTATTTAGATCACACTGAGAAAATGGATCACCATAATGGGTTTTTTTTGCCTCTCAGGGCATCCATACACAAAATATACTGAAGTAAAAAGTAAATCTTTAGAAACTTCATGGAATTGAAATACTAAATTACTGGAGTACTCCTTTTTAGGCACCTCTATTATTTATATGATAATACTTACTAATACTGTTTGATTTCATGTTGTGTTATTCTCTGGTTATGAAGCCATGAGGGATCAGTTTGTGGGTCACTGGAGGAAGAACTGAGTGAGCTTTGGGATCCACACTCATCATGTTGTGTTTGTAAAGCTGACAGCCACACACAGAGTCCTGTAACTCGCTGTCCCTCCGCTCAGAGGGACACTCAGTCATAGAGTTGTCCTCTGCAGTGTGTGGAGGAGGGAGTGTTCTTCCGTTTGTAGCAATAGTCTGAACATTTGGCTCATACTCTACCTTCGTCTCTTTAATCTGACTTCTGCAATCAATCATCGATCATTTACATGACTGATTAATCAAAGGTTTGACAATGACTAGTAACGTCTCTGTGTGAGGACGAGAACAACAGATCTAGCCTTAATAGATATGACATTCAATCATCTGTCCTTTATTGTTGATTTCTAACAGCAGCTGGCAACAACACAGTTTCATTTGTTATTTTATATGGCCTAGGAAGGTTCATTTGTTTGTGAACCTACTCTCGCAAAGCTCAAAACCAGAGAAGTACGTCTCAAACTGGTGATGTCATCAAGCTGCTCCACAATGAATGGCTGATTTTGTGTCGTTTTCTTTTTTCATACCTAAATGGCTCATTTGGGTATAGGATATTCCATCCTAGTGAAATGTCCCCATATACTCAGAACATATCTGTGGGTGCTCTGTGTCGTCTAGAACATCTTTCCTAATTCATTGTCTATGGAGCAGTACCACACTATACTTGATGACATCACACATTTGAGTTTTGGGATTTGGGAAAAAGATGTTCATGTTCGTAATATTTGTGGACTGCCATTCACATGGATGGATTTTGAAAATGGGCGTTTCCCTTTAAATTAAACCATAACCAGGGGGTGGAGTGTTAGAGAAGCTCATATTTGGTGCTGTAAGAACACAGGAGGTTAAAATTCCTAGTCCACTTATTTGGTAGCTGTCCAAAGCTTTCAGCCATGGCCTTCCTATCGGATGGACAACCAACAATCTCCATGACAACTGAACTCAACCCACTGAGGAAGCTTTGGAAACAACAAGTTGACCTTGTTTTTCTTTTTGTAGTGGCAGAAAGGTCGAGACACTGTCATTGGTTTAACTGGAGTTCATACTCTGAGGAACTGAGGAAACAAATTCAGGATAAGTCGCACTTTTTTGCGTTTTCATAATTTATCTCTTACCAGTTCAACAATCATCACTTAAGGAAATGTAACCCAGAATGTGTGCTGTTCAATATGTAACTGACAAAGACAGAAAATCGTAACAAACATAAAATATGTTTAAATATTTATTTTCTGAAAAAGTACGTACAAAAAGCAATGAAAATTGAATTATTTGGATACCAATCATTCTCTTGTATTTATTGCATTTTTATACCATATTTCTTTTAGAGAAAGAAAAAGGGCCCTACTGGGAGAAAGTGAAAGGTGAGGTGGTGCTCAGGCCTCAAAGCTGTAGCAGCCAGCTGGACTGTGAAGTTTTGCCCATGCTAATATGATTCACAGATACACTTAGCATCACTGTAGTATTAGTTACACAGTATTGCAGCTCCAGTGGTAACATATACTGTTAGATTAGATATTAGATTAGCAGCTCCAGGTCCCTGTTCTCCTGTTGAAGTCTCTTATTGCTTTACAGACAACACAGTCTCACCCTTATACTCAACAACGTAGGTTTGCATATGGGCAGTAAGACATGGAGGACAGAATTGTCCCCACCAATAGCTGAGCAAACTAATTGGCATCCTCATCGCATCACATTATTATTATTATGTGAACTGTTGCCTGCGTCTGAAGGGGATACCACCATTTCAGCAGAGCAATAACATAATGCACAGCAGACTATAGAGCAGATTATATTTTTTGTTAAAATATTGTGCTTTATTATGAGCTATTCAAGTTTTTGGGTTCATAAGTTAATTTAAAATTAATAAAATGTTTCATTGATATGAACCGGTGCCACATGCACATTAAAAGAGGTTTCACAAGTGAGGACAGAAGAGTAAACTGACTAAAATGACTGCACGTGTGCTGACTCAGCAATGATAACATTAAATGAGAGAAGTTAATCGACAGGAGAATGAATATTTGATAACAATAGAGCAGGGGTCGCCAATAGGCGGACCGCGGTCCGGATCCGGACCCAGACTATGAAGGCAAATCAATGTCAAAATCCGAGAGCGCAAATGAGATCCATGCGCGCGCGCATTTTACTTTGGCGAGCGCTTTTACATCACTCCGCTCGCGAGTTTTTTTCCTGCTCGCGCTCGAGTTGTTTTTCTTTTTGACAGTAAGTGGGCGGACCCAGTCTCCATTGTATCTCGACATCTAATTGGTTACAATCCTCGTTTTTGGATAGACCGGATATCACTCTGACACAGACGCTAGGTCTTTAGAGGTGGTTTTCAATCCGCCACTAAACACTACTGTACTCCACTACATCTGAGAATGTTAAACATTTGTCTGACAGGTTTTGTAAACGTTTCAGACTGTAGAGGCTGATGAAATACAAATTATGTTAATAGCGTTGTCGTATACAATAATAAAAAATGGGTTAAAGATTGTGTTGCTCAGATTGGTTTAAATTCACTCCATTATTCTATCTGACCTGTAGTGCAATCTGAAAATCTCCCCCTAGCATCTGTGTCAGAGTGATATCTGGTCTAATCCAAAAACAAGGATTGTAACCAATTAGATGTCGAGATACAATGGAGACTGGGTCCGCCCACTTACTGTCAAAAAGAAAAACAACTCGAGCGCGAGCAGGTTAAAGTTAAAGACTTTCACTCGCGCGAGAGTGAATTTTGCTCCCGCGAGACGGAATTTTGCTCGCGGAGTGATGTAAAAGCGCTCGCCAAAGTAAAATGCGCGCACGCATGGATCTCATTTGTGCTCTCGGATTTTGACAGTGATTTGCCTTCATACCAGACGCTGTCCTATCCGGACCCGGACGTATAATTGATAGATAATTGAGAATTATACATTTTGGCGGAGCGCTTCTGTTTTAACCTGCGCAGCTTTTCTGGCCTTTACGGCACTCATTTAGCAGTTCAGGAAACACACTGACCAATTACATACATTGTAAATAATCTCACGTGACGCTACTCAGCCAATCGAATGTTTATTCCAAAATGCATCGTGAGTCGAGTGAGATTACGCAGACAGGCGGGAGACGGAGCGAGAGCAGTGAGAGAGAAGCAGTGAGAGAAGTGAGTAAGTCGGAGAAGTAAGTTAACATGGCGTGCTCTAAAAAGAGAAAAGTGGACCTCGAAAACAGAGCTTTAACAAAGAATGGACGGACTCGTATTTGTTCATTCTTCCTGCTGGCGCTACTAAACCACTCTGTCTCATATGCTCAGATACCGTGGCCATTATTCAAAGCGCCAATGTGAAACGAGACCAAACATACCCACTCCAATCCGAACTGAGGGCACAGAAAATAAACGATTTAAGAGCCCAATATGAACGTTCCACCAGAATATTAACAAATTCATTCACTGCCCAACAACGTGCTTATGAATGTTGCCTGGATTTTGGGTCAACATAAAAAAAGCCATTCACTGATGGAGAGGTTGTCAAGGTGCAGTAGCTGGAACTTTACTTGAGGGGAAACAAAAAGGAAGAGTTATGTGAAAAAATCAAGCAAATACCCGTCAGCAGCCTCAGCCACAAGGCTCATCGTTCTAAAATCAAGCACTTTCTTTTAAGGTGTAAGTTTTTCCAAAGTTCTTTTTTGTGTATTTTATTTTTAGATGGAGCCCTTATTTTACTTGAAATGAGAGAAGAACATTTATTTATTTTAAAATAAAAGCCCCACAGAATGAATTCTAACTGAAATGCTTGTGATGAAACCTGTCATTTATCTAACATTATGATTCTGTCTCCCCCCCCCCCCCCCCCCCCACACACACACCACACACACACCATTTCAAAATAAAAGCCCCACAGAGTGAATTCTAACTGAAATGTTTGTGATGAAGCCTGCCATTTATTAACCTCGGTTTATGTTTGTCAAACATTATGATTATGTCTCCTCTCCCCCACCCAGTCCCACCCTTTCAAAATAAAAGCCCCACACCGTGAAATCTAACTGGAATGCTTGTGATGAAGACTGTCATTTAATAACCTCTGTGTGTTTCATACATTCTGATTCTGTCTCCTCTCTCCCCCACCCAGCCCCACCCTTTCAAAATAAAAGCCTCATGGATTAACTGTATTTAAACATTAAGCTCAAAATTTGTCTTTTTTGTTGAAATAATGAATGCTCTTACTAATACTGCGACAACTATTACTACTGCTGCTAATATTTATAGTATTACTACTACTACTACTACTGCTACTAGTACTACTACTACTGCTATTACTGCTACTTCAAATACTGCCATTACTATTACTACTACTTCTTCGTCTACTACTACTACTGTTATATTAAATACTACGACCACTACTACAGCTATTACTACGACTACTGATACTACTACTTCTTCTAATTACTAATACTTCTACTACTAATAATACTTCTACTACAACTACAACTTCTACTACTACTACTACTACTACTACTACAAATATCACTCCTGCTACTACTAGTACTTATTCTAATGCTACTAATACTTCTACTACTAATAATACTTCTACTACAACTACAACTTCTACTACTACTACAAATATCACTACTACTGACATTTTTTTAAGCTACAGAAACCGTTCAAATATCAAAATGTTCAGCTTTCAGGAGAGGGATGATATGACTGAATTATTAAGCTTTTTGCAATTTCTTTTTAATGGGATGTGTATGGAGAAAATCTTCAAATCCTGTTAAACTTCTTCAACTTTCAAAGCCTTCTCCTTCCTCATACTTTCAGCTACAGACACCATAGTTAGACATTTCAACTAGAAGGGGTTTCAGCAGTGCAGTTTAAATGCTTTCAGGCTTCAACATTATTCAGACAGCTAGTCTCCCATTTCTTAATTTTCAGCAATGTTTTTACAATTCATTTCAGCTTTCAGCATTCCAACGCATTTTCAGCAGGAAATGCATTTTCTAGTTGTTGGAATGCTTTTAAGCATTCCAAGTATTGTTATCCTATTCTTTATTCCTCTTTATTTTATATTTCTTCCGGACGTTTTTTGAAACGCTTCTTCTTCTTCATTTTTTAAGCTACAAAAACCAACTATCAAAATGTTCAGCTCTTTCAGCTCATGGGTGCTATGTCTCTTCATATTTCTAATCTTTAAACTTTTTGAATTATTAAGCTTTTTGCAATTTTTATTTTGAATGGGTTTCTATGGAGAAAATGTTCAAATCCTCTTAAACTTTTCAAACTTTCAAATCCTTCAACTTCCTCATAGTTTCAGCTACAGAAACCATTTCAACTTTCAAATGTTGAGAAAATCCTTAACTATTGCTGAATGATTCAGCTTGTTGATATCTTTTATACTTTTTGAACTGTAGCATTTTTACTTTTATGATTTTTCAGTCCTTTTCTGACTTTATAATGGGTGTGTATTGCGCTGCTTAGAGTGCGTGATGTCAGCGCTAGAGTGAAGAGGAGCTTGAGATTCTTATGAAAAAAAGATTTGTCTTTTGCCACTGTCTCCACAATTTTCACTCTTCATGCATAATTTCTGGATGGAAAAGTAGCTAATCTTGTCCTTGTCGTAAAAAACTGACTGTGGAATCCCACAGACTTACACATTTGGCACAGTATCCTTTAATTGAGAGGAAAACCAACTTTCTGCTCCATAGAGACCCATGTTAAATCTTGCTTCAAGAACATTTTCCACAGAACACGGTACCCCATTTCTAAATTTCCTTTGAAGCCACATTTCTTTACACTACAGACACAATCTTCACAGGATCTGTCTCTCAAGTCATCCTTCCCCTCAATTTCCAATATTGGAGCAATAGGAGCCACGGTTATGGGACTTTTGAGGATTTGTTTGAAAGGTGTTTCACAGTTTTATCTCCATTTAAAGACTGCAGGCACACAGGTGTTTCTAATTAGTGATGTTTATAAACACAGACTCACAGACTCACATGCACATACACTCCTCTCCCTCTCTCTCTCTCTGTGTGTCTCTCTCTGTGTGTGTCTCTCTCTCATACAGTCATTCAGGTCTTAGAGGACTTTTTCCCCTCCACCCCTCCCCCCACCACACACACACAAGCTGTGTCCCAATTCAGGGTCTGTATCCTTCGGAGGACCCAGCCTTTGCGGTCGACGTCGGCCAGATCCTTCGAGGACCGCGAAGGCTGGACCGAGCGGTCTTCGAAATGAGACGGCCTACGCTACAGAGGACTTCCTGTTTGCGTCACCAAACAGGAAGTCAGCTTTTCCTTTCCCGTCGCCGAGCAACCAGCTTCACGCTAAAAGTTGCAAAAATGGAGCCAGAAATGGTAATGATACTTTTCCTCTTCCAATTATTTTTGGAAGACGCGATTCACCGCCTCCAACAACGCCGTGCAATATATTTCCGGCTCAGAGAAGACCATTTTCAGGTAATATTAAATTACAATTGGTTAATCCATGTACTTTTATCAAAAAGTAATGTTAACTTCAGCTAGCTAACGTAGTTTGTGTGGCTAATGTCATTACAACTTCTATAATTTAATATTGAAAATGGCTTTACTGTAATCTAAAAAAATCATACTGTCATTTTTCAGCTGAAACAGGTTGGATGGATGGACAGATAGATAACTAGATAGATAGATATAATATGAAGATATAAGCCTATTCTACATAAGCTCCCCACATTTAATATTGTTCTTTATTTAACAGTTTTTATTTTCCTTCTTTCCCTAAACCAGCCCAGACCCCTGTACTGCAGGATCAACCTGGCCATGCCTGTCCTGGACAGCTATTTCAGGAATCAGGACATGAGGCCTGATTTTAGGCTCAGCAGGGAGGCCCTGGCAGTGCTGCTGGACCTCCTCCAACAGGATCGGAGGCATGGATGGGGTGCCACAATCAAGACCCTGGTCTTTTTATTCTGGCTGGCGTGTGGGGCCTCCTACAGGGTGGTCTCCCGAGTGTTTGGGATGCCGAGATCCACTGTCCACCGCATCGTCCACAGAGTCTGTTTGGAGGTGGTGGCCATTCGCCACAAGGTCATCCACCTCCCCATTACCCCAGAAGACCTGGAGGCAGTGTCTCGTGGGTTTGCAGGGCTGGGAAGACACCGAACCTTTAGGAAAGCTGCTGGAGCCATCGACGGCTGCCATGTCCGAATAAAGCCACCAAGCGGCCCTGATGGTCACTGCTACAAAAACTGAAAATTGTTTTCCTCCATTCTACTGCAGGCTGTTTGTGACCATCAGGGCCGCTTTATCGACACCTATGTGGGCTGGCCTGGGTCAGTCCATGACGCTAGAGTGCTGCGCCACAGCCCGCTGTACCGGCGTGCACTCTACCCTCCTCCAGGGCACTTCATACTTGCAGACGGCGGGTACCCGTGCCTCCAACACCCACTCCCCCTCATCACTCCATACAAGAGGCCATTTCAAGGTGTGGGAGCCCAGCGCTTCAACGGCCATCATTCCAGGGCACGCTCCATTATAGAGCGTGCCTTTGGAATGATGAAGAGCCGGTTCCGGGCCATCTTTCTGCAAGCGCTGGAGGTGCACCACACCTTCGTACCTCATGTAAGTAATCACTCAACAATACTTTTTAGGATACTGAAGAACAGTATCACATCATATTTATATTTGCCATTTTACCATTTCAGGTCATAACAGCATGTGCCGTCCTCCACAACATCTGCCTCGGGGCTGGGGATATTATGGCCCCAGAGGACGATCCTGTGGAGGACGTGGCAGAGGATGGGGGGGAGAACAGTTTGGAGGCAACAGGTGCTCCCTGGCGGGACCAGCTGTCTGCAGAGGTGTCTGCCCTGGAGGAGGTACCCGGTGAACACGACTATTGTTAGGCAAGTATAACAATTTTAAAGCTGTGATACCTATCTACTAAAAATGTTTTGTAGCACTGTTGAAACATTTTGTGTTAGGTCTGATTCTTTCAAAATAAGCGTGTGCATGAAGTATTTTGTATGCAGTCTTTTATACTTCCTTATTTCTGAAAAAAATTCTTAGTGACATGGCAGCCGTCGATGAGCCAGCCCTGCAAACCCAGTTGGCAGACGATGCGGTGGACAGCAGAGATGCATTCAGCAGAGATGCATCCCAAACACTCTGGAGACCATCCAGATGTACCACAACACCAGGGTCTTTGTTGTGGCACCCCATCAGGAGTTTAATTTTATATATATATATACAGTGGCGGCTGGTGGAAAATGTTCTTGGTAGGGCTGTGCCACATCCAATCAATTTCAGCAAACATCCCAGAATGATTTAATGCAAACAAATTAAGGTATCAAACGCGCATTACTACTTTGCAGTTAAATATTTAACATTTATTCCAACACGAAAAAAAGCAGTAAATAACACTTTCACAAACACGTCAGGACATCTTATTTTAGTCACCCTCACAGGGAATTCAGTATAATATAATATATATAACATATAATAATATTCTGTATAATATAATAATATATATATATATCATATAATATTCTGTATAATATAATAATATATATATCATATAATATTCTGTATAATATAATAATATATATGTCATATAATAATATTCACTATAATATAAAACACACACACACACACACATATATATATATTATTATTATATATATATATATATGTGTGTGTGTGTGTGTTTTATAACTATAACTATATATCCATTTCTCAGACAGGTGCTTCATGTCCCTCACTCCCTAACTGTCCATGCTGGTTCTGTCCCCGTTGTTTTAAAAAGATAAATAAGTTATTATCATGACGTCATCCAGCTAGTCAAACCTGTCTGGTGTACAGCTAGTAGAGAAGCTTCATGTACTGCTTCTCTTTCCTGCTAGTCTGCTGTCTGATTGTGAGGTCAGGCTGATCTGGGATCAGCTCTTTCAGTAGTTTCTCCTCTCAGTTCTCCTCTCAAACGGGTCTTGGAGGAGTAGTGCTCACACTGGCGCTCTCCTGTAGAGACTTCTCCTGACGAGAACGCGCAGCTTGGGGCAGGAAAAAAACTGCCCCAAGCTGAATCTATTTGAGGACGCTGATTGGCTGAATTGTATGTCACTCATTTATATCTTTACTCAGCATTGGCTAAACTGCTTTATAGACCCGCCTCTTTGGGGCAGTTTTTCCAGCGCCCCAGCCAGCTGAGACGTGCACACACAGAGAGGAAGAGCAGACAGGCAGAGAGGACAAGCAGGAAAAGCATATATTTACCGCAGATATCATATTTTACACATATTACTGGGTGATTCCATGTTTCAAAAACACAAATATTGACAATTTGTATAGTTTATTTTTATTTTTAATTTTATTTTTATTTTTATTTATATTTTTATTTTTATTTTTATTTTTATTTTTTGTAGCTCTAGGGGGGGTGGCGCCCTAGCGCCCTCTATGGACCAGCCGCCACTGTATATATATATATATACACACACACACACAGTTCATGTTGTTTTTGATGTTCCTAATATTCATTTATAGTTATTTTTCTTAATTAATAGTGTTTTATTTTAATTAATCAGTTAATGTTTTTTTATTTTTGGATGTTCTTTTATATTGGACAACAATATAAAACCAGTCCTACCAGTCCATACCAGTCCTATGTAAATAAAAGAACATGAAAATAAATGTATTTAACAAAACAACTTTATTTGATTTAATTTACATTTATTTACATTATTTATCAATCATTTTCTCCAGTAGAGAAAAGAGCCTGTCCATTTTTTCCCTGCTCTCCTGCACTCTTCTCTCCTCTGCCTCCCTCTGCCACCTCATGTCTTCTCTCATCAGCTCCATCAGCTCATCCTTTTGCTCTCCCTTTCTCTTTCTCTTTCCTTGTCTTGTCTGGCTTGGCCCTGCCTGGCTTGGCCCTGGCTGACTTTCCGCCTCCTCCTCCTCCTGGTCACCCACTGCATTACTTGGCCCTGGTGTGTCCTCAGGGATGGAGGCAATTAGGACAGGGGGGTTTATAGACGGCCTCTGTCCCAACACCTCATCCATGAGGACAAACCACGGCCAAGTTGCAGCAGTGGATTTCCCACTCACTCCTTCTCCTGACCCTGGATACTTGCAATCCTAAGGCAGAGGACAATCAAGACAGTTAACAAAAACAACAGCAGCGAAATTAATGTTGGCAAACGTGTTAATTAACTTGTAGTAACACATATGCACATACTTTATACTTTTTCTTGAGGTTGTCCCATTTTTTTTTGCCTGCAAGGGACTCACCTTCCCCTGCAGGCCCATCTTCTCCAAAATTGTCCTAATCACATTGACAAAATCATGAAAAGTTAAACAGTTATCAATAACGTTAACACAAGTATGCAAACTTAGAAAATTTACAATTTTTACACAGCAGAATATACACAAATTCACATAGAAATCATTTACATTGATGTCTTATTTTATTTTCAATTTAATAAAAAAGAAAAAGGTGACAGACAACTGTCATCTGTGTGACAGCAACAATAACACATCAGAAGTGTATTCTCCTCTACTGGTTGTCCTATTAGTAAAGGCTTTGTACAGGATGAGAGCTAATTTAACTGTAATATAAGATGAGAGCTAATGTAAATGTAATATAAGATGAGAGCTAATGTAACTGTAACCTTCACTACATGATGGTCAAATGGAGATATTACAAAAGGACTAATAGCTTACTTCCAAGCAACGCTTGCTGAATATTTGGCCCCGGTGAAGAGGTCATCGTCCTCCCCCCTCAGCTTAATAAACTGAGCCGTTTGCTCCTGGCTCCCGATAACAAAACAAAATGTAGAGTTAGTTTTGCTTCACACCACTAAACAGAATTAGCAAAATACTCAAATTCAGTTTATTCGTGTAGTTAATCTTAACGCTACTATTAACAAACGTGATGTTATAAGCTCCCGGTAATCGAGAAGCTGCCGGTTAAGTTAGTTAGCTAGTCAGCTAGCTTGTAAGCTACGAACGTCACGTAACTTAACCGACCATTTTAACAAACATGTGATGTTATAAGGTCGTTTATTTAGTTTTAACATTTGTATCGGTGATATTTGAGTGAGTTAAAACCCAATACTTACATTTAAATGTGAAAGCTCCCGCTTCTCCAGCTCTCGCATCACACGCCGCCATGTTTGATCAAATAAAATCTTCACCGGCACGCAATGCATCTTGGGATATGCTGGGCCGCGAAGGATCCATGCGATGTGTCCTCCGAATCTGCGTGCTGAAGGCTGCATTCGTCGGCTGAATTTGAAGGAGTCTTCAACAAACATGCAAATTGGGACAGCCTAGTCGCCGCGCTGTGACGCAACCGGTCTACGAATGCAGCCTCCGAAGGCTACAGACCAGTGGCGGCTGGTGGAAAATTTTCTTGGTAGGGCTGTGCCACATCCAATCAATTTCAGCAAACATCCCAGAATGATTTAATGCAAACAAATTAAGGTATCAAACATGCATTACTACTTTGCAGTTAAATATTTAACATTCATTCCAACACGAAAAAAAGCAGTAAATAACACTTTGACAAACACGTCAGGACATCTTATTTTAGTCACCCTCACAGGGAATTCAGTATAATATAATATATATATCATATAATAATATTCTGTATAATATAATAATATATATATCATATCATATTCTGTATAATATAATAATATATATATATATCATATAATAATATTCACTATAATATAAAACACACACACACACATATATATATATAATTATTTATAAATAACTATATATCCATTTCTCAGACAGGTGCTTCATTCCCTCACTCCCTAACTGTCCATGCTGGATCTGTCCCCGTTGTTTTAAAAAGCTAAATAAGTTATTACGATGACTGCATCCAGCGAGCCAAACCTGTCTGGTGTACAGCTACTAGAGAAGCTTCATGTACTGCTTCTCTTTCCTGCTAGTCTGCTGTCTGATTGTGAGGTCAGGCTGATCTGGGATCAGCTCTTTCAGTAGTTTCTCCTCTCAGTTCTCCTCTTGGAGGAGCAGTGCTCGCGCTGGCGCTGGCCTGTAGAGACTAGTCCCGACGAGAACACGCAGCTTGGGGCAGAACGAAATCTGCCCCAAGCTGAATCTATTTGAGGACGCTGATTGGCTAAATTGTATGTCACTCATTTATATCTTTAGTCAGCATTAAAGCATCATTGGCTAAACTGCTTTATAGACCCGCCACTTTGGGGCAGTTTCTCCAGCGCCCCAGCCAGCTGAGACGTGCACACGCGGAGAGGACCTGCAGACAGGCAGAGAGGACGTGCAGGAAAAGCATATATTTACCGCAGATATCATATTTTACACATATTACTGGGTGATTCCATGTTTCAAAAACACAAATATTGTCAATTTCTATAGTTTATTATTATTATTATTTATTTTATTTTGTATTATTTGTAGCTCAAGGGGGGGCGGCGCCCTAGCGCCCTCTATGGACCAGCCGCCACTGCTACAGACCCTGAATTGGGACACAGCGACTGACACACACCATTTTAAAATAAAAGACCCACAGAATGAATTCTAACTGAAATGCTTGTGATGAAACCTGTCATTTAATAACCTTTTTATGTTTATCTAACATTATGATCCTGTCTCCTCTCCCCTTCTGCCCCCCCCCCCCACCCCATTTCAAAATAAAAGCCCCACAGAATGAATTCTAACTGAAATGCTAACTTCTACTACTACTGCTACTACAAATACCACTACTGCTACAACTAGTACTTATTCTAATGCTACTAATACTTCTACTCCTAATAATACTTCTAATACAACTACAACTTCTACTACTACTACAAATATCACTACTGCTGACAGTTTTTTTAAGCTACAGAAACCGTTCAAATATCAAAATGTTCAGCTTTCAGGAGAGGGGATATGACTTTCCATATCTTTAATCTTTAAACTTTGAATTATTAAGCTTTTAGCAATTTTTATTTAATGGGATGTCTATGGAGAAAATCTTCAAATCCTGTTAAACTTGAACTTTCAAAGCCTTCTTCTTCCTCATACTTTCAGCTTTCGGGCTTCAACATTCTCTCTCTGTCTGTCTCTCTCTCTTTCTGTCTTTCTCTCTCTCTGTCTCTCTCTCTCTCTCTGTCTATCTGTCTCTCTCTTTCTGTCTGTCTCTCTCTCTGTGTGTCTCTCTCTCTCTCTGTGTGTTTCTCTCTCTCATACAGTCATTCAGGTCTTAGAGGACTTTTTCCCCTTCCCCCCACCACACACACACCCCATTTAAAAAAATAAAAGCCCCACAGAATGAATTCTAACTGAAATGCTTGTGAAATGCTTGTGATGAAACCTGTCATTTATGTGTCAAAGCAGCAGATATTCATGAAAATGACATGAAACTGTGAAATCATCTGTCCTTGAGACACTTTTTTGAAGAAAATCTTTGAAACTATGTTTACTTTCACAAAATCCAGTTTTGGCCTCCTCTCAGCCTGAAGCTTTTAGCAATTTTTATTTAATGGGATGTCTATGGAGAAAATCTTCAAATCCTGTTAAACTTGAACTTTCAAAGCCTTCTTCTTCCTCAGACACCAGTTTAAATGCTTTCGGGCTTCAACATTCTCTCTCTGTCTGTCTCTCTCTCTCTGTCTGTCTATCTGTCTCTCTCTTTCTGTCTCTCTCTCTGTGTGTCTGTCTCTCTCTCTGCCTGTCTGTCTGTGTCTCTCTGTCTGTCTGTCTGTCTGTCTGTCTGTTAGGGTTAGGGTTAGGGTTAGGGTTT
>JAVDOI010000008.1:24250048-24272548 GCA_032191485.1 Leptoclinus maculatus
AATACAAGCTCAGAACTGACGTAGTGTAGAGTGTGAGATAGTCCACTGTTGGAAAAATTCACTCGAGACCGATGGAAAATCATTAATCACAGGACATTTATTCTTGCAAGAAGGAGACAGAGTTGATTCACATCAGGATATGCATCAAGGCCGCTCAGAGTTCTGACTCTGAGCTTCTGATATTTATACTGAGTAAACAACATGCAATTGCTGGCACAGGATTGGTTTACAATGAGGTCTTCGTCACAAAAGGTGACACACACACACACAAAATGGCGTCCACACCATGTAGTCTGGGAAGAGAACTTCACTTGAGCATATGTTCTGGCACAAAGGTCTCTTTCTCAAAACAACTCTGTGTCTATCTTCCTTATTATCATTTACAGGGTGAGAATGCTTTCTTTCCCAGACGCTGTGTAATGTCAGAGTAAGTTCACACACACACATTCACATGAAGACGCAGGCCATGAAGTTCAAGTGAGGACACCAGACTTTGGGAGCACACATATTATAATTAGTCATTTAGATTTTTGACTCTAACATCCACACAAGCCGGAGAGTGATAAATGGGTCAAACAAACACAGGACTTTTGTCAAGGAGACCACTGTTGTAAACATGCGTAACTAAGTTGTTGTTTGTCAAGTGAGTCGTTAGTGTCGTAAGTCACAAGACTCAGACTCTCTTTTCCTAAACCAACAGTAAATGAATGGTTTTGTTGCCTAAACCATTTAGGTGGAAATTCATTTTTTTGTATAAGACAGGTATGCATGTAATGAGCGTCCCTGACACATCCAAAACTGACACTAGAGGGGAACGTACAGTCATTGTTTGAAGCTTAGTACCAGTGAATGCGGTATTTGACACATTAGGGTGAGAATGTGTTGAGTATTGAAAGCACACTTACTAAGACTTGTGGTTCAGGGGCCGCTTGCCTCAAGGCCCGCTCTCTTCTCCCTCCATCTCGATCGGATGCCAGCTGGAGCCATCGCTTTATAAAGCGCTCCGTTTCTCCATCGCTTGCATTTGCGGTTACAGAATTACGACGGACTGATTCTTTAAAAGGAAGACATACAACGGTCACTGGCCATGTTCATTAAAAACTAGTCAGACAGACAGTTAGATGGACTGAGTGAGTGAGTGGGAGAGACAGACAGGCAGAGAGAGACAGACAGGCAGAGAGAGACAGACAGAGAGAGAGAGAGACAGGCAGAGAGAGACAGACAGGCAGAGAGAGAGAGAGAGAGACAGACAGACAGACAGACAGGCAGAGAGAGAGAGAGAGAGAGACAGACAGACAGACAGACAGACAGACAGACAGACAGACAGACAGACAGACAGACAGGCAGAGAGAGAGAGAGACAGACAGACAGACAGAGAGACAGAGAGAGAGAGAGACAGACAGACAGGCAGAGAGAGAGACAGACAGGCAGAGAGAGAGACAGACAGACACAGAGAGAGAGAGAGACAGACAGGCAGAGAGAGAGACAGACAGGGAGAGAGACAGACAGACAGACAGACAGACAGACAGGAGGTCTAACAATGCCTTTGGCTGAATATCTCCAGGTCATGTTAGATTTCACTGTGTGGGGCTTTTATTTTGAAAGGGTGGGACTGGGTGGGGGGGAGAGGAGAGGAGACATAATCATAATGTTTGACACACATAAACAGAGGTTATTAAATGGCAGGCTTCATCACAAGCATTTCAGTTAGAATTCATTCTGTGGGGCTTTTATTTTAAAATGGGGTGTGTGTGTGTGGTGGGGGGGAGGGGAAAAAGTCCTCTAAGACCTGAATGACTGTATGAGAGAGAGACACACAGAGAGAGAGACACACAGAGAGAGAGAGACACACACAGAGAGAGATACAGACAGAGAGAGACAGACAGACAGACAGACAGACAGAAAGAGAGAGACAGATAGACAGACAGAGAGAGAGAGACAGACAGAGAGAGAATGTTGAAGCCCGAAAGCATTTAAACTGGTGTCTGTAGCTGAAAGTATGAGGAAGAAGAAGGCTTTGAAAGTTCAAGTTTAAGAGGATTTGAAGATTTTCTCCATAGACATCCCATTAAATAAAAATTGCTAAAAGCTTAATAATTCAAAGTTTAAAGATTAAAGATATGGAAAGTCACATCCCCTCTCCTGAAAGCTGAACATTTTGATATTTGAACGGTTTCTGTAGCTTAAAAAAACTGTCAGCAGTAGTGATATTTGTAGTAGTAGTATTAGAAGTTGTAGTTGTATTAGAAGTATTATTAGGAGGAGAAGTATTAGTAGCATTAGAATAAGTACTAGTTGTAGCAGTAGTGGTATTTGTAGTAGCAGTAGTAGTAGAAGTTAGCATTTCAGTTAGAATTCATTCTGTGGGGCTTTTATTTTGAAATGGGGTGGGGGGGGGTTAGAAGGGGAGAGGAGACAGGATCATAATGTTAGATGAACATAAAAAGGTTATTAAATGACAGGTTTCATCACAAGCATTTCAGTTAGAATTCATTCTGTGGGTCTTTTATTTTAAAATAGTGTGTGTTTGTGTGTGTGGTGGGGGGAGGGGTGGAGGGGAAAAAGTCCTCTAAGACCTGAATGACTGTATGAGAGAGAGACACACACAGAGAGAGACACACAGAGAGAGAGAGCGGGAGAGGAGTGTATGTGCGTGTGTGTCTGAGTGCGTTTATAAACATCACTAATTACAAACACCTGTGTGCCTGCAGTCTTTTAATGGAGATAAAACTGTGAAACTATTGCTCCAATATTGGAAATTGAGAGGAAGGATGATTTGAAAAACAGATCCTGTGAAAATTGTGTCTGTAGTGTAAGAAATGTGGCTTCAATGGCGATTTAGAAATGGGGTACCGTGTTCTGTGGAAAATGTTCTTGAAGCAAGATTTAACATTGGTCTCTATGGAGCAGAAACTTGGTTTTCCTCTCAATTAAAGGCTACTGTGCCAAATGTGTAAGTCTGTGGGATTCCACAGTCAGTTTTTTACGACAAGGACAAGATTAGCTACTTTTACATCCAGAAAGACAAATCTTTTTTTCATAAGAATTTCAAGCTCCTCTTCACTAGCGCTGACATCACGCACTCTAAGCAGCGCAATACACACCCATTATAAAGTCAGAAAAGGACTGAAAAAATCAGAAAAGTAAAAATGGGACAGTTCAAAAAGTATAAAAGATATCAAAAAGCTAAATCATTCAGTAATAGATCAGGGTTTTCTCAACATTTGAAAGTTAAAATAGTGTCTAGAGCTGAAAGTATGAGGAAGTTGAAAGATTTGAAATTTGAAAAGGATTTGAACATTTTCTCCATTGAAATCCATTCAAAAAGAAATGTGCAAAAAAAGAAATATAATAATAATAATAAAAAGAAGAATGAAGATTTGAAGAACAATACTTGGAATGCTTAAAAACATTCCAACAATAAAGAAGAGGATAACAATACTTGGAATGCTTAAAATGCAGCTGGGTGGACAGGCTCCCGTGGGTTGTATTGGGGCTCAGGACAGCCCCCAAGGAGGACCTTCAAGCTTCATCCGCCGAGTTGGTTTTATGGCCAGCCGCTGCGGAGTTCATCCCCAAGGTCACAGACACAGCCACTCTCCTGGAAAAAGCAAGAGTGTTCGGGTTGAAATGTTCGTGAGAGTTGAAATAAACGACAACAAAGGTGAGCAGCCAAAAAGAGACACTTGTCGACTCGGTTAATCCCTGCGCTCCTAAAATATGATGATTGTTTGGCTACATTACAATATTTTATCAATTAGCCAGTTAAGGCCCATTTCTATAATGCCAGATTGGGCCCAGATTTGGCAGCCATCAACAGAACCTGTTTCAGTGCTGGCTGTCGATTAACCTGGCGCCATGTCTCAGCCAGTATAGGCCCGAGTCTATAATGCCAGATTGGGCCCAGATTTGGCAGCCATCAACGGGCCACAGCCCATTTCAGTGCTGTCTGACGATTAACAGGCTGCCATGTCACAGCCAGAATAGGCCCGAGTCTATAATGCCAGATTGGGCACAGATTTGGCATCCATCAACGGGCCACAGCCCGTTTCAGCGCTGGCTGCCGATTAACCCGGCTGCCATGTCACAGCCAGAATAGGCCCGAGTCTATTATGCCAGATTGGGCACAGATTTGGCAGCCATTATTGGGCCAGAACCTGTTTCAGTGCTGACTGCCAATAAACCCGGCAGCCATGTCTCAGCCAGAATAGGCACGTGTCTGTAAACAGCTAAATCTGGGCCAGATATGGCAAAAATGAAATGTGCCAAAGCTGGCTCACATTTGGCCGCAACGAGCCGGAACACAGCCGAGTCAGCCGACACTGAGCCGGAATACGGCCGAGTCCGCTGGCTACTTGCACTTAAAAGACGTTTCAGGCTGAGAGGAGGCCAAAAGTGGATTTTGTGAAAGTAAACATAGTTTCAAAGATTTTCTTCAAAAAAGTGGCTCAGGACAGTTGATTTTCACAGTTTCATGATGCTTCTTCATTATAACCTGCTGCTTTCAGAACTTTACTGCCTTAGAGATGCATTTTCACTTTTTATGCTCTTAAAAGACGTTTCAGGCTGAGAGGAGGCCAAAAGTGGATTTTGTGAAAGTAAACATAGTTTCAAAGATTTTCTTCAAAAAAGTGGCTCAGGACAGTTGATTTTCACAGTTTCATGATGCTTCTTCATTATAACCTGCTGCTTTCAGAACTTTACTGCCTTAGAGATGCATTTTCACTTTTTATGCTCTTAAAAGACGTTTCAGGCTGAGAGGAGGCCAAAAGTGGATTTTGTGAAAGTAAACATAGTTTCAAAGATTTTCTTCAAAAAAGTGGCTCAGGACAGTTGATTTCACAGTTTCATGATGTTTTCATTATAACCTGCTGCTTTCAGCACTTTACTGCCTTAGAGATGCATTTTCACTTTTTATGCTCTTAAAAGACGTTTCAGGCTGAGAGGAGGCCAAAAGTGGATTTTGTGAAAGTAAACATAGTTTCAAAGATGCTTCTTCAAACAAGTGGCTCAGGACAGTTGATTTCACAGTTTCATGATGTTTTCATTAGAACCTGCTGCTTTCAGCACTTTACTGCCTTAGAGATGCATTTTCACTTTTTATGCTCTTAAAAGACGTTTCAGGCTGAGAGGAGGCCAAAAGTGGATTTTGTGAAAGTAAACATAGTTTCAAAGATTTTCTTCAAAAAAGTGGCTCAGGACAGTTGATTTCACAGTTTCATGATGTTTTCATTATAACCTGCTGCTTTCAGCACTTTACTGCCTTAGAGATGCATTTTCACTTTTTATGCTCTTAAAAGACGTTTCAGGCTCAGAGGAGGCCAAAAGTGGATTTTGTGAAAGTAAACATAGTTTCAAAGATTTTCTTCAAAAAAGTGGCTCAGGACAGTTGATTTCACAGTTTCATGATGTTTTCATTATAACCTGCTGCTTTCAGCACTTTACTGCCTTAGAGATGCATTTTCACTTTTTATGCTCTTAAAAGACGTTTCAGGCTGAGAGGAGGCCAAAAGTGGATTTTGTGAAAGTAAACATAGTTTCAAAGATTTTCTTCAAAAAAGTGGCTCAGGACAGTTGATTTCACAGTTTCATGATGTTTTCATGAATATCTGCTGCTTTCAGCACTTTACTGCCTTAAGATTCATTTTCACTTTTTATGCTCTTAAAAGACATTTCAGGCTGAGAGGAGGCCAAAAGTGGATTTTGTGAAAGTAAACATAGTTTCAAAGATGCTTCTTCAAAAAAGTGGCTCAGGACAGTTGATTTCACAGTTTCATGATGTTTTCATTAGAACCTGCTGCTTTCAGCACTTTACTGCCTTAGAGATGCATTTTCACTTTTTATGCTCTTAAAAGACGTTTCAGGCTGAGAGGAGGCCAAAAGTGGATTTTGTGAAAGTAAACATAGTTTCAAAGATTTTCTTCAAAAAAGTGGCTCAGGACAGTTGATTTCACAGTTTCATGATGTTTTCATTATAACCTGCTGCTTTCAGCACTTTACTGCCTTAGAGATGCATTTTCACTTTTTATGCTCTTAAAAGACGTTTCAGGCTGAGAGGAGGCCAAAAGTGGATTTTGTGAAAGTAAACATAGTTTCAAAGATTTTCTTCAAAAAAGTGGCTCAGGACAGTTGATTTCACAGTTTCATGATGTTTTCATGAATATCTGCTGCTTTCAGCACTTTACTGCCTTAAGATTAATTTTCACTTTTTATGCTCTTAAAAGACGTTTCAGGCTGAGAGGAGGCCAAAAGTGGATTTTGTGAAAGTAAACATAGTTTCAAAGATGCTTCTTCAAAAAAGTGGCTCAGGACAGTTGATTTCACAGTTTCATGATGTTTTCATTAGAACCTGCTGCTTTCAGCACTTTACTGCCTTAGAGATGCATTTTCACTTTTTATGCTCTTAAAAGACGTTTCAGGCTGAGAAGGAGGCCAAAAGTGGATTTTGTGAAAGTAAACATAGTTTCAAAGATTTTCTTCAAAAAAGTGGCTCAGGACAGTTGATTTCACAGTTTCATGATGTTTTCATGAATATCTGCTGCTTTCAGCACTTTACTGCCTTAAGATTAATTTTCACTTTTTATGCTCTTAAAAGACGTTTCAGGCTGAGAGGAGGCCAAAAGTGGATTTTGTGAAAGTAAACATAGTTTCAAAGATGCTTCTTCAAAAAAGTGGCTCAGGACAGTTGATTTCACAGTTTCATGATGTTTTCATTAGAACCTGCTGCTTTCAGCACTTTACTGCCTTAGAGATGCATTTTCACTTTTTATGCTCTTAAAAGACGTTTCAGGCTGAGAGGAGGCCAAAAGTGGATTTTGTGAAAGTAAACATAGTTTCAAAGATTTTCTTCAAAAAAGTGGCTCAGGACAGTTGATTTCACAGTTTCATGATGTTTTCATTAGAACCTGCTGCTTTCAGCACTTTACTGCCTTAGAGATGCATTTTCACTTTTTATGCTCTTAAAAGACGTTTCAGGCTGAGAGGAGGCCAAAAGTGGATTTTGTGAAAGTAAACAAAGTTTCAAAGATTTTCTTCAAAAAAGTGGCTCAGGACAGTTGATTTCACAGTTTCATGATGTTTTCATTATAACCTGCTGCTTTCAGCACTTTACTGCCTTAGAGATGCATTTTCACTTTTTATGCTCTTAAAAGACGTTTCAGGCTGAGAGGAGGCCAAAAGTGGATTTTGTGAAAGTAAACATAGTTTCAAAGATTTTCTTCAAAAAAGTGGCTCAGGACAGTTGATTTCACAGTTTCATGATGTTTTCATGAATATCTGCTGCTTTCAGCACTTTACTGCCTTAAGATTAATTTTCACTTTTTATGCTCTTAAAAGACGTTTCAGGCTGAGAGGAGGCCAAAAGTGGATTTTGTGAAAGTAAACATAGTTTCAAAGATGCTTCTTCAAAAAAGTGGCTCAGGACAGTTGATTTCACAGTTTCATGATGTTTTCATTAGAACCTGCTGCTTTCAGCACTTTACTGCCTTAGAGATGCATTTTCACTTTTTATGCTCTTAAAAGACGTTTCAGGCTGAGAAGGAGGCCAAAAGTGGATTTTGTGAAAGTAAACATAGTTTCAAAGATTTTCTTCAAAAAAGTGGCTCAGGACAGTTGATTTCACAGTTTCATGATGTTTTCATGAATATCTGCTGCTTTCAGCACTTTACTGCCTTAAGATTAATTTTCACTTTTTATGCTCTTAAAAGACGTTTCAGGCTGAGAGGAGGCCAAAAGTGGATTTTGTGAAAGTAAACATAGTTTCAAAGATGCTTCTTCAAAAAAGTGGCTCAGGACAGTTGATTTCACAGTTTCATGATGTTTTCATTAGAACCTGCTGCTTTCAGCACTTTACTGCCTTAGAGATGCATTTTCACTTTTTATGCTCTTAAAAGACGTTTCAGGCTGAGAGGAGGCCAAAAGTGGATTTTGTGAAAGTAAACATAGTTTCAAAGATTTTCTTCAAAAAAGTGACTCAGGACAGTTGATTTCACAGTTTCATGATGTTTTCATTAGAACCTGCTGCTTTCAGCACTTTGCTGACTTAGAGATGCATTTTCACTTTTTATGCTCATATTCATGAAAATGACATGAAACTGAAATCAACTGTCCTGAGCTACTTTTTTGAAGAAAATCTTCGAAACTAGATTACTTTCACAAAATCCACTTTTGGCCTCTTCCCAGCCTGAAACTTATTTTAAGAGCATAAAAAGTGAAAATAAATCTTTAGGCAGTAAAGTTCTGAAAACAGCAGATATTCATGAAAATGACATGAAACTGTGAAATCAACTGTCCTGAGCCACTTTTCTGAAGAAAATCTTCGAAACTATGTTTGCTTTCACAAAATCCACTTTTGGCCTCTTCCCAGCCTGAAACTTATTTTAAGAGCATAAAAAGTGAAAATAAATCTTTAGGCAGTAAAGTTCTGAAAGCAGCAGATATTCATGAAAATGACATTCAACTGTCCTGAGCCACTTTTCTGAAGAAAATCTTCGAAACTAGATTACTTTCACAAAATCCACTTTTGGCCTCTTCCCAGGCTAAAAATTATTTCATGAGCTTAAAAAGTGAAAATAGATCTGTAGGCAGTAAAGTTCTGAAAACAGCAGATATTCATGAAAATGACATGAAACTGTGAAATCAACTGTCCTGAGCCACTTTTTTGAAGAAAATCTTCGAAACTAGATTACTTTCACAAAATCCAGTTTTGGCCTCTTCCCAGGCTAAAAATTATTTCATGAGCTTAAAAAGTGAAAATAAATCTTTAGGCAGTAAAGTTCTGAAAACAGCAGATATTCATGAAAATGACATTCAACTGTCCTGAGCCACTTTTCTGAAGAAAATCTTCGAAACTAGATTACTTTCACAAAATCCACTTTTGGCCTCTTCCCAGGCTAAAAATTATTTCATGAGCTTAAAAAGTGAAAATAGATCTGTAGGCAGTAAAGTTCTGAAAACAGCAGATATTCATGAAGATGACATGAAACTGTGAAATCAACTGTCCTGAGCCACATTTCTGAAGAAAATCTTCGAAACTATGTTTGCTTTCACAAAATCCACGTTTGGCCTCTTCCCAGCCTAAAAATTATTTCATGAGCTTAAAAAGTGAAAATAAATCTGTAGGCAGTAAAGTTCTGAAAACAGCAGATATTCATGAAGATGACATGAAACTGTGAAATCAACTGTCCTGAGTCACTTTTTTGAAGAAAATCTTTGAAACTATGTTTGCTTTCACGAAATCCACTTTTGGCCTCATCCCAGCCTGAAACTTCTTTTAAGAGCATAAAAAGTGAAAATAAATCTTTAGGCAGTAAAGTTCTGAAAACAGCAGATATTCATGAAAATGACATGAAACTGTGAAATCAACTGTCCTGAGCCACTTTTCTGAAGAAAATCTTCGAAACTATGTTTGCTTTCACGAAATCCACTTTTGGCCTCATCCCAGCCTGAAACTTCTTTTAAGAGCATAAAAAGTGAAAATAAATCTTTAGGCAGTAAAGTTCTGAAAACAGCAGATATTCATGAAAATGACATGAAACTGTGAAATCAACTGTCCTGAGCCACTTTTCTGAAGAAAATCTTCGAAACTATGTTTGCTTTCACGAAATCCACTTTTGGCCTCATCCCAGCCTGAAACTTCTTTTAAGAGCATAAAAAGTGAAAATAAATCTTTAGGCAGTAAAGTTCTGAAAGCAGCAGATATTCATGAAAATGACATGAAACTGAAATCAACTGTCCTGAGCCACATTTCTGAAGAAAATCTTCGAAACTATGTTTGCTTTCACAAAATCCACTTTTGGCCTCTTCCCAGCCTGAAACTTCTTTTAAGAGCATAAAAAGTGAAAATAAATCTTTAGGCAGTAAAGTTCTGAAAACAGCAGATATTCATGAAAATGACATGAAACTGTGAAATCATCTGTCCTGAGCCACTTTTTTGAAGAAAATCTTCGAAACTAGATTACTTTCACAAAATCCACTTTTGGCCCCTTCCCAGGCTAAAAATTATTTCATGAGCATAAAAAGTGAAAATAAATCTTTAGGCAGTAAAGTTCTGAAAGCAGCAGATATTCATGAAAATGACATGAAACTGTGAAATCAACTGTCCTGAGCCACATTTCTGAAGAAAATCTTCGAAACTATGTTTGCTTTCACAAAATCCACTTTTGGCCTCTTCCCAGCCTGAAACTTCTTTTAAGAGCATAAAAAGTGAAAATAAATCTTTAGGCAGTAAAGTTCTGAAAACAGCAGATATTCATGAAAATGACATGAAACTGTGAAATCAACTGTCCTGAGCCCACTTTTCTGAAGAAAATCTTCGAAACTAGATTACTTTCACAAAATCCACTTTTGGCCTCTTCCAAGGCTCAAAATTATTTCATGAGCTTAAAAAGTGAAAATGAATCTGTAGGCAGTAAAGTTCTGAAAACAGCAGATATTCATGAAAATGACATGAAACTGTGAAATCAACTGTCCTGAGCCACTTTTCTGAAGAAAATCTTCGAAACTATGTTTGCTTTCACAAAATCCACTTTTGGCCTCATCCCAGCCTGAAACTTCTTTTAAGAGCATAAAAAGTGAAAATAAATCTTTAGGCAGTAAAGTTCTGAAAACAGCAGATATTCATGAAAATGACATGAAACTGTGAAATCAACTGTCCTGAGCCACTTTTCTGAAGAAAATCTTCGAAACTATGTTTGCTTTCACGAAATCCACTTTTGGCCTCTTCCAAGGCTAAAAATTATTTCATGAGCTTAAAAAGTGAAAATAAATCTGTAGGCAGTAAAGTTCTGAAAACAGCAGATATTCATGAAAATGACATGAAACTGTGAAATCAACTGTCCTGAGCCACTTTTCTGAAGAAAATCTTCGAAACTAGATTACTTTCACATAATCCACTTTTGGCCTATTCCCAGGCTAAAAATTATTTCATGAGCTTAAAAAGTGAAAATAAATCTGTAGGCAGTAAAGTTCTGAAAACAGCAGATATTCATGAAAATGACATGAAACTGTGAAATCAACTGTCCTGAGCCACTTTTCTGAAGAAAATCTTCGAAACTATGTTTGCTTTCACGAAATCCACTTTTGGCCTCATCCCAGCCTGAAACTTCTTTTAAGAGCATAAAAAGTGAAAATAAATCTTGAGGCAGTAAAGTTCTGAAAACAGCAGATATTCATGAAAATGACATGAAACTGTGAAATCAACTGTCCTGAGCCACTTTTCTGAAGAAAATCTTCGAAACTATGTTTGCTTTCACGAAATCCACTTTTGGCCTCATCCCAGCCTGAAACTTCTTTTAAGAGCATAAAAAGTGAAAATAAATCTTTAGGCAGTAAAGTTCTGAAAACAGCAGATATTCATGAAAATGACATGAAACTGTGAAATCAACTGTCCTGAGCCACTTTTTTGAAGAAAATCTTCGAAACTAGATTACTTTCACAAAATCCACTTTTGGCCCCTTCCCAGGCTAAAAATTATTTCATGAGCATAAAAAGTGAAAATAAATCTTTAGGCAGTAAAGTTCTGAAAGCAGCAGATATTCATGAAAATGACATGAAACTGTGAAATCAACTGTCCTGAGCCACTTTTCTGAAGAAAATCTTCGAAACTATGTTTGCTTTCACGAAATCCACTTTTGGCCTCATCCCAGCCTGAAACTTCTTTTAAGAGCATAAAAAGTGAAAATAAATCTTTAGGCAGTAAAGTTCTGAAAACAGCAGATATTCATGAAAATGACATGAAACTGTGAAATCAACTGTCCTGAGCGACTTTTTTGAAGAAAATCTTCGAAACTAGATTACTTTCACAAAATCCACTGTTGGCCTCTTCCCAGGCTAAAAATGATTTCATGAGCTTAAAAAGTGAAAATAAATCTGTAGGCAGTAAAGTTCTGAAAACAGCAGATATTCATGAAAATGACATGAAACAGTGAAATCAACTGTCCTGAGCCACTTTTTTGAAGAAAATCTTCGAAACTAGATTACTTTCACAAAATCCACTTTTGGCCTCTTCCCAGGCTAAAAATTATTTCATGAGCTTAAAAAGTGAAAATGAATCTGTAGGCAGTAAAGTTCTGAAAACAGCAGATATTCATGAAAATGACATGAAACTGTGAAATCAACTGTCCTGAGCCACTTTTCTGAAGAAAATCTTCGAAACTATGTTTGCTTTCACGAAATCCACTTTTGGCCTCATCCCAGCCTGAAACTTCTTTTAAGAGCATAAAAAGTGAAAATAAATCTTTAGGCAGTAAAGTTCTGAAAACAGCAGATATTCATGAAAATGACATGAAACTGTGAAATCAACTGTCCTGAGCCACTTTTCTGAAGAAAATCTTCGAAACTGTGTTTGCTTTCACGAAATCCACTTTTGGCCTCATCCCAGCCTGAAACTTCTTTTAAGAGCATAAAAAGTGAAAATAAATCTTTAGGCAGTAAAGTTCTGAAAACAGCAGATATTCATGAAAATGACATGAAACTGTGAAATCAACTGACCTGAGCCACTTTTCTGAAGAAAATCTTCGAAACTATGTTTGCTTTCACGAAATCCACTTTTGGCCTCATCCCAGCCTGAAACTTCTTTTAAGAGCATAAAAAGTGAAAATAAATCTTTAGGCAGTACAGTTCTGAAAACAGCAGATATTCATGAAAATGACATGAAACTGTGAAATCAACTGTCCTGAGCCACTTTTTTGAAGAAAATCTTCGAAACTAGATTACTTTCACAAAATCCACTTTTGGCCTCTTCCCAGGCTAAAAATTATTTCATGAGCTTAAAAAGTGAAAATAAATCTGTAGGCAGTAAAGTTCTGAAAACAGCAGATATTCATGAAGATGACATGAAACTGTGAAATCAACTGTCCTGAGTCACTTTTTTGAAGAAAATCTTCGAAACTATGTTTGCTTTCACAAAATCCACTTTTGGCCACTTTCCAGCCTGAAACTTCTTTTAAGAGCATAAAAAGTGAAAATAAATCTTTAGGCAGTACAGTTCTGAAAACAGCAGATATTCATGAAAATGACATGAAACTGTGAAATCAACTGTCCTGAGCCACTTTTCTGAAGAAAATCTTCGAAACTATGTTTGCTTTCACGAAATCCACTTTTGGCCTCATCCCAGCCTGAAACTTCTTTTAAGAGCATAAAAAGTGAAAATAAATCTTGAGGCAGTAAAGTTCTGAAAACAGCAGATATTCATGAAAATGACATGAAACTGTGAAATCAACTGTCCTGAGCCACTTTTCTGAAGAAAATCTTCGAAACTATGTTTGCTTTCACGAAATCCACTTTTGGCCTCATCCCAGCCTGAAACTTCTTTTAAGAGCATAAAAAGTGAAAATAAATCTTTAGGCAGTAAAGTTCTGAAAACAGCAGATATTCATGAAAATGACATGAAACTGTGAAATCAACTGTCCTGAGCCACTTTTTTGAAGAAAATCTTCGAAACTAGATTACTTTCACAAAATCCACTTTTGGCCCCTTCCCAGGCTAAAAATTATTTCATGAGCATAAAAAGTGAAAATAAATCTTTAGGCAGTAAAGTTCTGAAAGCAGCAGATATTCATGAAAATGACATGAAACTGTGAAATCAACTGTCCTGAGCCACTTTTCTGAAGAAAATCTTCGAAACTATGTTTGCTTTCACGAAATCCACTTTTGGCCTCATCCCAGCCTGAAACTTCTTTTAAGAGCATAAAAAGTGAAAATAAATCTTTAGGCAGTAAAGTTCTGAAAACAGCAGATATTCATGAAAATGACATGAAACTGTGAAATCAACTGTCCTGAGCGACTTTTTTGAAGAAAATCTTCGAAACTAGATTACTTTCACAAAATCCACTGTTGGCCTCTTCCCAGGCTAAAAATGATTTCATGAGCTTAAAAAGTGAAAATAAATCTGTAGGCAGTAAAGTTCTGAAAACAGCAGATATTCATGAAAATGACATGAAACAGTGAAATCAACTGTCCTGAGCCACTTTTTTGAAGAAAATCTTCGAAACTAGATTACTTTCACAAAATCCACTTTTGGCCTCTTCCCAGGCTAAAAATTATTTCATGAGCTTAAAAAGTGAAAATGAATCTGTAGGCAGTAAAGTTCTGAAAACAGCAGATATTCATGAAAATGACATGAAACTGTGAAATCAACTGTCCTGAGCCACTTTTCTGAAGAAAATCTTCGAAACTATGTTTGCTTTCACGAAATCCACTTTTGGCCTCATCCCAGCCTGAAACTTCTTTTAAGAGCATAAAAAGTGAAAATAAATCTTTAGGCAGTAAAGTTCTGAAAACAGCAGATATTCATGAAAATGACATGAAACTGTGAAATCAACTGTCCTGAGCCACTTTTCTGAAGAAAATCTTCGAAACTGTGTTTGCTTTCACGAAATCCACTTTTGGCCTCATCCCAGCCTGAAACTTCTTTTAAGAGCATAAAAAGTGAAAATAAATCTTTAGGCAGTAAAGTTCTGAAAACAGCAGATATTCATGAAAATGACATGAAACTGTGAAATCAACTGACCTGAGCCACTTTTCTGAAGAAAATCTTCGAAACTATGTTTGCTTTCACGAAATCCACTTTTGGCCTCATCCCAGCCTGAAACTTCTTTTAAGAGCATAAAAAGTGAAAATAAATCTTTAGGCAGTACAGTTCTGAAAACAGCAGATATTCATGAAAATGACATGAAACTGTGAAATCAACTGTCCTGAGCCACTTTTTTGAAGAAAATCTTCGAAACTAGATTACTTTCACAAAATCCACTTTTGGCCTCTTCCCAGGCTAAAAATTATTTCATGAGCTTAAAAAGTGAAAATAAATCTGTAGGCAGTAAAGTTCTGAAAACAGCAGATATTCATGAAGATGACATGAAACTGTGAAATCAACTGTCCTGAGTCACTTTTTTGAAGAAAATCTTCGAAACTATGTTTGCTTTCACAAAATCCACTTTTGGCCACTTTCCAGCCTGAAACTTCTTTTAAGAGCATAAAAAGTGAAAATAAATCTTTAGGCAGTACAGTTCTGAAAACAGCAGATATTCATGAAAATGACATGAAACTGTGAAATCAACTGTCCTGAGCCACTTTTTTGAAGAAAATCTTCGAAACTAGATTACTTTCACAAAATCCACTTTTGGCCTCTTCCCAGCCTGAAACTTATTTTAAGAGCATAAAAAGTGAAAATAAATCTTTAGGCAGTAAAGTTCTGAAAGCAGCAGATATTCATGAAAATGACATTCAACTGTCCTGAGCCACTTTTCTGAAGAAAATCTTCGAAACTAGATTACTTTCACAAAATCCACTTTTGGCCTCTTCCCAGGCTAAAAATTATTTCATGAGCTTAAAAAGTGAAAATAGATCTGTAGGCAGTAAAGTTCTGAAAACAGCAGATATTCATGAAAATGACATGAAACTGTGAAATCAACTGTCCTGAGCCACATTTCTGAAGAAAATCTTCGAAACTATGTTTGCTTTCACAAAATCCACGTTTGGCCTCTTCCCAGCCTAAAAATTATTTCATGAGCTTAAAAAGTGAAAATAAATCTGTAGGCAGTAAAGTTCTGAAAACAGCAGATATTCATGAAGATGACATGAAACTGTGAAATCAACTGTCCTGAGTCACTTTTTTGAAGAAAATCTTCGAAACTAGATTACTTTCACAAAATACACTTTTGGCCTCTTTCCAGCCTGAAACTTCTTTTAAGAGCATAAAAAGTGAAAATAAATCTTTAGGCAGTAAAGTTCTGAAAACAGCAGATATTCATGAAAATGACATGAAACTGTGAAATCAACTGTCCTGAGCCACATTTCTGAAGAAAATCTTCGAAACTATGTTTGCTTTCACAAAATCCACGTTTGGCCTCTTCCCAGCCTAAAAATTATTTCATGAGCTTAAAAAGTGAAAATAAATCTGTAGGCAGTAAAGTTCTGAAAACAGCAGATATTCATGAAGATGACATGAAACTGTGAAATCAACTGTCCTGAGTCACTTTTTTGAAGAAAATCTTTGAAACTATGTTTGCTTTCACGAAATCCACTTTTGGCCTCATCCCAGCCTGAAACTTCTTTTAAGAGCATAAAAAGTGAAAATAAATCTTTAGGCAGTAAAGTTCTGAAAACAGCAGATATTCATGAAAATGACATGAAACTGTGAAATCAACTGTCCTGAGCCACTTTTCTGAAGAAAATCTTCGAAACTGTTTGCTTTCACGAAATCCACTTTTGGCCTCATCCCAGCCTGAAACTTCTTTTAAGAGCATAAAAAGTGAAAATAAATCTTTAGGCAGTAAAGTTCTGAAAACAGCAGATATTCATGAAAATGACATGAAACTGTGAAATCAACTGTCCTGAGCCACTTTTCTGAAGAAAATCTTCGAAACTATGTTTGCTTTCACGAAATCCACTTTTGGCCTCATCCCAGCCTGAAACTTCTTTTAAGAGCATAAAAAGTGAAAATAAATCTTTAGGCAGTAAAGTTCTGAAAGCAGCAGATATTCATGAAAATGACATGAAACTGAAATCAACTGTCCTGAGCCACATTTCTGAAGAAAATCTTCGAAACTATGTTTGCTTTCACAAAATCCACTTTTGGCCTCTTCCCAGCCTGAAACTTCTTTTAAGAGCATAAAAAGTGAAAATAAATCTTTAGGCAGTAAAGTTCTGAAAACAGCAGATATTCATGAAAATGACATGAAACTGTGAAATCATCTGTCCTGAGCCACTTTTTTGAAGAAAATCTTCGAAACTAGATTACTTTCACAAAATCCACTTTTGGCCCCTTCCCAGGCTAAAAATTATTTCATGAGCATAAAAAGTGAAAATAAATCTTTAGGCAGTAAAGTTCTGAAAGCAGCAGATATTCATGAAAATGACATGAAACTGTGAAATCAACTGTCCTGAGCCACATTTCTGAAGAAAATCTTCGAAACTATGTTTGCTTTCACAAAATCCACTTTTGGCCTCTTCCCAGCCTGAAACTTCTTTTAAGAGCATAAAAAGTGAAAATAAATCTTTAGGCAGTAAAGTTCTGAAAACAGCAGATATTCATGAAAATGACATGAAACTGTGAAATCAACTGTCCTGAGCCCACTTTTCTGAAGAAAATCTTCGAAACTAGATTACTTTCACAAAATCCACTTTTGGCCTCTTCCAAGGCTCAAAATTATTTCATGAGCTTAAAAAGTGAAAATGAATCTGTAGGCAGTAAAGTTCTGAAAACAGCAGATATTCATGAAAATGACATGAAACTGTGAAATCAACTGTCCTGAGCCACTTTTCTGAAGAAAATCTTCGAAACTATGTTTGCTTTCACAAAATCCACTTTTGGCCTCATCCCAGCCTGAAACTTCTTTTAAGAGCATAAAAAGTGAAAATAAATCTTTAGGCAGTAAAGTTCTGAAAACAGCAGATATTCATGAAAATGACATGAAACTGTGAAATCAACTGTCCTGAGCCACTTTTCTGAAGAAAATCTTCGAAACTATGTTTGCTTTCACGAAATCCACTTTTGGCCTCTTCCAAGGCTAAAAATTATTTCATGAGCTTAAAAAGTGAAAATAAATCTGTAGGCAGTAAAGTTCTGAAAACAGCAGATATTCATGAAAATGACATGAAACTGTGAAATCAACTGTCCTGAGCCACTTTTCTGAAGAAAATCTTCGAAACTAGATTACTTTCACATAATCCACTTTTGGCCTATTCCCAGGCTAAAAATTATTTCATGAGCTTAAAAAGTGAAAATAAATCTGTAGGCAGTAAAGTTCTGAAAACAGCAGATATTCATGAAAATGACATGAAACTGTGAAATCAACTGTCCTGAGCCACTTTTCTGAAGAAAATCTTCGAAACTATGTTTGCTTTCACGAAATCCACTTTTGGCCTCATCCCAGCCTGAAACTTCTTTTAAGAGCATAAAAAGTGAAAATAAATCTTTAGGCAGTAAAGTTCTGAAAACAGCAGATATTCATGAAAATGACATGAAACTGTGAAATCAACTGTCCTGAGCCACTTTTTTGAAGAAAATCTTCGAAACTAGATTACTTTCACAAAATCCACTTTTGGCCCCTTCCCAGGCTAAAAATTATTTCATGAGCATAAAAAGTGAAAATAAATCTTTAGGCAGTAAAGTTCTGAAAGCAGCAGATATTCATGAAAATGACATGAAACTGTGAAATCAACTGTCCTGAGCCACATTTCTGAAGAAAATCTTCGAAACTATGTTTGCTTTCACAAAATCCACTTTTGGCCTCTTCCCAGCCTGAAACTTCTTTTAAGAGCATAAAAAGTGAAAATAAATCTTTAGGCAGTAAAGTTCTGAAAACAGCAGATATTCATGAAAATGACATGAAACTGTGAAATCAACTGTCCTGAGCCCACTTTTCTGAAGAAAATCTTCGAAACTAGATTACTTTCACAAAATCCACTTTTGGCCTCTTCCCAGGCTCAAAATTATTTCATGAGCTTAAAAAGTGAAAATGAATCTGTAGGCAGTAAAGTTCTGAAAACAGCAGATATTCATGAAAATGACATGAAACTGTGAAATCAACTGTCCTGAGCCACTTTTCTGAAGAAAATCTTCGAAACTATGTTTGCTTTCACGAAATCCACTTTTGGCCTCATCCCAGCCTGAAACTTCTTTTAAGAGCATAAAAAGTGAAAATAAATCTTTAGGCAGTAAAGTTCTGAAAACAGCAGATATTCATGAAAATGACATGAAACTGTGAAATCAACTGTCCTGAGCGACTTTTTTGAAGAAAATCTTCGAAACTAGATTACTTTCACAAAATCCACTGTTGGCCTCTTCCCAGGCTAAAAATGATTTCATGAGCTTAAAAAGTGAAAATAAATCTGTAGGCAGTAAAGTTCTGAAAACAGCAGATATTCATGAAAATGACATGAAACAGTGAAATCAACTGTCCTGAGCCACTTTTTTGAAGAAAATCTTCGAAACTAGATTACTTTCACAAAATCCACTTTTGGCCTCTTCCCAGGCTAAAAATTATTTCATGAGCTTAAAAAGTGAAAATGAATCTGTAGGCAGTAAAGTTCTGAAAACAGCAGATATTCATGAAAATGACATGAAACTGTGAAATCAACTGTCCTGAGCCACTTTTCTGAAGAAAATCTTCGAAACTATGTTTGCTTTCACGAAATCCACTTTTGGCCTCATCCCAGCCTGAAACTTCTTTTAAGAGCATAAAAAGTGAAAATAAATCTTTAGGCAGTAAAGTTCTGAAAACAGCAGATATTCATGAAAATGACATGAAACTGTGAAATCAACTGTCCTGAGCCACTTTTCTGAAGAAAATCTTCGAAACTATGTTTGCTTTCACGAAATCCACTTTTGGCCTCATCCCAGCCTGAAACTTCTTTTAAGAGCATAAAAAGTGAAAATAAATCTTTAGGCAGTAAAGTTCTGAAAACAGCAGATATTCATGAAAATGACATGAAACTGTGAAATCAACTGACCTGAGCCACTTTTCTGAAGAAAATCTTCGAAACTATGTTTGCTTTCACGAAATCCACTTTTGGCCTCATCCCAGCCTGAAACTTCTTTTAAGAGCATAAAAAGTGAAAATAAATCTTTAGGCAGTACAGTTCTGAAAACAGCAGATATTCATGAAAATGACATGAAACTGTGAAATCAACTGTCCTGAGCCACTTTTTTGAAGAAAATCTTCGAAACTAGATTACTTTCACAAAATCCACTTTTGGCCTCTTCCCAGGCTAAAAATTATTTCATGAGCTTAAAAAGTGAAAATAAATCTGTAGGCAGTAAAGTTCTGAAAACAGCAGATATTCATGAAGATGACATGAAACTGTGAAATCAACTGTCCTGAGTCACTTTTTTGAAGAAAATCTTCGAAACTATGTTTGCTTTCACAAAATCCACTTTTGGCCACTTTCCAGCCTGAAACTTCTTTTAAGAGCATTAAAAGTGAAAATAAATCTTTAGGCAGTACAGTTCTGAAAACAGCAGATATTCATGAAAATGACATGAAACTGTGAAATCAACTGTCCTGAGCCACTTTTTTGAAGAAAATCTTCGAAACTAGATTACTTTCACAAAATCCACTTTTGGCCTCTTCCCAGGCTAAAAATTATTTCATGAGCTTAAAAAGTGAAAATAAATCTGTAGGCAGTAAAGTTCTGAAAACAGCAGATATTCATGAAAATGACATGAAACTGTGAAATCAACTGTCCTGAGTCACTTTTTTGAAGAAAATCTTCGAAACTATGTTTGCTTTCACAAAATCCACTTTTGGCCTCTTTCCAGCCTGAAACTTCTTTTAAGAGCATAAAAAGTGAAAATAAATCTTTCGGCAGTACAGTTCTGAAAACAGCAGATATTCATGAAAATGACATGAAACTGTGAAATCAACTGTCCTGAGCCACTTTTTTGAAGAAAATCTTCGAAACTAGATTACTTTCACAAAATCCACTTTTGGCCTCTTCCCAGGCTAAAAATTATTTCATGAGCTTAAAAAGTGAAAATAAATCTGTAGGCAGTAAAGTTCTGAAAACAGCAGATATTCATGAAGATGACATGAAACTGTGAAATCAACTGTCCTGAGTCACTTTTTTGAAGAAAATCTTCGAAACTATGTTTGCTTTCACAAAATCCACTTTTGGCCACTTTCCAGCCTGAAACTTCTTTTAAGAGCATTAAAAGTGAAAATAAATCTTTAGGCAGTACAGTTCTGAAAACAGCAGATATTCATGAAAATGACATGAAACTGTGAAATCAACTGTCCTGAGCCACTTTTTTGAAGAAAATCTTCGAAACTAGATTACTTTCACAAAATCCACTTTTGGCCTCTTCCCAGGCTAAAAATTATTTCATGAGCTTAAAAAGTGAAAATAAATCTGTAGGCAGTAAAGTTCTGAAAACAGCAGATATTCATGAAAATGACATGAAACTGTGAAATCAACTGTCCTGAGTCACTTTTTTGAAGAAAATCTTCGAAACTATGTTTGCTTTCACAAAATCCACTTTTGGCCTCTTTCCAGCCTGAAACTTCTTTTAAGAGCATAAAAAGTGAAAATAAATCTTTCGGCAGTACAGTTCTGAAAACAGCAGATATTCATGAAAATGACATGAAACTGTGAAATCAACTGTCCTGAGCCACTTTTTTGAAGAAAATCTTCGAAACTAGATTACTTTCACAAAATCCACTTTTGGCCTCTTCCCAGGCTAAAAATTATTTCATGAGCTTAAAAAGTGAAAATAAATCTGTAGGCAGTAAAGTTCTGAAAACAGCAGATATTCATGAAGATGACATGAAACTGTGAAATCAACTGTCCTGAGTCACTTTTTTGAAGAAAATCTTCGAAACTATGTTTGCTTTCACAAAATCCACTTTTGGCCACTTTCCAGCCTGAAACTTCTGTTAAGAGCATAAAAAGTGAAAATAAATCTTTAGGCAGTACAGTTCTGAAAACAGCAGATATTCATGAAAATGACATGAAACTGTGAAATCAACTGTCCTGAGCCACTTTTTTGAAGAAAATCTTCGAAACTAGATTACTTTCACAAAATCCACTTTTGGCCTCTTCCCAGGCTAAAAATTATTTCATGAGCTTAAAAAGTGAAAATAAATCTGTAGGCAGTACAGTTCTGAAAGCAGCAGATATTCATGAAAATGACATGAAACTGTGAAATCAACTGTCCTGAGCCACATTTCTGAAGAAAATCTTCGAAACTATGTTTGCTTTCACAAAATCCACTTTTGGCCTCTTCCCAGCCTGAAACTTCTTTTAAGAGCATAAAAAGTGAAAATAAATCTTTAGGCAGTAAAGTTCTGAAAACAGCAGATATTCATGAAAATGACATGAAACTGTGAAATCAACTGTCCTGAGCCACTTTTTTGAAGAAAATCTTCGAAACTAGATTACTTTCACAAAATCCACTTTTGGCCTCTTCCCAGGCTAAAAATTATTTCATGAGCTTAAAAAGTGAAAATAAATCTGTAGGCAGTAAAGTTCTGAAAACAGCAGATATTCATGAAAATGACATGAAACTGTGAAATCAACTGTCCTGAGTCACTTTTTTGAAGAAAATCTTCGAAACTATGTTTGCTTTCACAAAATCCACTTTTGGCCTCTTTCCAGCCTGAAACTTCTTTTAAGAGCATAAAAAGTGAAAATAAATCTTTAGGCAGTACAGTTCTGAAAACAGCAGATATTCATGAAAATGACATGAAACTGTGAAATCAACTGTCCTGAGCCACTTTTTTGAAGAAAATCTTCGAAACTAGATTACTTTCACAAAATCCACTTTTGGCCTCTTCCCAGGCTAAAAATTATTTCATGAGCTTAAAAAGTGAAAATAAATCTGTAGGCAGTAAAGTTCTGAAAACAGCAGATATTCATGAAGATGACATGAAACTGTGAAATCAACTGTCCTGAGTCACTTTTTTGAAGAAAATCTTCGAAACTATGTTTGCTTTCACAAAATTCACTTTTGGCCACTTTCCAGCCTGAAACTTCTTTTAAGAGCATAAAAAGTGAAAATAA
>JAVDOI010000008.1:24275048-24295048 GCA_032191485.1 Leptoclinus maculatus
CCTGAAAGCTGAACATTTTGATATTTGAACAGTTTCTGTAGCTTAAAAAAACTGTCAGCAGTAGTGATATTTGTAGTAGTAGTAGTAGTAGTAGAAGTTGTAGTTGTATTATAATTATTATTAGGAGTAGAAGTATTAGTAGCTAGAATAAGTACTAGTTGTAGCAGTAGTGGTATTTGTAGTAGCAGTAGTAGTAGAAGTTAGCATTTCAGTTAGAATTCATTCTGTGGGGCTTTTATTTTGAAATGGGGTGTGGGGGGGGGGGGCAGAAGGGGAGAGGAGACAGGATCATATTGTTAGATGAACATAAAAAGGTTATTAAATGACAGGTTTCATCACAAGCATTTCAGTTAGAATTCATCCTGTGGGGCTTTTATTTTAAAATGGTGTGTGTGTGTGCCTGTGGTGGGGGGAGGGGTGGAGGGGAAAAAGTCCTCTAAGACCTGAATGACTGTATGAGAGAGAGACACATACAGAGAGAGAGAGAGTGAGAGCAGTGTATGTGCCTGTGTGTCTGAGTCTGTGTTTATAAACATCACTAATTCAAACACCTGTGTGCCTGCAGTCTTTTAATGGAGATAAAACTGTGAAACAACTCTCAAACAAATCCTCAAAATTCCCATAACCGTAGCTCCTATTGCTCCAATATTGGAAATTGAGAGGAAGGATGATTTGAAAAACAGATCCTGTGAAAATTGTGTCTGTAGTGTAAGAAATGTGGCTTCAATGGCGATTTTATTTTAAAATGGGGTGTGTGTGTGTGTGTGGTGGGGGGGAGGGGAAAAAGTCCTCTTAGACTTGAATGACTGTATGAGAGAGAGAAACACACAGAGAGAGAGACACACAGAGAGAGAGACAGAAAGAGAGAGTCAGAGAGACAGACAGAGAGAGAGAGAGAAAGACAGAAAGAGAGAGAGAGACAGACAGAGAGAGAATGTTGAAGCCTGAAAGCATTTAAACTGGTGTCTGTAGCTGAAAGTATGAGGAAGAAGAAGGCTTTGAAAGTTCAAGTTTAACAGGATTTGAAGATTTTCTCCATAGACATCCCATTAAATAAAAATTGCTAAAAGCTTAATAATTCAAAGTTTAAAGATTAAAGATATGGAAAGTCATATCCCCTCTCCTGAAAGCTGAACATTTTGATATTTGAACGGTTTCTGTAGCTTAAAAAAACTGTCAGCAGTAGTGATATTTGTAGTAGTAGTAGTAGTAGAAGTTGTAGTTGTATTATAAGTATTATTAGGAGTAGAAGTATTAGTAGAATAAGTACTAGTTGTAGCAGTAGTGGTATTTGTAGTAGCAGTAGTAGTAGAAGTTAGCATTTCAGTAAGAATTCATTCTGTTGGGCTTTTATTTTGAAATGGGGTGTGGGGGGGGGGGGCAGAAGGGGAGAGGAGACAGGATCATAATGTTAGATGAACATAAAAAGGTTATTAAATGACAGGTTTCATCACAAGCATTTCAGTTAGAATTCATCCTGTGGGGCTTTTATTTTAAAATGGTGTGTGTGTGTGCGTGTGGTGGGGGGAGGGGTGGAGGGGAAAAAGTCCTCTAAGACCTGAATGACTGTATGAGAGAGAGACACATACAGAGAGACAGAGAGTGAGAGCAGTGTATGTGCCTGTGTGTCTGAGTCTGTGTTTATAAACATCACTAATTACAAACACCTGTGTGCCTGCAGTCTTTTAATGGAGATAAAACTGTGAAACAACTCTCAAACAAATCCTCAAAATTCCCATAACCGTAGCTCCTATTGCTCCAATATTGGAAATTGAGAGGAATGATGATTTGAAAAACAGATCCTGTGAAAATTGTGTCTGTAGTGTAAGAAATGTGGCTTCAATGGCGATTTTATTTTAAAATGGGGTGTGTGTGTGTGTGTGGTGGGGGGGAGGGGAAAAAGTCCTCTAAGACTTGAATGACTGTATGAGAGAGAGAAACACACAGAGAGAGAGACACACAGAGAGAGAGACACACACAGAGAGAGACAGACAGACAGACAGAAAGAGAGAGTCAGAGAGACAGACAGAGAGAGAGAGAGAAAGACAGAAAGAGAGAGAGAGACAGACAGATTGAGAATGTTGAAGCCTGAAAGCATTTAAACTGGTGTCTGTAGCTGAAAGTATGAGGAAGAAGAAGGCTTTGAAAGTTCAAGTTTAACAGGATTTGAAGATTTTCTCCATAGACATCCCATTAAATAAAAATTGCTAAAAGCTTAATAATTCAAAGTTTAAAGATTAAAGATATGGAAAGTCATATCCCCTCTCCTGAAAGCTGAACATTTTGATATTTGAACGGTTTCTGTAGCTTAAAAAAACTGTCAGCAGTAGTGATATTTGTAGTAGTAGTAGTAGTAGAAGTTGTAGTTGTATTATAAGTATTATTAGGAGTAGAAGTATTAGTAGAATAAGTACTAGTTGTAGCAGTAGTGGTATTTGTAGTAGCAGTAGTAGTAGAAGTTAGCATTTTAGTTAGAATTCATTCTGTGGGGCTTTTATTTTGAAATGGTGTATGGGGGGGGGGGGCAGAAGGGGAGAGGAGACAGGATCATAATGTTAGATGAACATAAAAAGGTTATTAAATGACAGGTTTCATCACAAGCATTTCAGTTAGAATTCATCCTGTGGGGCTTTTATTTTAAAATGGTGTGTGTGTGTGCGTGTGGTGGGGGGAGGGGTGGAGGGGAAAAAGTCCTCTAAGACCTGAATGACTGTATGAGAGAGAGACACATACAGAGAGAGAGAGAGTGAGAGCAGTGTATGTGCCTGTGTGTCTGAGTCTGTGTTTATAAACATCACTAATTACAAACACCTGTGTGCCTGCAGTCTTTTAATGGAGATAAAACTGTGAAACAACTCTCAAACAAATCCTCAAAATTCCCATAACCGTAGCTCCTATTGCTCCAATATTGGAAATTGAGAGGAAGGATGATTTGAAAAACAGATCCTGTGAAAATTGTGTCTGTAGTGTAAGAAATGTGGCTTCAATGGCGATTTTATTTTAAAATGGGGTGTGTGTGTGTGTGTGGTGGGGGGGAGGGTAAAAAGTCCTCTAAGACTTGAATGACTGTATGAGAGAGAGAAACACACAGAGAGAGAGACACACAGAGAGAGAGACACACAGAGAGAGAGACAGACAGAGAGAGACAGACAGACAGACAGACAGAAAGAGAGAGTCAGAGAGACAGACAGAGAGAGAGAGAGAAAGACAGAAAGAGAGAGAGAGACAGACAGAGAGAGAATGTTGAAGCCTGAAAGCATTTAAACTGGTGTCTGTAGCTGAAAGTATGAGGAAGAAGAAGGCTTTGAAAGTTCAAGTTTAACAGGATTTGAAGATTTTCTCCATAGACATCCCATTAAATAAAAATTGCTAAAAGCTTAATAATTCAAAGTTTAAAGATTAAAGATATGGAAAGTCATATCCCCTCTCCTGAAAGCTGAACATTTTGATATTTGAACGGTTTCTGTAGCTTAAAAAAACTGTCAGCAGTAGTGATATTTGTAGTAGTAGTAGTAGTAGAAGTTGTAGTTGTATTATAAGTATTATTAGGAGTAGAAGTATTAGTAGAATAAGTACTAGTTGTATGTGTTCATTCGCGAGGACGGCCACCATGGACCCTATAAAAGCTCCCTACGAGGGCCCGTTTCGTGTACTAGAGACCGGGGACAAAACCTTCAAAGTGAACATTGGCGGGAAACTATCGGTGGATCGCCTGAAACCAGCACATCTGGACCTGTACCGGTTGGTCCAGGGTGGCCGAACCCCCACGGCGGGGGCGTCCTCCTACCCTTTCAGCACACCGCTACAAGGCCCGGAAGCTTCCTCCGATGGCCGCCCTGGCTCCTGCTCCTGGTCGATTGAGCCAGCCACTTGCTTTTTTCAGTTGACAGTTGCGTCCTAACTTGGTGAATTCTGGGGGGGCGTATGCACTTGAGGACATAATTCAGCAGGACTGGGGGAGTGGCATAGCCATGGGAATGTGACGTCATGTTGGGTTTAAAGGAGGTGATGGCAGTGTTCGGCTTGAAATGTTTGTGAGAGTTGAAATAAACGACAACAGAGGTGAGCAGCTAAAAAGAGACACTTGTCGACTCGGTTAATCCCTGCGCTCCTACAATATGATGATTGTTTGGCTACATTACAATATTTTATCAATTAGCCAGTTAAAACTCTTTGTAACCTGGTAACCTGCACCCGCAAATTCCGCAAATTCCGGTTCTGAACGAAGGGGCCCCACACTCTAACTACAAGGTATTTTTTAATAATTCCAAGGGGTTATTAACACTAAGAATGGTTTGCTCATATGAATAGAGTAAATATTATGTATATATTACTGGTTAATAGCAGATGAAGATGGAACACAGCTCCACTTTGAAAATGTCAAATTCGTATGGTGAAAAAGCACTATTATTCATAATACGATATTAAATGAGGCTCAGTAAAGCCTAGAACCACCCACCATCATACCAAACGACAGCAGTAGTGAATAGAAAAAGAATTTGAGTGAATTGAGTGAAGTATGCCAGAATTAGAGACATAAACGTACGAGAGGTCACGAAAGGTCGTCATTTGAGAAACAGCCTGTCCAGCTGTTCCATTGTACTTTTACAACCTAAATAACTATATATTTAACTTCCTTTATCCTTCTACATGCACAATCTATCACATACAGCAGTTAGAAATCATTTTGGAGAGCTGGAACCGTCTCCAAAGCCTCTCCAGGCCGGCGACCTACGGGAGAATTGTGCAATAGCTGGTGTGTATTGCGCCGTTGTAGAGGTCCTGGTTGGTCAATTTTCGTTTTTTTTTGCTCTGCGCGCACGTGTCTGGTGTGGCCAATCGAATGGCGTTAACAGATTTACCAGGAAGTCTTTAGTTTTCCGAAAAATGCCGATCTACGCCGAGGACCCGGCGCGTAAAAGTCGCGAGACTGCCTCGCTGGAATGTTGTCCCCGAGCTTATTTGACCCCCTTTCTTTATTTCACAACTTTATTAGAACGGAAATGGGACAGAATGAGGTGGCCTGAAGGAGAATGTCTGTTTGTTTCTTACATGAATGAATGCCTGAGAGGTTTGTATTTAACAGTATATTGTTTGCATCTTGCAATAAATATTGATATGTTCTTGATCACTTTGTGTTGTGTCTATTTGCCTTTTCTGTTAAAAAACTATGGGTTTTGAGGCACTGCTGGCCTTTCAATGTCATTTATAAATGCTTTATAAGGCATAAATAGTCCTCACTTTAGATGAGCTCACACAAAATACTTTACTAATGACTACTAACTACCTTAATAAATCATTAATTAATCATGACTTGCAGTATAAATACGCATTTATAAAGCATATATTAACATAGTCCCTAACCATTAGTGCATATCTAAATCATTATATATATATAAATGCATGAATAATGTACATCTAAATAAGTTATTAATCATTTACTAAGACTTTATAAATTATCTTATTAATCATCTAGGGTTAGGGTTAGGGTTAGGGTTGGGTTAGGGTTAGGGTTAGGGTTGGGTTAGGGTTGGGTTAGGGTTAGGGTTAGGGTTGGGTTAGGGTTAGGGTTAGGGTTAGGGTTAGGGGTTAGAGTTGGGTTAGGGTTAGGGTTAGGGTTGGGGTTAGGGTAAGGGGTTAGGGTTAGGGTTAGGGTTAGGGTTGGGTTTAGGGTTAGGGTTGGGTTTAGGGTTAGGGTTAGGGTTAGGGTTAGGGTTAGGGTTGGGTTAGGGTTAGGGTTACGGGTTAGGGTTAGGGTTAGGGTTAGGGTTAGGGTTAGGGTTAGGGTTGGGTTATGGTTAGGGTTAGGGTTAGGGTTAGGGTTAGGGGTTAGGGTTAGGGTTGGGTTAGGGTTAGGGTAAGGGTTAGGGTAAGGGGTTAGGGTTAGGGTTAGGGTTAACCCTATATTTAATTGGTTTGTAAAATATATAATACTTCATTTACAAATGGGGAATCCATCATTTATAAAGTATGAAAACACAATAATAGAACACATAATAGACAAGCTTATTAATCAAGAATAAAACATTTATAACTGTTGTTATGAACTGCATACTAATGAATTATTAATGTAGGAACAATGCTTTATAAATGATGAATTAAGTGTTTACTCATGCTTAACTAATGCTTCATAGTGTGTAGTTATTATAAAGTGCTACCGAAACGTCTTTTAAGAGCATAAAAAGTGAAAATGCATCTCTAAGGCAGTAAAGTTCTGAAAGCAGCAGATATTCATGAAAATGACATGAAACTGTGAAATCAACTGTCCTGAGCCACATTTCTGAAGAAAATCTTCGAAACTATGTTTGCTTTCACAAAATCCACTTTTGGCCTCTTCCCAGCCTGAAACTTCTTTTAAGAGCATAAAAAGTGAAAATAAATCTTTAGGCAGTAAAGTTCTGAAAACAGCAGATATTCATGAAAATGACATGAAACTGTGAAATCAACTGTCCTGAGCCACTTTTTTGAAGAAAATCTTCGAAACTAGATTACTTTCACAAAATCCACTTTTGGCTAAAAATTATTTCATGAGCTTAAAAAGTGAAAATAAATCTGTAGGCAGTAAAGTTCTGAAAACAGCAGATATTCATGAAAATGACATGAAACTGTGAAATCAACTGTCCTGAGCCACTTTTCTGAAGAAAATCTTCGAAACTATGTTTGCTTTCACAAAATCCACTTTTGGCCTCTTCCCAGCCTGAAACTTCTTTTAAGAGCATAAAAAGTGAAAATAAATCTTTAGGCAGTAAAGTTCTGAAAACAGCAGATATTCATGAAAATGACATGAAACTGTGAAATCAACTGTCCTGAGCCACTTTTCTGAAGAAAATCTTCGAAACTAGATTACTTTCACAAAATCCACTTTTGGCCTCTTCTCTTCCCAGCCTAAAAATTATTTCATGAGCTTAAAAAGTGAAAATAAATCTTTAGGCAGTAAAGTTCTGAAAACAGCAGATATTCATGAAGATGACATGAAACTGTGAAATCAACTGTCCTGAGTCACTTTTTTAAGAAAATCTTTGAAACATGTTTACTTTCACAAAATCCACTTTTGGCCTCCTCTCAGCCTGAAACGTCTTTTAAGAGCATAAAAAGTGAAAATGCATATCTAAGGCAGTAAAGTGCTGAAAGCAGCAAGTTCTAATGAAAACACCATGAAACTGTGAAATCAACTGTCCTGAGTCACTTTTTTGAAGAAAATCTTTGAAACTATGTTTACTTTCACAAAATCCACTTTTGGCCTCCTCTCAGCCTGAAACGTCTTTTAAGAGCATAAAAAGTGAAAATGCATCTCTAAGGCAGTAAAGTGCTGAAAGCAGCAGATATTCATGGAAATTACATGAAACTGTGAAATCAACTGTCCTGAGCCACTTTTTTGAAGAAAATCTTTGAAACTATGCTTACTTTAAAAAATCCACGTTAGGACTCCTCTCAGCCTGAACGTCTTTTAAGAGCATAAAAAGTGAAAATGCATCTCTAAGTCAGCAAAGTGCTGAAAGCAGAAGATATTCATGGAAATGACATGAAACTGTGAAATCAACTGTCCTGAGTCACTTTTTTGAAAAAAATCTTTGAAACTATGTTTACTTTCACAAAATCCACTTTTGGCCTCCTCTCAGCCTGAAACGTCTTTTAAGAGCATAAAAAGTGAAAATGCATCTCTAAGGCAGTAAAGTGCTGAAAGCAGCAGATATTCATGGAAATGACATGAAAATGTGAAATCAACTGTCCTGAGTGACTTTTTTGAAGAAAATCTTTGAAACTATGTTTACTTTCGAACCTGCTGCTTTTCGGCTTTACTGCCTTAGAGATGCATTTTCACTTTTTATGCTCTTAAAAGACGTTTCAGGCTGAGAGGAGGCCAAAAGTGGATTTTGTGAAAGTAAGCATAGTTTCAAAGATTTTCTTCAAAAAAGTGGCTCAGGACAGTTGATTTCACAGTTTCATGATGTTTTCATTAGAACCTGCTGCTTTCAGCACTTTACTGCCTTAGAGATGCATTTTCACTTTTTATGCTCTTAAAAGACGTTTCAGGCTGAGAGGAGGCCAAAAGTGGATTTTGTGAAAGTAAACATAGTTTCAAAGATTTTCTTCAAAGAAGTGACTCAGGACAGTTGATTTCACAGTTAAATTATGTTTTCATTAGAACCTGCTGCTTTCAGCACTTTACTGCCTTAGAGATGCATTTTCACTTTGTATGCTCTTAAAAGACGTTTCAGGCTGAGAGGAGGCCAAAAGTGGATTTTGTGAAAGTAAGCATAGTTTCAAAGATTTTCTTCAAAAAAGTGGCTCAGGACAGTTGATTTCACAGTTTCATGATGTTTTCATTAGTACCTGCTGCTTTCAGCACTTTACCGCCTTAGAGATGCATTTTCACTTTTTATGCTCTTAAAAGACGTTTCAGGCTGAGAGGAGGCCAAAAGTGGATTTTGTGAAAGTAAACATAGTTACAAAGATTTTCTTCAAAAAAGTGGCTCAGGACAGTTGATTTCACAGTTTCATGATGTTTTCATTAGAACCTGCTGCTTTCAGCACTTTACCGCCTTAGAGATGCATTTTCACTTTTTATGCTCTTAAAAGACGTTTCAGGCTGAGAGGAGGCCAAAAGTGGATTTTGTGAAAGTAAGCATAGTTTCAAAGATTTTCTTCAAAAAAGTGGCTCAGGACAGTTGATTTCACAGTTTCATGATGTTTTCATTAGTACCTGCTGCTTTCAGCACTTTACCGCCTTAGAGATGCATTTTCACTTTTTATGCTCTTAAAAGACGTTTCAGGCTGAGAGGAGGCCAAAAGTGGATTTTGTGAAAGTAAGCATAGTTTCAAAGATTTTCTTCAAAAAAGTGGCTCAGGACAGTTGATTTCACAGTTTCATGATGTTTTCATTAGAACCTGCTGCTTTCAGCACTTTACTGCCTTAGAGATGCATTTTCACTTTTTATGCTCTTAAAAGACGTTTCAGGCTGAGAGGAGGCCAAAAGTGGATTTTGTGAAAGTAAACATAGTTTCAAAGATTTTCTTCAAAGAAGTGACTCAGGACAGTTGATTTCACAGTTAAATTATGTTTTCATTAGAACCTGCTGCTTTCAGCACTTTACTGCCTTAGAGATGCATTTTCACTTTGTATGCTCTTAAAAGACGTTTCAGGCTGAGAGGAGGCCAAAAGTGGATTTTGTGAAAGTAAGCATAGTTTCAAAGATTTTCTTCAAAAAAGTTGCTCAGGACAGTTGATTTCACAGTTTCATGATGTTTTCATGAATATCTGCTGCTTTCAGCACTTTACTGCCTTAGAGATTCATTTTCACTTTTTATGCTCTTAAAAGACGTTTCAGGCTGAGAGGAGGCCAAAAGTGGATTTTGTGAAAGTAAGCATAGTTTCAAAGATTTTCTTCAAAAAAGTGGCTCAGGACAGTTGATTTCACAGTTTCATGATGTTTTCATTAGAACCTGCTGCTTTCAGCACTTTACCGCCTTAGAGATGCATTTTCACTTTTTATGCTCTTAAAAGACGTTTCAGGCTGAGAGGAGGCCAAAAGTGGATTTTGTGAAAGTAAGCATAGTTTCAAAGATTTTCTTCAAAAAAGTGGCTCAGGACAGTTGATTTCACAGTTTCATGATGTTTTCATTAGAACCTGCTGCTTTCAGCACTTTACCGCCTTAGAGATGCATTTTCACTTTTTATGCTCTTAAAAGACGTTTCAGGCTGAGAGGAGGCCAAAAGTGGATTTTGTGAAAGTAAGCATAGTTTCAAAGATTTTCTTCAAAAAAGTGGCTCAGGACAGTTGATTTCACAGTTTCATGATGTTTTCATTAGAACCTGCTGCTTTCAGCACTTTACTGCCTTAGAGATGCATTTTCACTTTTTATGCTCTTAAAAGACGTTTCAGGCTGAGAAGGAGGCCAAAAGTGGATTTTGTGAAAGTAAACATAGTTTCAAAGATTTTCTTCAAAAAAGTTGCTCAGGACAGTTGATTTCACAGTTTCATGATGTTTTCATGAATATCTGCTGCTTTCAGCACTTTACTGCCTTAGAGATTCATTTTCACTTTTTATGCTCTTAAAAGACGTTTCAGGCTGAGAGGAGGCCAAAAGTGGATTTTGTGAAAGTAAACATAGTTTAAAAGATTTTCTTCAAAAAAGTGGCTGAGGACAGTTGATTTCACAGTTTCATGATGTTTTCATTAGAATCTGCTGCTTTCAGCACTTTACTGCCTTAGAGATGCATTTTCACTTTTTATGCTTTTAAAAGACGTTTCAGGCTGAGAGGAGGCCAAAAGTGGATTTTGTGAAAGTAAGCATAATTTCAAAGATTTTCTTCAAAAAAGTGGCTCAGGACAGTTGATTTCACAGTTTCATGATGTTTTCATTAGAACCTGCTGCTTTCAGCACTTTACTGCCTTAGAGATGCATTTTCACTTTTTATGCTCTTAAAAGACGTTTCAGGCTGAGAGGAGGCCAAAAGTGGATTTTGTGAAAGTAAGCATAATTTCAAAGATTTTCTTCAAAAAAGTGGCTCAGGACAGTTGATTTCACAGTTTCATGATGTTTTCATTAGAACCTGCTGCTTTCAGCACTTTACCGCCTTAGAGATGCATTTTCACTTTTTATGCTCTTAAAAGACGTTTCAGGCTGAGAGGAGGCCAAAAGTGGATTTTGTGAAAGTAAGCATAGTTTCAAAGATTTTCTTCAAAAAAGTGGCTCAGGACAGTTGATTTCACAGTTTCATGATGTTTTCATTAGAACCTGCTGCTTTCAGCACTTTACCGCCTTAGAGATGCATTTTCACTTTTTATGCTCTTAAAAGACGTTTCAGGCTGAGAGGAGGCCAAAAGTGGATTTTGTGAAAGTAAGCATAGTTTCAAAGATTTTCTTCAAAAAAGTGGCTCAGGACAGTTGATTTCACAGTTTCATGATGTTTTTATTAGAACCTGCTGCTTTCAGCACTTTACTGCCTTAGAGATGCATTTTCACTTTTTATGCTCTTAAAAGACGTTTCAGGCTGAGAGGAGGCCAAAAGTGGATTTTGTGAAAGTAAACATAGTTTCAAAGATTTTCTTCAAAAAAGTGGCTCAGGACAGTTGATTTCACAGTTTCATGATGTTTTCATTAGAACCTGCTGCTTTCAGCACTTTACTGCCTTAGAGATGCATTTTCACTTTTTATGCTCTTAAAAGACGTTTCAGGCTGAGAGGAGGCCAAAAGTGGATTTTGTGAAAGTAAGCATAGTTTCAAAGATTTTCTTCAAAAAAGTGGCTCAGGACAGTTGATTTCACAGTTTCATGATGTTTTCATTAGAACCTGCTGCTTTCAGCACTTTACTGCCTTAGAGATGCATTTTCACTTTTTATGCTCTTAAAAGACGTTTCAGGCTGAGAGGAGGCCAAAAGTGGATTTTGTGAAAGTAAGCATAGTTTCAAAGATTTTCTTCAAAAAAGTGGCTCAGGACAGTTGATTTCACAGTTTCATGATGTTTTCATTAGAACCTGCTGCTTTCAGCACTTTACTGCCTTAGAGATGCATTTTCACTTTTTATGCTCTTAAAAGACGTTTCAGGCTGAGAGGAGGCCAAAAGTGGATTTTGTGAAAGTAAGCATAGTTTCAAAGATTTTCTTCAAAAAAGTGGCTCAGGACAGTTGATTTCACAGTTTCATGATGTTTTCATTAGAACCTGCTGCTTTCAGCACTTTACTGCGTTAGAGATGCATTTTCACCACTTTTTATGCTCTTAAAAGACGTTTCAGGCTGAGAGGAGGCCAAAAGTGGATTTTGTGAAAGTAAACATAGTTTCAAAGATTTTCTTCAAAAAAGTGGCTGAGGACAGTTGATTTCACAGTTTCATGATGTTTTCATTAGAATCTGCTGCTTTCAGCACTTTACTGCCTTAGAGATGCATTTTCACTTTTTATGCTCTTAAAAGACGTTTCAGGCTGAGAGGAGGCCAAAAGTGGATTTTGTGAAAGTAAGCATAATTTCAAAGATTTTCTTCAAAAAAGTGGCTCAGGACAGTTGATTTCACAGTTTCATGATGTTTTCATTAGAACCTGCTGCTTTCAGCACTTTACTGCCTTAGAGATGCATTTTCACTTTTTATGCTCTTAAAAGACGTTTCAGGCTGAGAGGAGGCCAAAAGTGGATTTTGTGAAAGTAAGCATAATTTCAAAGATTTTCTTCAAAAAAGTGGCTCAGGACAGTTGATTTCACAGTTTCATGATGTTTTCATTAGAACCTGCTGCTTTCAGCACTTTACTGCCTTAGAGATGCATTTTCACTTTTTATGCTCTTAAAAGACGTTTCAGGCTGAGAGGAGGCCAAAAGTGGATTTTGTGAAAGTAAACATAGTTTCAAAGATTTTCTTCAAAGAAGTGGCTCAGGACAGTTGATTTCACAGTTTCATGTCATTTTCATGAATATCTGCTGCTTTCAGCACTTTACTGCCTTAGAGATGCAATTTCACTTTTTATGCTCTTAAAAGACGTTTCAGGCTGAGAGGAGGCCAAAAGTAGATTTTGTGAAAGTAAACATAGTTTCAAAGATTTTCTTCAAAAAAGTGACTAAGGACAGTTGATTTCACAGTTTTATGATGTTTTCGTTAGAACCTGATGTTTACTGCCTTAGAGAATAATTTTCACTTTTTATGCTCTTAATTTTGAGCCCTAGACGTTTTTTTGGCTTATTCTCGAAAATACTATACCCATACTCAAAGGGGCCTTACTCTCTAACTACAAGGTCTATTTGAAAATGTTCAATGGATTTATAACACTGAGGAGGGTTTGCTCATATGAATTGTGTACATATTGTGTATATGTTACTGGTTAATAGCTGATGAAGATGGAACACAGCTCCACTTTGAAAAATGTCAAATTCGTATGGTGAAAAAGCATAAGCTAAATATTAAATGAGGCTCAGTGAAGCCTATAAACCACACACAATCATAGAAAACGACAGCATTAGTCACCCACAAAAGAATTGGAGTGAATAGAGTGAAGTAGGCCAGAGTTAGAGACATAAACGTTATGAGAGGTCACGAGATTGGCTTATTCTTGAAAATACTATACCCATACTCAAAGGGGCCTTACTCTCTAACTACAAGGTCTATTTGAAAATGTTCAATGGATTTATAACACTGAGGAGGGTTTGCTCATATGAATTGTGTACATATTGTGTATATGTTACTGGTTAATAGCTGATGAAGATGGAACACAGCTCCACTTTGAAAAATGTCAAATTCGTATGGTGAAAAAGCATAAGCTAAATATTAAATGAGGCTCAGTGAAGCCTATAAACCACACACAATCATAGAAAACGACAGCAGTAGTCACCCACAAAAGAATTGGAGTGAATAGAGTGAAGTAGGCCAGAGTTAGAGACATAAACGTTATGAGAGGTCACGAGAGGTCACGAGAGGTCGCCATGTGAGAAACAGCCTCTCCAGCTGTTCCATTGTACTTTTATAAGCTAAATAACTATATATTTAACTTCCTTTATCCTTGTACATGCACAATCTAATCACATACAGCAGTTAGAAATCATTTTGGAGAGCTAGAACCGTCTCCAAAGCGTCTCGGGACCGCCGACCTACGGGAGAATTGCGCCATAGTGGTTGTGTATTGGGCCAGTGTAGAGCCCCTGATTGGTCGATTTCTTCATATGAAACGTCTATGCACGTGTCTGGATGTGGCCAATTGACTGGCGTCAACGGAATTTTCAGGAAGTCTTTAGTTTTCCGAAAAATGCCGATCTAAGCCGGCGGACCCGTGCGTAAACGCCCGAAGCTGCCTCGCTGGAATGTGGTCCCCCGAGCTCATTTGACCCCCCCCTTCCTTTTTTCACAACTTTATTAGACTGTAAACGGATGACAAAAGGCGAAACAGGAGTCTAAAAGGAGTTTGAGGACATCGTTTTATGATTTGGCTTTCTTCGGTACCAGTCGGCACCAGTCGGTACCAGTATCCCCCCCGTCGGGGGGCTCTCAGTTTAGAAAGGTTAAAAGACGTGTCAGGCTGAGAGGAGGCCAAAAGTGGATTTTGTGAAAGTAAACATAGTTTCAAAGATTTTCTTCAAAAAAGTGACTCAGGACAGTTGATTTCACAGTTTCATGATGTTTTCATGAATATCTGCTGCTTTCAGCACTTTACTGCCTAAGATGCATTTTCACTTTTTATGCTCTTCAAAGAAGTTAAGTTTCGTGATGGAGGTTGACTGTGTCATTATGAGCAATGATCAGAAATAAATCCTCAATCTAAAACACCACAGCATTTTTAAAGTAAGGTACATGTGCAATGAAAACATGCAAACGTGTGTGCAGATGAGGTAAATTGTGTGGATCCAGCAGTGTGTCTGAGTGTGTGTGGAACTTCAGTTGGCTGCTCCAACATCGCCTGCCCTAAACTAGTGGTGGAGCTAATGCCAACACAAACACACCTGCGTTCCTAATACAAGCTCAGAACTGACGTAGTGTAGAGTGTGAGATAGTCCACTGTTGGAAAAATTCACTCGAGACCGATGGAAAATCATTAATCACAGGACATTTATTCTTGCAAGAAGGAGACAGAGTTGATTCACATCAGGATATGCATCAAGGCCGCTCAGAGTTCTCACTCTGAGCTTCTGATATTTATACTGAGTAAACAACATGCAATTGCTGGCACAGGATTGGTTTACAATGAGGTCTTCGTCACAAAAGGTGACACACACACACACACATACAAAATGGCGTCCACACCATGTAGTCTGGGAAGAGAACTTCACTTGAGCATATGTTCTGGCACAAACACAGGACTTTTGTCAAGGAGACCACTGTTGTAAACATGCGTAACTAAGTTGTTGTTAGTCAAGTGAGTCGTTAGTGTCGTAAGTCACAAGACTCAGACTCTCTTTTCCTAAACCAACACTAAATAAATGGTTTTGTTGCCTAAACCATTTAGGTGGAAATTCATTTTTTTGTATAAGACAGGTATGCATGTAATGAGCGTCCCTGACACATCCAAAACTGACACTAGAGGGGAACGTACAGTCATTGTTTGAAGCTTAGTAGCAGTGAATGCGGTATTTGACACATTAGGGTGAGAATGTGTTGAGTATTGAAAGCACACTTACTAAGACTTGTGGTTCAGGGGCCGCTTGCCTCAAGGCCCGCTCTCTTCTCCCTCCATCTCGATCGGATGCCAGCTGGAGCCATCGCTTTATAAAGCGCTCCGTTTCTCCATCGCTTGCATTTGCGGTTACAGAATTACGACGGACTGATTCTTTAAAAGGAAGAGATACAACGGTCACTGGCCATGTTCATTAAAAACTAGTCAGACAGACAGTTAGATGGACTGAGTGAGTGAGTGGGAGAGACAGACAGGCAGAGAGAGACAGACAGACAGACAGGCAGAGAGAGACAGACAGGCAGAGAGAGACAGACAGGCAGAGAGAGAGAGAGAGACAGACAGGCAGAGAGAGAGACAGACAGACAGACAGACAGACAGACAGACAGACAGAGAGAGACAGACAGGCAGAGAGAGGCAGACAGACAGAGAGAGAGAGAGAGAGAGAGAGAGAGACAGACAGACAGACAGACAGAGAGACAGGCAGAGAAAGACAGGCAGAGAGAGAGAGAGACAGACAGACAGACAGACAGACAGGCAGAGAGAGAGACAGACAGACAGACAGACAGACAGAGAGAGAGAGAGACAGACAGACAGGCAGAGAGAGAGAGAGACAGACAGGCAGAGAGAGACAGACAGACACAGAGAGAGAGAGACAGACAGGCAGAGAGACAGACAGACAGGGAGAGAGACAGACAGACAGACAGGAGGTCTAACAATGCCTTTGGCTGTATATCTCCAGGTGTTAGATTTCACTGTGTGGGGCTTTTATTTTGAAAGGGTGGGACTGGGTGGGGGGGGGGAGGAGAGGAGACATAATCATAATGTTTGACAAACATAAACAGAGGTTATTAAATGGCAGGCTTCATCGCAAGCATTTCAGTTAGAATTCATTCTGTGGGGCTTTTATTTTAAAATGGTGTGTGTGTGTGTGTGGTGGGGGGGAGGGGAAAAAGTCCTCTAAGTCCTGAATGACTGTATGAGAGAGAGAAACACACAGAGAGAGAGAGACACACAGAGAGAGAGAGACAAACAGAGAGAGATACAGACAGAGAGAGACAGACAGACAGAAAGAGAGAGACAGATAGACAGACAGAGAGAGAGAGACAGACAGAGAGAGAATGTTGAAGCCCGAAAGCATTTAAACTGGTGTCTGTAGCTGAAAGTATGAGGAAGAAGAAGGCTTTGAAAGTTCAAGTTTAACAGGATTTGAAGATTTTCTCCATAGACATCCCATTAAATAAAAATTGCTAAAAGCTTAATAATTAAAAGTTTAAAGATTAAAGATATGGAAAGTCATATCCCCTCTCCTGAAAGCTGAACATTTTGATATTTGAACGGTTTCTGTAGCTTAAAAAAACTGTCAGCAGTAGTGATATTTGTAGTAGTAGTAGAAGTTGTAGTTGTATTATAAGTATTATTAGGAGTAGAAGTATTAGTAGCATTAGAATAAGTACTAGTTGTAGCAGTAGTGGTATTTGTAGTAGCAGTAGTAGTAGAAGTTAGCATTTCAGTTAGAATTCATTCTGTGGGGCTTTTATTTTGAAATGGGGTGTGGGGGGGGGGGCAGAAGGGGAGAGGAGACAGGATCATAATGTTAGATGAACATAAAAAGGTTATTAAATGACAGGTTTCATCACAAGCATTTCAGTTAGAATTCATTCTGTTGGTCTTTTATTTTAAAATTGTGTGTGTGTGTGTGTGTGTGGTGGGGGGAGGGGTGGAGGGGAAAAAGTCCTGTAAGACCTGAATGACTGTATGAGAGAGAGACACACACAGAGAGAGACACACAGAGAGGGAGAGGAGTGTATGTGCGTGTGTGTCTGAGTCTGTGTTTATAAACGTCACTAATTACAAACACCTGTGTGCCTGCAGTCTTTTAATGGAGATAAAACTGTGAAACAACTCTCAAACAAATCCTCAAAATTCCCATAACCGTAGCTCCTATTGCTCCAATATTGGAAATTGAGAGGAAGGATGATTTGAAAAACAGATCCTGTGAAAATTGTGTCTGTAGTGTAAGAAATGTGTCTTCAATGGCGATTTAGAAATGGGGTACCGTGTTCTGTGGAAAATGTTCTTGAAGCAAGATTTAACATTGGTCTCTATGGAGCAGAAACTTGGTTTTCCTCTCAATTAAAGGCTACTGTGCCAAATGTGTAAGTCTGTGGGATTCCACAGTCAGTTTTTTACGAAAAGGACAAGATTAGCTACTTTTACATCAAGAAATTATGCATGAAGAGTGAAAATTGTGGAGTCGGTGGCAAAAGACAAATCTTTTTTTCATAAGAGTTTCAAGCTCCTCTTAACTCTAGCGCTGACATCACGCACTCTAAGCAGCGCAATACACACCCATTATAAAGTCAGAAAAGGACTGAAAAAATCATAAAAGTAAAAATGGGACAGTTCAAAAAGTATAAAAGATATCAAAAAGCTGAATCATTCAGTAATAGATCAGGGTTTTCTCAACATTTGAAAGTTAAAATGGTGTCTAGAGCTGAAAGTATGAGGAAGTTGAAAGATTTGAAAGTTGAAAAGGATTTGAACATTTTCTCCATTGAAACCCATTCAAAAAGAAATGTGCAAAAAGCTTAATAATTCAAAAAGTTTAAATTAGAAATATGAAGAGACACAGCCCCAATGAGCTGAAAGAGCTGAACATTTTGATATTTGAACTGTTTCTGTAGCTTAAAAAATGAAGAAGCAGAAGAGTTTGAAAAAACTTACGGAAGAAATATAATAAAAAGAAGAATAAAGATTTGAAGAACAATACTTGGAATGCTTAAAAGCATTCCAACAATAAAGATTTGAAGAACAATACTTGGAATCCTTAAAAGCATTCCAACAATAAAGAATAGGATAACAATACTTGGAATGCTTAAAATGCGGCTTGGTGGACAGGCTCCCGTGGGTCGTATTGGGGCTCAGGACAGCCCCCAAGGAGGACCTTCAAGCTTATAGCTTGTATATTTAAGTCATTATGTCTTTCATGTTTTCATGTCTTATGTAAAACAGGACATGATAATGTGTAATAGTAGAGTTTTTACTCAAAAAACGAATGTTGTAAAACTTAAAACATACACTCGCCCTGCTCTCTGAAACATTTATTAAGGATTAATCATACATTCATTAGTGAGACATAGGCTATTTAGACATTCTAAATAGATCTGTAGTTTAAAATTTGGTATAGACACTTACTGTGAGGGAATTATTCCGAACCATACTGTGAAGGTATCAAATATAAACAGTATGTAAGGGTTAAAAGGTTGCAGGCACACAGGTGTTTCTAATTAGTGATGTTTATAAACACAGACTCACAGACACACATGCACATACACTCCTCTCCCTCTCTCCCTCTGTGTCTCTCTCTCTGTGTGCCTCTCTCTGTGTCTTAGAGGACTTTTTCCCCTCCACCCACCACCCCCACCACACACCCCATTTTAAAATAAAAGCCCCACAGAATGAATTCTAACTGAAATGCTTGTGGTGAAGCCTGTCATTTAATAACCTTTTTATGTTTATCTAACATTATGATTCTGTATCCTCTTCCCCCAACCCTTTTCAAAATAAAAGCCCCAAAAAGTGAATTCTAACTGAAATGCTTGTGATGAAGCCTGTCATTTAATAACCTCTGTGTTTGTGTGTCAAACATTATGAATATGTCTCCTCTCCCCCTCTCTCACCCACCCAGACCCACCCTTTCAAAATAAAAGCCCCATAGAGTAACTGTATCTTAACACGAAGCTCAGAATGAGGCTCGTACAGAATACAAGATTCAATCCAAGAGTATGAATCTAAAATGCAGAAAAGAGAGAAGCGCTATCTCAATCAAACCTGAACAACACTACCGGTAACATCGGCGTGTATATATATATATTGCGACGTCTTCGGGCAGTAGAAGCCACACTGTCGAAATTTATTTCGGAATTTTCTAGTTACATTTATCATCCAGGAACTGGATTAGCTCCCCGTATGCTTCGTCATTTTTCGTCTCGTTGTCTGCCGGTTCTTCATCCTCATTGTCAGTAGGCTCATTTAAAATAGTATCCTTTAGCCCTTGCAACCAAAGATGGCCCAAAAATTTCCTCTGTCAAAAACTAGCCAAAACCAACTCGACTCGGTGTTCTGCCTACTCATGGTGCTAGCATAGTATGCTAACTCTCACCGGACACGCGGTACATTGTGACTTTTCTCTCGGTGGTACTTCGCTGGATAATTATCTCTGGGTGACCCTGGGTAGCTCTGGGCCCATAACCTGTTAGCAGATGAAGATTGTACAGCGATTCTGGCGTGTATACCCAGTGCTAACCCAAATATAATTACGGAGGAATAAAACAACGAAAATCTTTGAAACTATGTTTACTTTCACAAAATCCAGTTTGGGCCTCCTCTCAGTCTGAAACGTCTTCTAAGAGCATACAAAAAGTGAAAATGCATCTCCGTGCAGTAAAGTGCTGAAAGCAGCAGATATTCATGAAAATGACATGAAACTGTGAAATCATCTGTCCTGAGCCACTTTTTTGAAGAAAATCTTTGAAACTATGTTTACTTTCACAAAATCCAGTTTTGGCCTCCTCTCAGCCTGAAGCTTTTAGCAATTTTTATTTAATGGGATGTCTATGGAGAAAATCTTCAAATCCTGTTAAACTTGAACTTTCAAAGCCTTCTTCTTCCTCAGACACCAGTTTAAATTCTTTCGGGCTTCAACGTTCTCTCTCTGTCTGTCTCTCTCTCTCTGTCTGTCTATCTGTCTCTCTCTTTCTGTCTGTCTGTCTGCCTGTCTGTCTGTCTCTCTCTGTCTGTCTCTCTCTCTGTGTGTCTGTGTGTCTCTCTCTCTGTGTGTTTCTCTCTCTCATACAGTCATTCAGGTCTTAGAGGACTTTTTCCCCTCCCCCCCACCACACACACACCCCA
>JAVDOI010000008.1:24302548-24307548 GCA_032191485.1 Leptoclinus maculatus
TGAAGTAGGCCAGAGTTAGAGACATAAACGTTATGAGAGGTCACGAGAGGTCACGAGAGGTCGCCATGTGAGAAACAGCCTCTCCAGCTGTTCCATTGTACTTTTATAAGCTAAATAACTATATATTTAACTTCCTTTATCCTTGTACATGCACAATCTAATCACATACAGCAGTTAGAAATCATTTTGGAGAGCTAGAACCGTCTCCAAAGCGTCTCGGGACCGCCGACCTACGGGAGAATTGCGCCATAGTGGTTGTGTATTGGGCCAGTGTAGATCCCCTGATTGGTCGATTTCTTCATATGAAACGTCTATGCACGTGTCTGGATGTGGCCAATTGACTGGCGTCAACGGAATTTTCAGGAAGTCTTTAGTTTTCCGAAAAATGCCGATCTAAGCCGGCGGACCCGTGCGTAAACGCCCGAAGCTGCCTCGCTGGAATGTGGTCCCCCGAGCTCATTTGACCCCCCCCTTCCTTTTTTCACAACTTTATTAGACTGTAAACGGATGACAAAAGGCGAAACAGGAGTCTAAAAGGAGTTTGAGGACATCGTTTTATGATTTGGCTTTCTTCGGTACCAGTCGGCACCAGTCGGTACCAGTATCCCCCCCGTCGGGGGGCTCTCAGTTTAGAAAGGTTAAAAGACGTTTCAGGCTGAGAGGAGGCCAAAAGTGGATTTTGTGAAAGTAAACATAGTTTCAAAGATTTTCTTCAAAAAAGTGACTCAGGACAGTTGATTTCACAGTTTCATGATGTTTTCATGAATATCTGCTGCTTTCAGCACTTTACTGCCTAAGATGCATTTTCACTTTTTATGCTCTTCAAAGAAGTTAAGTTTCGTGATGGAGGTTGACTGTGTCATTATGAGCAATGATCAGAAATAAATTCTCAATCTAAAACACCACAGCATTTTTAAAGTAAGGTACATGTGCAATGAAAACATGCAAACGTGTGTGCAGATGAGGTAAATTGTGTGGATCCAGCAGTGTGTCTGAGTGTGTGTGGAACTTCAGTTGGCTGCTCCAACATCGCCTGCCCTAAACTAGTGGTGGAGCTAATGCCAACACAAACACACCTGCGTTCCTAATACAAGCTCAGAACTGACGTAGTGTAGAGTGTGAGATAGTCCACTGTTGGAAAAATTCACTCGAGACCGATGGAAAATCATTAATCACAGGACATTTATTCTTGCAAGAAGGAGACAGAGTTGATTCACATCAGGATATGCATCAAGGCCGCTCAGAGTTCTCACTCTGAGCTTCTGATATTTATACTGAGTAAACAACATGCAATTGCTGGCACAGGATTGGTTTACAATGAGGTCTTCGTCACAAAAGGTGACACACACACACACACATACAAAATGGCATCCACACCATGTAGTCTGGGAAGAGAACTTCACTTGAGCATATGTTCTGGCACAAACACAGGACTTTTGTCAAGGAGACCACTGTTGTAAACATGCGTAACTAAGTTGTTGTTAGTCAAGTGAGTCGTTAGTGTCGTAAGTCACAAGACTCAGACTCTCTTTTCCTAAACCAACACTAAATAAATGGTTTTGTTGCCTAAACCATTTAGGTGGAAATTCATTTTTTTGTATAAGACAGGTATGCATGTAATGAGCGTCCCTGACACATCCAAAACTGACACTAGAGGGGAACGTACAGTCATTGTTTGAAGCTTAGTAGCAGTGAATGCGGTATTTGACACATTAGGGTGAGAATGTGTTGAGTATTGAAAGCACACTTACTAAGACTTGTGGTTCAGGGGCCGCTTGCCTCAAGGCCCGCTCTCTTCTCCCTCCATCTCGATCGGATGCCAGCTGGAGCCATCGCTTTATAAAGCGCTCCGTTTCTCCATCGCTTGCATTTGCGGTTACAGAATTACGACGGACTGATTCTTTAAAAGGAAGAGATACAACGGTCACTGGCCATGTTCATTAAAAACTAGTCAGACAGACAGTTAGATGGACTGAGTGAGTGAGTGGGAGAGACAGACAGGCAGAGAGAGACAGACAGACAGACAGGCAGAGAGAGACAGACAGGCAGAGAGAGACAGACAGGCAGAGAGAGAGAGAGAGACAGACAGGCAGAGAGAGAGACAGACAGACAGACAGACAGACAGACAGACAGAGAGAGACAGACAGGCAGAGAGAGGCAGACAGACAGAGAGAGAGAGAGAGAGAGAGAGAGAGACAGACAGACAGACAGACAGAGAGACAGGCAGAGAAAGACAGGCAGAGAGAGAGAGAGAGAGACAGACAGACAGACAGACAGACAGGCAGAGAGAGAGACAGACAGACAGACAGACAGACAGACAGACAGAGAGAGAGAGAGACAGACAGACAGGCAGAGAGAGAGAGAGACAGACAGGCAGAGAGAGACAGACAGACACAGAGAGAGAGAGAGACAGACAGGCAGAGAGACAGACAGACAGGGAGAGAGACAGACAGACAGACAGGAGGTCTAACAATGCCTTTGGCTGTATATCTCCAGGTGTTAGATTTCACTGTGTGGGGCTTTTATTTTGAAAGGGTGGGACTGGGTGGGGGGGGGGAGGAGAGGAGACATAATCATAATGTTTGACAAACATAAACAGAGGTTATTAAATGGCAGGCTTCATCGCAAGCATTTCAGTTAGAATTCATTCTGTGGGGCTTTTATTTTAAAATGGTGTGTGTGTGTGTGTGGTGGGGGGGAGGGGAAAAAGTCCTCTAAGTCCTGAATGACTGTATGAGAGAGAGAAACACACAGAGAGAGAGAGACACAGAGAGAGAGAGACAAACAGAGAGAGATACAGACAGAGAGAGACAGACAGACAGAAAGAGAGAGACAGATAGACAGACAGAGAGAGAGAGACAGACAGAGAGAGAATGTTGAAGCCCGAAAGCATTTAAACTGGTGTCTGTAGCTGAAAGTATGAGGAAGAAGAAGGCTTTGAAAGTTCAAGTTTAACAGGATTTGAAGATTTTCTCCATAGACATCCCATTAAATAAAAATTGCTAAAAGCTTAATAATTAAAAGTTTAAAGATTAAAGATATGGAAAGTCATATCCCCTCTCCTGAAAGCTGAACATTTTGATATTTGAACGGTTTCTGTAGCTTAAAAAAACTGTCAGCAGTAGTGACATTTGTAGTAGTAGTAGAAGTTGTAGTTGTATTATAAGTATTATTAGGAGTAGAAGTATTAGTAGCATTAGAATAAGTACTAGTTGTAGCAGTAGTGGTATTTGTAGTAGCAGTAGTAGTAGAAGTTAGCATTTCAGTTAGAATTCATTCTGTGGGGCTTTTATTTTGAAATGGGGTGTGGGGGGGGGCAGAAGGGGAGAGGAGACAGGATCATAATGTTAGATGAACATAAAAAGGTTATTAAATGACAGGTTTCATCACAAGCATTTCAGTTAGAATTCATTCTGTTGGTCTTTTATTTTAAAATTGTGTGTGTGTGTGTGTGTGTGTGGTGGGGGGAGGGGTGGAGGGGAAAAAGTCCTGTAAGACCTGAATGACTGTATGAGAGAGAGACACACACAGAGAGAGACACACAGAGAGGGAGAGGAGTGTATGTGCGTGTGTGTCTGAGTCTGTGTTTATAAACGTCACTAATTACAAACACCTGTGTGCCTGCAGTCTTTTAATGGAGATAAAACTGTGAAACAACTCTCAAACAAATCCTCAAAATTCCCATAACCGTAGCTCCTATTGCTCCAATATTGGAAATTGAGAGGAAGGATGATTTGAAAAACAGATCCTGTGAAAATTGTGTCTGTAGTGTAAGAAATGTGTCTTCAATGGCGATTTAGAAATGGGGTACCGTGTTCTGTGGAAAATGTTCTTGAAGCAAGATTTAACATTGGTCTCTATGGAGCAGAAACTTGGTTTTCCTCTCAATTAAAGGCTACTGTGCCAAATGTGTAAGTCTGTGGGATTCCACAGTCAGTTTTTTACGAAAAGGACAAGATTAGCTACTTTTACATCAAGAAATTATGCATGAAGAGTGAAAATTGTGGAGTCGGTGGCAAAAGACAAATCTTTTTTTCATAAGAGTTTCAAGCTCCTCTTAACTCTAGCGCTGACATCACGCACTCTAAGCAGCGCAATACACACCCATTATAAAGTCAGAAAAGGACTGAAAAAATCATAAAAGTAAAAATGGGACAGTTCAAAAAGTATAAAAGATATCAAAAAGCTGAATCATTCAGTAATAGATCAGGGTTTTCTCAACATTTGAAAGTTAAAATGGTGTCTAGAGCTGAAAGTATGAGGAAGTTGAAAGATTTGAAAGTTGAAAAGGATTTGAACATTTTCTCCATTGAAACCCATTCAAAAAGAAATGTGCAAAAAGCTTAATAATTCAAAAAGTTTAAATTAGAAATATGAAGAGACACAGCCCCAATGAGCTGAAAGAGCTGAACATTTTGATATTTGAACTGTTTCTGTAGCTTAAAAAATGAAGAAGCAGAAGAGTTTGAAAAAACTTACGGAAGAAATATAATAAAAAGAAGAATAAAGATTTGAAGAACAATACTTGGAATGCTTAAAAGCATTCCAACAATAAAGATTTGAAGAACAATACTTGGAATCCTTAAAAGCATTCCAACAATAAAGAATAGGATAACAATACTTGGAATGCTTAAAATGCGGCTTGGTGGACAGGCTCCCGTGGGTCGTATTGGGGCTCAGGACAGCCCCCAAGGAGGACCTTCAAGCTTATAGCTTGTATATTTAAGTCATTATGTCTTTCATGTTTTCATGTCTTATGTAAAACAGGACATGATAATGTGTAATAGTAGAGTTTTTACTCAAAAAACGAATGTTGTAAAACTTAAAACATACACTCGCCCTGCTCTCTGAAACATTTATTAAGGATTAATCATACATTCATTAGTGAGACATAGGCTATTTAGACATTCTAAATAGATCTGTAGTTTAAAATTTGGTATAGACACTTACTGTGAGGGAATTATTCCGAACCATACTGTGAAGGTATCAAATATAAACAG
>JAVDOI010000008.1:24312548-24330048 GCA_032191485.1 Leptoclinus maculatus
TCTTCAAATCCTGTTAAACTTGAACTTTCAAAGCCTTCTTCTTCCTCAGACACCAGTTTAAATTCTTTCGGGCTTCAACATTCTCTCTCTGTCTGTCTCTCTCTCTCTGTCTGTCTATCTGTCTCTCTCTTTCTGTCTGTCTGTCTGCCTGTCTGTCTGTCTCTCTCTGTCTGTCTCTCTCTCTGTGTGTTTCTCTCTCTCATACAGTCATTCAGGTCTTAGAGGACTTCCCCCCCCCCCCCCCCCCACCACACACACACCCCATTTTAAAATAAAAGCCCCACAGAATGAATTCTAACTGAAATGCTTGTGATGAAACCTGTCATTTATCTAACATTATGATTCTGTCTCCTCTCCCTTTCTCCCCCCCCCCCCACACACACACCATTTCAAAATAAAAGCCCCAAAGAGTGAATTCTAACTGAAATGCTTGTGATGAAGCCTGCCATTTAATAACCTCTGTTTATGTGTGTCAAACATTATGATTATGTCTACTCTCCCCCCCACCCAGGCCCACCCTTTCAAAATAAAAGCCCCACACGGTGAAATTTAACATGACCTGGAGATATTCAGCCAAAGGCATTGTTAGACCTCCTGTCTGTCTGTCTGTCTGTCTGTCTGTCTGTCTGTCTGTCTGTCTGTCTCTCTCCCTGTCTGTCTCTCTCTCTGCCTGTCTGTCTGTGTCTCTGCCTGTCTGTCTGTCTGTGTCTCTCTCTCTCTCTGTCTGTCTGTCTGTCTGTCTGTTAGGGTTAGGGTTAGGGTTAGGGTTAGGGTTTAGGGTTAGGGTTAGGGTTAGTGTTTAGGGTTAGGGTTAGGGTTAGGGTTAGAAACGTCTTTTAAGAGCATAAAAAAATGAAAATGCATCTCCGTGCAGTAAAGTGCTGAAAAAGGCAGGTATTCATGAAAATGACATGAAACTGTGAAATCATCTGTCCTTAAGACACTTTTTTGAAGAAAATCTTTGAAACTATGTTTACTTTCACAAAATCCAGTTTTGGCCTCCTTCTCAGTCTGAAGCTTTTAGCAATTTTTATTTAATGGGATGTCTATGGAGAAAATTTTCAAATCCTGTTAAACTTGAACTTTCAAAGCCTTCTTCTTCCTCAGACACCAGTTTAAATGCTTTCGGGCTTCAACATTCTCTCTCTGTCTGTCTCTCTCTCTGTCTGTCTATTTGTCTCTCTCTTTCTGTCTGTCTGTCTGCCTGCCTGTCTGTCTGTCTCTCTCTGTCTGTCTCTCTCTCTGTGTGTCTGTCTCTCTCTCTGCCTGTCTGTCTGTGTCTCTCTCTCTCTCTGTCTCTCTGTCTCTCTGTCTATCTGTCTGTCTGTCTGTTAGGGTTAGGGTTAGGGTTTAGGGTTAGGGTTAGGGGTTAGGGTTAGGGTTAGGGTTTAGGGTTAGGGTTAGGGGTTAGGGTTAGGGTTAGGGTTAGGGTTAGGGTTAGGGTTAGGGTTAGGGGTTAGTGTTAGGGTAAGGGTTAGGGTTAGGGTTAGGGTTAGGGTTAGAAACGTCTTTAAGAGCATAAAAAAGTGAAAATGCATCTCCGTGCAGTAAAGTGCTGAAAAAGGCAGGTATTCATGAAAATGACATGAAACTGTGAAATCTTCTGTCCTTGAGACACTTTTTTGAAGAAAATCTTTGAAACTATGTTTCACAGTTTCATGATGTTTTCATTAGAACCTGCTGCTTTCAGCACTTTACTGCCTTAGAGATGCATTTTCACTTTTTATGCTCTTAAAAGACGTTTCAGGCTGAGAGGAGGCCAAAAGTGGATTTTGTGAAAGTAAGCATAGTTTCAAAGATTTTCTTCAAAAAAGTGGCTCAGGACAGTTGATTTCACAGTTTCATGATGTTTTCATTAGAACCTGCTGCTTTCAGCACTTTACTGCCTTAGAGATGCATTTTCACTTTTTATGCTCTTAAAAGACGTTTCAGGCTGAGAGGAGGCCAAAAGTGGATTTTGTGAAAGTAAGCATAATTTCAAAGATTTTCTTCAAAAAAGTGGCTCAGGACAGTTGATTTCACAGTTTCATGATGTTTTCATTAGAACCTGCTGCTTTCAGCACTTTACTGCCTTAGAGATGCATTTTCACTTTTTATGCTCTTAAAAGACGTTTCAGGCTGAGAGGAGGCCAAAAGTGGATTTTGTGAAAGTAAGCATAGTTTCAAAGATTTTCTTCAAAAAAGTGGCTCAGGACAGTTGATTTCACAGTTTCATGATGTTTTCATTAGAACCTGCTGCTTTCAGCACTTTACTGCCTTAGAGATGCATTTTCACTTTTTATGCTCTTAAAAGACGTTTCAGGCTGAGAGGAGGCCAAAAGTGGATTTTGTGAAAGTAAACATAGTTTCAAAGATTTTCTTCAAAAAAGTTGCTCAGGACAGTTGATTTCACAGTTTCATGATGTTTTCATGAATATCTGCTGCTTTCAGCACTTTACTGCCTTAGAGATTCATTTTCACTTTTTATGCTCTTAAAAGACGTTTCAGGCTGAGAGGAGGCCAAAAGTGGATTTTGTGAAAGTAAGCATAGTTTCAAAGATTTTCTTCAAAAAAGTTGCTCAGGACAGTTGATTTCACAGTTTCATGATGTTTTCATTAGAACCTGCTGCTTTCAGCACTTTACTGCCTTAGAGATGCATTTTCACTTTTTATGCTCTTAAAAGACGTTTCAGGCTGAGAGGAGGCCAAAAGTGGATTTTGTGAAAGTAAGCATAATTTCAAAGATTTTCTTCAAAAAAGTGGCTCAGGACAGTTGATTTCACAGTTTCATGATGTTTTCATTAGAACCTGCTGCTTTCAGCACTTTACTGCCTTAGAGATGCATTTTCACTTTTTATGCTCTTAAAAGACGTTTCAGGCTGAGAGGAGGCCAAAAGTGGATTTTGTGAAAGTAAGCATAGTTTCAAAGATTTTCTTCAAAAAAGTGGCTCAGGACAGTTGATTTCACAGTTTCATGATGTTTTCATTAGAACCTGCTGCTTTCAGCACTTTACTGCCTTAGAGATGCATTTTCACTTTTTATGCTCTTAAAAGACGTTTCAGGCTGAGAGGAGGCCAAAAGTGGATTTTGTGAAAGTAAACATAGTTTCAAAGATTTTCTTCAAAAAAGTTGCTCAGGACAGTTGATTTCACAGTTTCATGATGTTTTCATGAATATCTGCTGCTTTCAGCACTTTACTGCCTTAGAGATGCATTTTCACTTTTTATGCTCTTAAAAGACGTTTCAGGCTGAGAGGAGGCCAAAAGTGGATTTTGTGAAAGTAAGCATAGTTTCAAAGATTTTCTTCAAAAAAGTGGCTCAGGACAGTTGATTTCACAGTTTCATGATGTTTTCATTAGAACCTGCTGCTTTCAGCACTTTACTGCCTTAGAGATGCATTTTCACTTTTTATGCTCTTAAAAGACGTTTCAGGCTGAGAGGAGGCCCAAAAGTGGATTTTGTGAAAGTAAGCATAGTTTCAAAGATTTTCTTCAAAAAAGTGGCTCAGGACAGTTGATTTCACAGTTTCATGATGTTTTTCATTAGAACCTGCTGCTTTCAGCACTTTACTGCCTTAGAGATGCATTTTCACTTTTTATGCTCTTAAAAGACGTTTCAGGCTGAGAGGAGGCCAAAAGTGGATTTTGTGAAAGTAAACATAGTTTCAAAGATTTTCTTCAAAAAAGTTGCTCAGGACAGTTGATTTCACAGTTTCATGATGTTTTCATGAATATCTGCTGCTTTCAGCACTTTACTGCCTTAGAGATTCATTTTCACTTTTTATGCTCTTAAAAGACGTTTCAGGCTGAGAGGAGGCCAAAAGTGGATTTTGTGAAAGTAAGCATAGTTTCAAAGATTTTCTTCAAAAAAGTGGCTCAGGACAGTTGATTTCACAGTTTCATGATGTTTTCATTAGAACCTGCTGCTTTCAGCACTTTACTGCCTTAGAGATGCATTTTCACTTTTTATGCTCTTAAAAGACGTTTCAGGCTGAGAGGAGGCCAAAAGTGGATTTTGTGAAAGTAAACATAGTTTCAAAGATTTTCTTCAAAAAAGTTGCTCAGGACAGTTGATTACACAGTTTCATGATGTTTTCATGAATATCTGCTGCTTTCAGCACTTTACTGCCTTAGAGATTCATTTTCACTTTTTATGCTCTTAAAAGACGTTTCAGGCTGAGAGGAGGCCAAAAGTGGATTTTGTGAAAGTAAGCATAGTTTCAAAGATTTTCTTCAAAAAAGTGGCTCAGGACAGTTGATTTCACAGTTTCATGATGTTTTCATTAGAACCTGCTGCTTTCAGCACTTTACTGCCTTAGAGATGCATTTTCACTTTTTATGCTCTTAAAAGACGTTTCAGGCTGAGAGGAGGCCAAAAGTGGATTTTGTGAAAGTAAGCATAATTTCAAAGATTTTCTTCAAAAAAGTGGCTCAGGACAGTTGATTTCACAGTTTCATGATGTTTTCATTAGAACCTGCTGCTTTCAGCACTTTACTGCCTTAGAGATGCATTTTCACTTTTTATGCTCTTAAAAGACGTTTCAGGCTGAGAGGAGGCCAAAAGTGGATTTTGTGAAAGTAAGCATAGTTTCAAAGATTTTCTTCAAAAAAGTGGCTCAGGACAGTTGATTTCACAGTTTCATGATGTTTTCATGAATATCTGCTGCTTTCAGCACTTTACTGCCTTAGAGATTCATTTTCACTTTTTATGCTCTTAAAAGACGTTTCAGGCTGAGAGGAGGCCAAAAGTGGATTTTGTGAAAGTAAGCATAGTTTCAAAGATTTTCTTCAAAAAAGTTGCTCAGGACAGTTGATTTCACAGTTTCATGATGTTTTCATGAATATCTGCTGCTTTCAGCACTTTACTGCCTTAGAGATTCATTTTCACTTTTTATGCTCTTAAAAGACGTTTCAGGCTGAGAGGAGGCCAAAAGTGGATTTTGTGAAAGTAAGCATAGTTTCAAAGATTTTCTTCAAAAAAGTTGCTCAGGACAGTTGATTTCACAGTTTCATGATGTTTTCATTAGAACCTGCTGCTTTCAGCACTTTACTGCCTTAGAGATGCATTTTCACTTTTTATGCTCTTAAAAGACGTTTCAGGCTGAGAGGAGGCCAAAAGTGGATTTTGTGAAAGTAAGCATAGTTTCAAAGATTTTCTTCAAAAAAGTTGCTCAGGACAGTTGATTTCACAGTTTCATGATGTTTTCATTAGAACCTGCTGCTTTCAGCACTTTACTGCCTTAGAGATGCATTTTCACTTTTTATGCTCTTAAAAGACGTTTCAGGCTGAGAGGAGGCCAAAAGTGGATTTTGTGAAAGTAAACATAGTTTCAAAGATTTTCTTCAAAAAAGTTGCTCAGGACAGTTGATTTCACAGTTTCATGATGTTTTCATTAGAACCTGCTGCTTTCAGCACTTTACTGCCTTAGAGATGCATTTTCACTTTTTATGCTCTTAAAAGACGTTTCAGGCTGAGAGGAGGCCAAAAGTGGATTTTGTGAAAGTAAACATAGTTTCAAAGATTTTCTTCAAAAAAGTTGCTCAGGACAGTTGATTTCACAGTTTCATGATGTTTTCATGAATATCTGCTGCTTTCAGCACTTTACTGCCTTAGAGATTCATTTTCACTTTTTATGCTCTTAAAAGACGTTTCAGGCTGAGAGGAGGCCAAAAGTGGATTTTGTGAAAGTAAGCATAGTTTCAAAGATTTTCTTCAAAAAAGTTGCTCAGGACAGTTGATTTCACAGTTTCATGATGTTTTCATTAGAACCTGCTGCTTTCAGCACTTTACTGCCTTAGAGATGCATTTTCACTTTTTATGCTCTTAAAAGACGTTTCAGGCTGAGAGGAGGCCAAAAGTGGATTTTGTGAAAGTAAACATAGTTTCAAAGATTTTCTTCAAAAAAGTTGCTCAGGACAGTTGATTTCACAGTTTCATGATGTTTTCATGAATATCTGCTGCTTTCAGCACTTTACTGCCTTAGAGATTCATTTTCACTTTTTATGCTCTTAAAAGACGTTTCAGGCTGAGAGGAGGCCAAAAGTGGATTTTGTGAAAGTAAGCATAGTTTCAAAGATTTTCTTCAAAAAAGTGGCTCAGGACAGTTGATTTCCCAGTTTCATGATGTTTTCATTAGAACCTGCTGCTTTCAGCACTTTACTGCCTTAGAGATGCATTTTCACTTTTTATGCTCTTAAAAGACGTTTCAGGCTGAGAGGAGGCCAAAAGTGGATTTTGTGAAAGTAAGCATAGTTTCAAAGATTTTCTTCAAAAAAGTGGCTCAGGACAGTTGATTTCACAGTTTCATGATGTTTTCATTAGAACCTGCTGCTTTCAGCACTTTACTGCCTTAGAGATGCATTTTCACTTTTTATGCTCTTAAAAGACGTTTCAGGCTGAGAGGAGGCCAAAAGTGGATTTTGTGAAAGTAAGCATAGTTTCAAAGATTTTCTTCAAAAAAGTTGCTCAGGACAGTTGATTTCACAGTTTCATGATGTTTTCATTAGAACCTGCTGCTTTCAGCACTTTACTGCCTTAGAGATGCATTTTCACTTTTTATGCTCTTAAAAGACGTTTCAGGCTGAGAGGAGGCCAAAAGTGGATTTTGTGAAAGTAAACATAGTTTCAAAGATTTTCTTCAAAAAAGTTGCTCAGGACAGTTGATTTCACAGTTTCATGATGTTTTCATGAATATCTGCTGCTTTCAGCACTTTACTGCCTTAGAGATTCATTTTCACTTTTTATGCTCTTAAAAGACGTTTCAGGCTGAGAGGAGGCCAAAAGTGGATTTTGTGAAAGTAAGCATAGTTTCAAAGATTTTCTTCAAAAAAGTGGCTCAGGACAGTTGATTTCACAGTTTCATGATGTTTTCATTAGAACCTGCTGCTTTCAGCACTTTACTGCCTTAGAGATGCATTTTCACTTTTTATGCTCTTAAAAGACGTTTCAGGCTGAGAGGAGGCCAAAAGTGGATTTTGTGAAAGTAAGCATAATTTCAAAGATTTTCTTCAAAAAAGTGGCTCTGGACAGTTGATTTCACAGTTTCATGATGTTTTCATTAGAACCTGCTGCTTTCAGCACTTTACTGCCTTAGAGATGCATTTTCACTTTTTATGCTCTTAAAAGACGTTTCAGGCTGAGAGGAGGCCAAAAGTGGATTTTGTGAAAGTAAGCATAGTTTCAAAGATTTTCTTCAAAAAAGTGGCTCAGGACAGTTGATTTCCCAGTTTCATGATGTTTTCATTAGAACCTGCTGCTTTCAGCACTTTACTGCCTTAGAGATGCATTTTCACTTTTTATGCTCTTAAAAGACGTTTCAGGCTGAGAGGAGGCCAAAAGTGGATTTTGTGAAAGTAAGCATAATTTCAAAGATTTTCTTCAAAAAAGTGGCTCAGGACAGTTGATTTCACAGTTTCATGATGTTTTCATTAGAACCTGCTGCTTTCAGCACTTTACTGCCTTAGAGATGCATTTTCACTTTTTATGCTCTTAAAAGACGTTTCAGGCTGAGAGGAGGCCAAAAGTGGATTTTGTGAAAGTAAGCATAGTTTCAAAGATTTTCTTCAAAAAAGTGGCTCAGGACAGTTGATTTCACAGTTTCATGATGTTTTCATTAGAACCTGCTGCTTTCAGCACTTTACTGCCTTAGAGATGCATTTTCACTTTTTATGCTCTTAAAAGACGTTTCAGGCTGAGAGGAGGCCAAAAGTGGATTTTGTGAAAGTAAGCATAGTTTCAAAGATTTTCTTCAAAAAAGTTGCTCAGGACAGTTGATTTCACAGTTTCATGATGTTTTCATTAGAACCTGCTGCTTTCAGCACTTTACTGCCTTAGAGATGCATTTTCACTTTTTATGCTCTTAAAAGACGTTTCAGGCTGAGAGGAGGCCAAAAGTGGATTTTGTGAAAGTAAACATAGTTTCAAAGATTTTCTTCAAAAAAGTTGCTCAGGACAGTTGATTTCACAGTTTCATGATGTTTTCATGAATATCTGCTGCTTTCAGCACTTTACTGCCTTAGAGATTCATTTTCACTTTTTATGCTCTTAAAAGACGTTTCAGGCTGAGAGGAGGCCAAAAGTGGATTTTGTGAAAGTAAGCATAGTTTCAAAGATTTTCTTCAAAAAAGTGGCTCAGGACAGTTGATTTCACAGTTTCATGATGTTTTCATTAGAACCTGCTGCTTTCAGCACTTTACTGCCTTAGAGATGCATTTTCACTTTTTATGCTCTTAAAAGACGTTTCAGGCTGAGAGGAGGCCAAAAGTGGATTTTGTGAAAGTAAGCATAATTTCAAAGATTTTCTTCAAAAAAGTGGCTCTGGACAGTTGATTTCACAGTTTCATGATGTTTTCATTAGAACCTGCTGCTTTCAGCACTTTACTGCCTTAGAGATGCATTTTCACTTTTTATGCTCTTAAAAGACGTTTCAGGCTGAGAGGAGGCCAAAAGTGGATTTTGTGAAAGTAAGCATAGTTTCAAAGATTTTCTTCAAAAAAGTGGCTCAGGACAGTTGATTTCACAGTTTCATGATGTTTTCATTAGAACCTGCTGCTTTCAGCACTTTACTGCCTTAGAGATGCATTTTCACTTTTTATGCTCTTAAAAGACGTTTCAGGCTGAGAGGAGGCCAAAAGTGGATTTTGTGAAAGTAAGCATAGTTTCAAAGATTTTCTTCAAAAAAGTGGCTCAGGACAGTTGATTTCACAGTTTCATGATGTTTTCATTAGAACCTGCTGCTTTCAGCACTTTACTGCCTTAGAGATGCATTTTCACTTTTTATGCTCTTAAAAGACGTTTCAGGCTGAGAGGAGGCCAAAAGTGGATTTTGTGAAAGTAAACATAGTTTCAAAGATTTTCTTCAAAAAAGTTGCTCAGGACAGTTGATTTCACAGTTTCATGATGTTTTCATTAGAACCTGCTGCTTTCAGCACTTTACTGCCTTAGAGATTCATTTTCACTTTTTATGCTCTTAAAAGACGTTTCAGGCTGAGAGGAGGCCAAAAGTGGATTTTGTGAAAGTAAGCATAGTTTCAAAGATTTTCTTCAAAAAAGTTGCTCAGGACAGTTGATTTCACAGTTTCATGATGTTTTCATTAGAACCTGCTGCTTTCAGCACTTTACTGCCTTAGAGATGCATTTTCACTTTTTATGCTCTTAAAAGACGTTTCAGGCTGAGAGGAGGCCAAAAGTGGATTTTGTGAAAGTAAACATAGTTTCAAAGATTTTCTTCAAAAAAGTTGCTCAGGACAGTTGATTTCACAGTTTCATGATGTTTTCATGAATATCTGCTGCTTTCAGCACTTTACTGCCTTAGAGATTCATTTTCACTTTTTATGCTCTTAAAAGACGTTTCAGGCTGAGAGGAGGCCAAAAGTGGATTTTGTGAAAGTAAGCATAGTTTCAAAGATTTTCTTCAAAAAAGTGGCTCAGGACAGTTGATTTCACAGTTTCATGATGTTTTCATTAGAACCTGCTGCTTTCAGCACTTTACTGCCTTAGAGATGCATTTTCACTTTTTATGCTCTTAAAAGACGTTTCAGGCTGAGAGGAGGCCAAAAGTGGATTTTGTGAAAGTAAGCATAATTTCAAAGATTTTCTTCAAAAAAGTGGCTCAGGACAGTTGATTTCACAGTTTCATGATGTTTTCATTAGAACCTGCTGCTTTCAGCACTTTACTGCCTTAGAGATGCATTTTCACTTTTTATGCTCTTAAAAGACGTTTCAGGCTGAGAGGAGGCCAAAAGTGGATTTTGTGAAAGTAAGCATAGTTTCAAAGATTTTCTTCAAAAAAGTGGCTCAGGACAGTTGATTTCACAGTTTCATGATGTTTTCATTAGAACCTGCTGCTTTCAGCACTTTACTGCCTTAGAGATGCATTTTCACTTTTTATGCTCTTAAAAGACGTTTCAGGCTGAGAGGAGGCCAAAAGTGGATTTTGTGAAAGTAAACATAGTTTCAAAGATTTTCTTCAAAAAAGTTGCTCAGGACAGTTGATTTCACAGTTTCATGATGTTTTCATTAGAACCTGCTGCTTTCAGCACTTTACTGCCTTAGAGATGCATTTTCACTTTTTATGCTCTTAAAAGACGTTTCAGGCTGAGAGGAGGCCAAAAGTGGATTTTGTGAAAGTAAGCATAGTTTCAAAGATTTTCTTCAAAAAAGTGGCTCAGGACAGTTGATTTCACAGTTTCATGATGTTTTCATTAGAACCTGCTGCTTTCAGCACTTTACTGCCTTAGAGATGCATTTTCACTTTTTATGCTCTTAAAAGACGTTTCAGGCTGAGAGGAGGCCAAAAGTGGATTTTGTGAAAGTAAACATAGTTTCAAAGATTTTCTTCAAAAAAGTTGCTCAGGACAGTTGATTTCACAGTTTCATGATGTTTTCATGAATATCTGCTGCTTTCAGCACTTTACTGCCTTAGAGATTCATTTTCACTTTTTATGCTCTTAAAAGACGTTTCAGGCTGAGAGGAGGCCAAAAGTGGATTTTGTGAAAGTAAGCATAGTTTCAAAGATTTTCTTCAAAAAAGTGGCTCAGGACAGTTGATTTCACAGTTTCATGATGTTTTCATTAGAACCTGCTGCTTTCAGCACTTTACTGCCTTAGAGATGCATTTTCACTTTTTATGCTCTTAAAAGACGTTTCAGGCTGAGAGGAGGCCAAAAGTGGATTTTGTGAAAGTAAGCATAGTTTCAAAGATTTTCTTCAAAAAAGTGGCTCAGGACAGTTGATTTCACAGTTTCATGATGTTTTCATTAGAACCTGCTGCTTTCAGCACTTTACTGCCTTAGAGATGCATTTTCACTTTTTATGCTCTTAAAAGACGTTTCAGGCTGAGAGGAGGCCAAAAGTGGATTTTGTGAAAGTAAACATAGTTTCAAAGATTTTCTTCAAAAAAGTTGCTCAGGACAGTTGATTTCACAGTTTCATGATGTTTTCATGAATATCTGCTGCTTTCAGCACTTTACTGCCTTAGAGATTCATTTTCACTTTTTATGCTCTTAAAAGACGTTTCAGGCTGAGAGGAGGCCAAAAGTGGATTTTGTGAAAGTAAGCATAGTTTCAAAGATTTTCTTCAAAAAAGTGGCTCAGGACAGTTGATTTCACAGTTTCATGATGTTTTCATTAGAACCTGCTGCTTTCAGCACTTTACTGCCTTAGAGATGCATTTTCACTTTTTATGCTCTTAAAAGACGTTTCAGGCTGAGAGGAGGCCAAAAGTGGATTTTGTGAAAGTAAACATAGTTTCAAAGATTTTCTTCAAAAAAGTTGCTCAGGACAGTTGATTTCACAGTTTCATGATGTTTTCATGAATATCTGCTGCTTTCAGCACTTTACTGCCTTAGAGATTCATTTTCACTTTTTATGCTCTTAAAAGACGTTTCAGGCTGAGAGGAGGCCAAAAGTGGATTTTGTGAAAGTAAGCATAGTTTCAAAGATTTTCTTCAAAAAAGTGGCTCAGGACAGTTGATTTCACAGTTTCATGATGTTTTCATTAGAACCTGCTGCTTTCAGCACTTTACTGCCTTAGAGATGCATTTTCACTTTTTATGCTCTTAAAAGACGTTTCAGGCTGAGAGGAGGCCAAAAGTGGATTTTGTGAAAGTAAACATAGTTTCAAAGATTTTCTTCAAAAAAGTTGCTCAGGACAGTTGATTTCACAGTTTCATGATGTTTTCATGAATATCTGCTGCTTTCAGCACTTTACTGCCTTAGAGATTCATTTTCACTTTTTATGCTCTTAAAAGACGTTTCAGGCTGAGAGGAGGCCAAAAGTGGATTTTGTGAAAGTAAGCATAGTTTCAAAGATTTTCTTCAAAAAAGTGGCTCAGGACAGTTGATTTCACAGTTTCATGATGTTTTCATTAGAACCTGCTGCTTTCAGCACTTTACTGCCTTAGAGATGCATTTTCACTTTTTATGCTCTTAAAAGACGTTTCAGGCTGAGAGGAGGCCAAAAGTGGATTTTGTGAAAGTAAACATAGTTTCAAAGATTTTCTTCAAAAAAGTGGCTCAGGACAGTTGATTTCACAGTTTCATGATGTTTTCATTAGAACCTGCTGCTTTCAGCACTTTACTGCCTTAGAGATGCATTTTCACTTTTTATGCTCTTAAAAGACGTTTCAGGCTGAGAGGAGGCCAAAAGTGGATTTTGTGAAAGTAAACATAGTTTCAAAGATTTTCTTCAAAAAAGTGGCTCAGGACAGTTGATTTCACAGTTTCATGATGTTTTCATTAGAACCTGATGTTTACTGCCTTAGAGAATAATTTTCACTTTTTATGCTCTTAATTTTGAGCCCTAGACGTTTTTTTGGCTTATTCTCGAAAATACTATACCCATACTCAAAGGGGCCTTACTCTCTAACTACAAGGTCTATTTGAAAATGTTCAATGGATTTATAACACTGAGGAGGGTTTGCTCATATGAATTGTGTACATATTGTGTATATGTTACTGGTTAATAGCTGATGAAGATGGAACACAGCTCCACTTTGAAAAATGTCAAATTCGTATGGTGAAAAAGCATAAGCTAAATATTAAATGAGGCTCAGTGAAGCCTATAAACCACACACAATCATAGAAAACGACAGCATTAGTCACCCACAAAAGAATTGGAGTGAATAGAGTGAAGTAGGCCAGAGTTAGAGACATAAACGTTATGAGAGGTCACGAGAGGTCACGAGAGGTCGCCATGTGAGAAACAGCCTCTCCAGCTGTTCCATTGTACTTTTATAAGCTAAATAACTATATATTTAACTTCCTTTATCCTTGTACATGCACAATCTATCACATACAGCAGTTAGAAATCATTTTGGAGAGCTAGAACCGTCTCCAAAGCGTCTCGGGACCGCCGACCTACGGGAGAATTGCGCCATAGTGGTTGTGTATTGGGCCAGTGTAGAGCCCCTGATTGGTCGATTTCTTCATATGAAACGTCTATGCACGTGTCTGGATGTGGCCAATTGACTGGCGTCAACGGAATTTTCAGGAAGTCTTTAGTTTTCCGAAAAATGCCGATCTAAGCCGGCGGACCTGTGCGTAAACGCCCGAAGCTGCCTCGCTGGAATGTGGTCCCCCGAGCTCATTTGACCCCCCCCTTCCTTTTTTCACAACTTTATTAGACTGTTAATGGATGACAAAAGGCGAAACAGGAGTCTAAAAGGAGTTTGAGGACATCGTTTTATGATTTGGCTTTCTTCGGTACCAGTCGGCACCAGTCGGTACCAGTATCCCCCCCGTCGGGGGGCTCTCAGTTTAGAAAGGTTAAAAGACGTTTCAGGCTGAGAGGAGGCCAAAAGTGGATTTTGTGAAAGTAAACATAGTTTCAAAGATTTTCTTCAAAAAAGTGACTCAGGACAGTTGATTTCACAGTTTCATGATGTTTTCATGAATATCTGCTGCTTTCAGCACTTTACTGCCTAAGATGCATTTTCACTTTTTATGCTCTTCAAAGAAGTTAAGTTTCGTGATGGAGGTTGACTGTGTCATTATGAGCAATGATCAGAAATAAATCCTCAATCTAAAACACCACAGCATTTTTAAAGTAAGGTACATGTGCAATGAAAACATGCAAACGTGTGTGCAGATGAGGTAAATTGTGTGGATCCAGCAGTGTGTCTGAGTGTGTGTGGAACTTCAGTTGGCTGCTCCAACATCGCCTGCCCTAAACTAGTGGTGGAGCTAATGCCAACACAAACACACCTGCGTTCCTAATACAAGCTCAGAACTGACGTAGTGTAGAGTGTGAGATAGTCCACTGTTGGAAAAATTCACTCGAGACCGATGGAAAATCATTAATCACAGGACATTTATTCTTGCAAGAAGGAGACAGAGTTGATTCACATCAGGATATGCATCAAGGCCGCTCAGAGTTCTCACTCTGAGCTTCTGATATTTATACTGAGTAAACAACATGCAATTGCTGGCACAGGATTGGTTTACAATGAGGTCTTCGTCACAAAAGGTGACACACACACACACACATACAAAATGGCGTCCACACCATGTAGTCTGGGAAGAGAACTTCACTTGAGCATATGTTCTGGCACAAACACAGGACTTTTGTCAAGGAGACCACTGTTGTAAACATGCGTAACTAAGTTGTTGTTAGTCAAGTGAGTCGTTAGTGTCGTAAGTCACAAGACTCAGACTCTCTTTTCCTAAACCAACACTAAATAAATGGTTTTGTTGCCTAAACCATTTAGGTGGAAATTCATTTTTTTGTATAAGACAGGTATGCATGTAATGAGCGTCCCTGACACATCCAAAACTGACACTAGAGGGGAACGTACAGTCATTGTTTGAAGCTTAGTAGCAGTGAATGCGGTATTTGACACATTAGGGTGAGAATGTGTTGAGTATTGAAAGCACACTTACTAAGACTTGTGGTTCAGGGGCCGCTTGCCTCAAGGCCCGCTCTCTTCTCCCTCCATCTCGATCGGATGCCAGCTGGAGCCATCGCTTTATAAAGCGCTCCGTTTCTCCATCGCTTGCATTTGCGGTTACAGAATTACGACGGACTGATTCTTTAAAAGGAAGAGATACAACGGTCACTGGCCATGTTCATTAAAAACTAGTCAGACAGACAGTTAGATGGACTGAGTGAGTGAGTGGGAGAGACAGACAGGCAGAGAGAGACAGACAGACAGACAGGCAGAGAGAGACAGACAGGCAGAGAGAGACAGACAGGCAGAGAGAGAGAGAGAGACAGACAGGCAGAGAGAGAGACAGACAGACAGACAGACAGACAGACAGACAGAGAGAGACAGACAGGCAGAGAGAGGCAGACAGACAGAGAGAGAGAGAGAGAGAGAGAGAGAGAGAGACAGACAGACAGACAGACAGAGAGACAGGCAGAGAAAGACAGGCAGAGAGAGAGAGAGACAGACAGACAGACAGACAGACAGACAGGCAGAGAGAGAGACAGACAGACAGACAGACAGACAGACAGACAGAGAGAGAGAGAGACAGACAGACAGGCAGAGAGAGAGAGAGACAGACAGGCAGAGAGAGACAGACAGACACAGAGAGAGAGAGACAGACAGGCAGAGAGACAGACAGACAGGGAGAGAGACAGACAGACAGACAGGAGGTCTAACAATGCCTTTGGCTGTATATCTCCAGGTGTTAGATTTCACTGTGTGGGGCTTTTATTTTGAAAGGGTGGGACTGGGTGGGGGGGGGGAGGAGAGGAGACATAATCATAATGTTTGACAAACATAAACAGAGGTTATTAAATGGCAGGCTTCATCGCAAGCATTTCAGTTAGAATTCATTCTGTGGGGCTTTTATTTTAAAATGGTGTGTGTGTGTGTGTGGTGGGGGGGAGGGGAAAAAGTCCTCTAAGTCCTGAATGACTGTATGAGAGAGAGAAACACACAGAGAGAGAGAGACACACAGAGAGAGAGAGACAAACAGAGAGAGATACAGACAGAGAGAGACAGACAGACAGAAAGAGAGAGACAGATAGACAGACAGAGAGAGAGAGACAGACAGAGAGAGAATGTTGAAGCCCGAAAGCATTTAAACTGGTGTCTGTAGCTGAAAGTATGAGGAAGAAGAAGGCTTTGAAAGTTCAAGTTTAACAGGATTTGAAGATTTTCTCCATAGACATCCCATTAAATAAAAATTGCTAAAAGCTTAATAATTAAAAGTTTAAAGATTAAAGATATGGAAAGTCATATCCCCTCTCCTGAAAGCTGAACATTTTGATATTTGAACGGTTTCTGTAGCTTAAAAAAACTGTCAGCAGTAGTGATATTTGTAGTAGTAGTAGAAGTTGTAGTTGTATTATAAGTATTATTAGGAGTAGAAGTATTAGTAGCATTAGAATAAGTACTAGTTGTAGCAGTAGTGGTATTTGTAGTAGCAGTAGTAGTAGAAGTTAGCATTTCAGTTAGAATTCATTCTGTGGGGCTTTTATTTTGAAATGGGGTGTGGGGGGGCAGAAGGGGAGAGGAGACAGGATCATAATGTTAGATGAACATAAAAAGGTTATTAAATGACAGGTTTCATCACAAGCATTTCAGTTAGAATTCATTCTGTTGGTCTTTTATTTTAAAATTGTGTGTGTGTGTGTGTGTGTGGTGGGGGGAGGGGTGGAGGGGAAAAAGTCCTGTAAGACCTGAATGACTGTATGAGAGAGAGACACACACAGAGAGAGACACACAGAGAGGGAGAGGAGTGTATGTGCGTGTGTGTCTGAGTCTGTGTTTATAAACGTCACTAATTACAAACACCTGTGTGCCTGCAGTCTTTTAATGGAGATAAAACTGTGAAACAACTCTCAAACAAATCCTCAAAATTCCCATAACCGTAGCTCCTATTGCTCCAATATTGGAAATTGAGAGGAAGGATGATTTGAAAAACAGATCCTGTGAAAATTGTGTCTGTAGTGTAAGAAATGTGTCTTCAATGGCGATTTAGAAATGGGGTACCGTGTTCTGTGGAAAATGTTCTTGAAGCAAGATTTAACATTGGTCTCTATGGAGCAGAAACTTGGTTTTCCTCTCAATTAAAGGCTACTGTGCCAAATGTGTAAGTCTGTGGGATTCCACAGTCAGTTTTTTACGAAAAGGACAAGATTAGCTACTTTTACATCCAGAAATTATGCATGAAGAGTGAAAATTGTGGAGTCGGTGGCAAAAGACAAATCTTTTTTTCATAAGAGTTTCAAGCTCCTCTTAACTCTAGCGCTGACATCACGCACTCTAAGCAGCGCAATACACACCCATTATAAAGTCAGAAAAGGACTGAAAAAATCATAAAAGTAAAAATGGGACAGTTCAAAAAGTATAAAAGATATCAAAAAGCTGAATCATTCAGTAATAGATCAGGGTTTTCTCAACATTTGAAAGTTAAAATGGTGTCTAGAGCTGAAAGTATGAGGAAGTTGAAAGATTTGAAAGTTGAAAAGGATTTGAACATTTTCTCCATTGAAACCCATTCAAAAAGAAATGTGCAAAAAGCTTAATAATTCAAAAAGTTTAAATTAGAAATATGAAGAGACACAGCCCCAATGAGCTGAAAGAGCTGAACATTTTGATATTTGAACTGTTTCTGTAGCTTAAAAAATGAAGAAGCAGAAGAGTTTGAAAAAACTTACGGAAGAAATATAAAAAAAAGAAGAATAAAGATTTGAAGAACAATACTTGGAATCCTTAAAAGCATTCCAACAATAAAGAATAGGATAACAATACTTGGAATGCTTAAAATGCGGCTTGGTGGACAGGCTCCCGTGGGTCGTATTGGGGCTCAGGACAGCCCCCAAGGAGGACCTTCAAGCTTATAGCTTGTATATTTAAGTCATTATGTCTTTCATGTTTTCATGTCTTATGTAAAACAGGACATGATAATGTGTAATAGTAGAGTTTTTACTCAAAAAACGAATGTTGTAAAACTTAAAACATACACTCTCCCTGCTCTCTGAAACATTTATTAAGGATTAATCATACATTCATTAGTGAGACATAGGCTATTTAGACATTCTAAATAGATCTGTAGTTTAAAATTTGGTAT
>JAVDOI010000008.1:24335048-24347548 GCA_032191485.1 Leptoclinus maculatus
ATTTAATGGGATGTCTATGGAGAAAATCTTCAAATCCTGTTAAACTTGAACTTTCAAAGCCTTCTTCTTCCTCAGACACCAGTTTAAATTCTTTCGGGCTTCAACATTCTCTCTCTGTCTGTCTCTCTCTCTCTGTCTGTCTATCTGTCTCTCTCTTTCTGTCTGTCCTGTCTGCCTGTCTGTCTGTCTCTCTCTGTCTGTCTCTCTCTCTGTGTGTTTCTCTCTCTCATACAGTCATTCAGGTCTTAGAGGACTTTTTCCCCTCCCCCCCACCACACACACACCCCATTTTAAAATAAAAGCCCCACAGAATGAATTCTAACTGAAATGCTTGTGATGAAACCTGTCATTTATCTAACATTATGATTCTGTCTCCTCTCCCTTTCTCCCCCCCCCCCCACATACACACCATTTCAAAATAAAAGCCCCAAAGAGTGAATTCTAACTGAAATGCTTGTGATGAAGCCTGCCATTTAATAACCTCTGTTTATGTGTGTCAAACATTATGATTATGTCTCCTCTCCCCCCCACCCAGGCCCACCCTTTCAAAATAAAAGCCCCACACGGTGAAATTTAACATGACCTGGAGATATTCAGCCAAAGGCATTGTTAGACCTCCTGTCTGTCTGTCTGTCTGTCTGTCTGTCTGTCTGTCTGTCTCTCTCCCTGTCTGTCTCTCTCTCTCTGTCTGTCTGTCTGTCTCTCTCTGTGCCTGTCCTGTCTCTCTCTCTGCCTGTCTGTCTGTGTCTCTGACTGTCTGTCTGTCTGTGTCTCTCTCTCTCTCTCTCTGTCTGTCTGTCTGTCTGTCTGTTAGGGTTAGGGTTAGGGTTTAGGGTTAGGGTTAGGGTTAGTGTTTAGGGTTAGGGTTAGGGTTAGGGTTTAGGGTTAGGGTTAGGGTTAGGGTTTAGGGTTAGGGTAAGGGTAAGGGTTAGGGTTTAGGGTTAGGGTTAGGGTTAGGGTTAGGGTTAGGGTTAGGGGTTAGTGTTAGGGTTAGGGTTAGGGTTAGAAACGTCTTTTAAGAGCATAAAAAAATGAAAATGCATCTCCGTGCAGTAAAGTGCTGAAAAAGGCAGATATTCATGAAAATGACATGAAACTGTGAAATCATCTGTCCTGAGCCACTTTTTTGAAGAAAATCTTTGAAACTATGTTTACTTTCACAAAATCCAGTTTTGGCCTCCTCTCAGCCTGAAGCTTTTAGCAATTTTTATTTAATGGGATGTCTATGGAGAAAATCTTCAAATCCTGTTAAACTTGAACTTTCAAAGCCTTCTTCTTCCTCAGACACCAGTTTAAATTCTTTCGGGCTTCAACATTCTCTCTCTGTCTGTCTCTCTCTCTCTGTCTGTCTATCTGTCTCTCTCTTTCTGTCTGTCTGTCTGTCTCTCTCTGTCTGTCTCTCTCTCTGTGTGTCTGTGTGTCTCTCTCTCTGTGTGTTTCTCTCTCTCATACAGTCATTCAGGTCTTAGAGGACTTTTTCCCCTCCCCCCCACCACACACACACCCCATTTTAAAATAAAAGCCCCACAGAATGAATTCTAACTGAAATGCTTGTGATGAAACCTGTCATTTATCTAACATTATGATTCTGTCTCCTCTCCCTTTCTCCCCCCCCCCCCCACATACACACCATTTCAAAATAAAAGCCCCAAAGAGTGAATTCTAACTGAAATGCTTGTGATGAAGCCTGCCATTTAATAACCTCTGTTTATGTGTGTCAAACATTATGATTATGTCTCCTCTCCCCCCCACCCAGGCCCACCCTTTCAAAATAAAAGCCCCACACGGTGAAATTTAACATGACCTGGAGATATTCAGCCAAAGGCATTGTTAGACCTCCTGTCTGTCTGTCTGTCTGTCTGTCTGTCTGTCTGTCTGTCTGTCTGTCTCTCTCCCTGTCTGTCTCTCTCTCTCTGTCTGTCTGTCTGTCTCTCTCTGTGCCTGTCCTGTCTCTCTCTCTGCCTGTCTGTCTGTGTCTCTGCCTGTCTGTCTGTCTGTGTCTCTCTCTCTCTCTCTGTCTGTCTGTCTGTCTGTCTGTTAGGGTTAGGGTTAGGGTTAGGGTTTAGGGTTAGGGTTAGGGTTAGTGTTTAGGGTTAGGGTTAGGGTTAGGGTTTAGGGTTAGGGTTAGGGTTAGGGTTTAGGGTTAGGGTAAGGGTAAGGGTTAGGGTTTAGGGTTAGGGTTAGGGTTAGGGTTAGGGTTAGGGTTAGGGTTAGGGTTAGGGGTTAGTGTTAGGGTTAGGGTTAGGGTTAGAAACGTCTTTTAAGAGCATAAAAAAATGAAAATGCATCTCCGTGCAGTAAAGTGCTGAAAAAGGCAGATATTCATGAAAATGACATGAAACTGTGAAATCATCTGTCCTGATTGACTTTTTTGAAGAAAATCTTTGAAACTATGTTTACTTTCACAAAATCCAGTTTTGGCCTCCTCTCAGCCTGAAGCTTTTACCAATTTTTATTTAATGGGATGTCTATGGAGAAAATCTTCAAATCCTGTTAAACTTGAACTTTCAAAGCCTTCTTCTTCCTCAGACACCAGTTTAAATTCTTTCGGGCTTCAACATTCTCTCTCTGTCTGTCTCTCTCTCTCTGTCTGTCTATCTGTCTCTCTCTTTCTTTCTGTCTGTCTGCCTGTCTGTCTGTCTCTCTCTGTCTGTCTCTCTCTCTGTGTGTTTCTCTCTCTCATACAGTCATTCAGGTCTTAGAGGACTTTTTCCCCTCCCCCCCCACCACACACACACCCCATTTTAAAATAAAAGCCCCACAGAATGAATTCTAACTGAAATGCTTGTGATGAAACCTGTCATTTATCTAACATTATGATTCTGTCTCCTCTCCCTTTCTCCCCCCCCCCCCCACACACACACCATTTCAAAATAAAAGCCCCAAAGAGTGAATTCTAACTGAAATGCTTGTGATGAAGCCTGCCATTTAATAACCTCTGTTTATGTGTGTCAAACATTATGATTATGTCTCCTCTCCCCCCCCACCCAGGCCCACCCTTTCAAAATAAAAGCCCCACACGGTGAAATTTAACATGACCTGGAGATATTCAGCCAAAGGCATTGTTAGACCTCCTGTCTGTCTGTCTGTCTGTCTGTCTGTCTGTCTGTCTGTCTGTCTCTCTCCCTGTCTGTCTCTCTCTCTCTCTGTCTGTCTGTCTGTCTCTCTCTCTGCCTGTCCTGTCTCTCTCTCTGCCTGTCTGTCTGTGTCTCTGCCTGTCTGTCTGTCTGTGTCTCTCTCTCTCTCTGTCTGTCTGTCTGTCTGTCTGTTAGGGTTAGGGGTTAGGGTTAGGGTTAGGGTTTAGGGTTAGGGTTAGGGGTTAGGGTTAGGGTTAGGGTTAGGGTTAGGGGTTAGTGTTAGGGTAAGGGTTAGGGTTAGGGTTAGGGTTAGGGTTAGGGTTAAGAGCATAAAAAAGTGAAAATGCATCTCCGTGCAGTAAAGTGCTGAAAAAGGCAGGTATTCATGAAAATGACATGAAACTGAAATCATCTGTCCTTGAGACACTTTTTTGAAGAAAATCTTTGAAACTATGTTTCACAGTTTCATGATGTTTTCATTAGAACCTGCTGCTTTCAGCACTTTACTGCCTTAGAGATGCATTTTCACTTTGTATGCTCTTAAAAGACGTTTCAGGCTGAGAGGAGGCCAAAAGTGGATTTTGTGAAAGTAAACATAGTTTCAAAGATTTTCTTCAAAAAAGTGGCTCAGGACAGTTAATTTCACAGTTTCATGATGTTTTCATTAGAACCTGCTGCTTTCAGCACTTTACTGCCTTAGAGATGCATTTTCACTTTTTATGCTCTTAAAAGACGTTTCAGGCTGAGAGGAGGCCAAAAGTGGATTTTGTGAAAGTAAACATAGTTTCAAAGATTTTCTTCAAAAAAGTGGCTCAGGACAGTTGATTTCACAGTTTCATGATGTTTTCATTAGAACCTGCTGCTTTCAGCACTTTACTGCCTTAGAGATGCATTTTCACTTTTTATGCTCTTAAAAGACGTTTCAGGCTGAGAGGAGGCCAAAAGTGGATTTTGTGAAAGTAAACATAGTTTCAAAGATTTTCTTCAAAAAAGTGGCTCAGGACAGTTAATTTCACAATTTCATGATGTTTTCATTAGAACCTGCTGCTTTCAGCACTTTACTGCCTTAGAGATGCATTTTCACTTTTTATGCTCTTAAAAGACGTTTCAGGCTGAGAGGAGGCCAAAAGTGGATTTTGTGAAAGTAAACATAGTTTCAAAGATTTTCTTCAAAAAAGTGGCTCAGGACAGTTGATTTCACAGTTTCATGATGTTTTCATTATAACCTGCTGCTTTCAGCACTTTACTGCCTTAGAGATGCATTTTCAATTTTTATGCTCTTAAAAGACGTTTCAGGCTGAGAGGAGGCCAAAAGTGGATTTTGTGAAAGTAAACATAGTTTCAAAGATTTTCTTCAAAAAAGTGGCTCAGGACAGTTGATTTCACAGTTTCATGATGTTTTCATGAATATCTGCTGCTTTCAGCACTTTACTGCCTTAAGATTCATTTTCACTTTTTATGCTCTTAAAAGACGTTTCAGGCTGAGAGGAGGCCAAAAGTGGATTTTGTGAAAGTAAACATAGTTTCAAAGATGCTTCTTCAAACAAGTGGCTCAGGACAGTTGATTTCACAGTTTCATGATGTTTTCATTAGAACCTGCTGCTTTCAGCACTTTACTGCCTTAGAGATGCATTTTCACTTTTTATGCTCTTAAAAGACGTTTCAGGCTGAGAGGAGGCCAAAAGTGGATTTTGTGAAAGTAAACATAGTTTCAAAGATTTTCTTCAAAAAAGTGGCTCAGGACAGTTGATTTCACAGTTTCATGATGTTTTCATTATAACCTGCTGCTTTCAGCACTTTACTGCCTTAGAGATGCATTTTCACTTTTTATGCTCTTAAAAGACGTTTCAGGCTGAGAGGAGGCCAAAAGTGGATTTTGTGAAAGTAAACATAGTTTCAAAGATTTTCTTCAAAAAAGTGGCTCAGGACAGTTGATTTCACAGTTTCATGATGTTTTCATTAGAACCTGCTGCTTTCAGCACTTTGCTGACTTAGAGATGCATTTTCACTTTTTATGCTCATATTCATGAAAATGACATGAAACTGAAATCAACTGTCCTGAGCTACTTTTTTGAAGAAAATCTTCGAAACTAGATTACTTTCACAAAATCCACTTTTGGCCTCTTCCCAGCCTGAAACTTATTTTAAGAGCATAAAAAGTGAAAATAAATCTTTAGGCAGTAAAGTTCTGAAAACAGCAGATATTCATGAAAATGACATGAAACTGTGAAATCAACTGTCCTGAGCCACTTTTCTGAAGAAAATCTTCGAAACTATGTTTGCTTTCACAAAATCCACTTTTGGCCTCTTCCCAGCCTGAAACTTATTTTAAGAGCATAAAAAGTGAAAATAAATCTTTAGGCAGTAAAGTTCTGAAAGCAGCAGATATTCATGAAAATGACATTCAACTGTCCTGAGCCACTTTTCTGAAGAAAATCTTCGAAACTAGATTAATTTCACAAAATCCACTTTTGGCCTCTTCCCAGGCTAAAAATTATTTCATGAGCTTAAAAAGTGAAAATAGATCTGTAGGCAGTAAAGTTCTGAAAACAGCAGATATTCATGAAAATGACATGAAACTGTGAAATCAACTGTCCTGAGCCACTTTTTTGAAGAAAATCTTCGAAACTAGATTACTTTCACAAAATCCAGTTTTGGCCTCTTCCCAGGCTAAAAATTATTTCATGAGCTTAAAAAGTGAAAATAAATCTTTAGGCAGTAAAGTTCTGAAAACAGCAGATATTCATGAAAATGACATTCAACTGTCCTGAGCCACTTTTCTGAAGAAAATCTTCGAAACTAGATTACTTTCACAAAATCCACTTTTGGCCTCTTCCCAGGCTAAAAATTATTTCATGAGCTTAAAAAGTGAAAATAGATCTGTAGGCAGTAAAGTTCTGAAAACAGCAGATATTCATGAAAATGACATGAAACTGTGAAATCAACTGTCCTGAGCCACATTTCTGAAGAAAATCTTCGAAACTATGTTTGCTTTCACAAAATCCACGTTTGGCCTCTTCCCAGCCTAAAAATTATTTCATGAGCTTAAAAAGTGAAAATAAATCTGTAGGCAGTAAAGTTCTGAAAACAGCAGATATTCATGAAGATGACATGAAACTGTGAAATCAACTGTCCTGAGTCACTTTTTTGAAGAAAATCTTCGAAACTAGATTACTTTCACAAAATACACTTTTGGCCTCTTTCCAGCCTGAAACTTCTTTTAAGAGCATAAAAAGTGAAAATAAATCTTTAGGCAGTAAAGTTCTGAAAACAGCAGATATTCATGAAAATGACATGAAACTGTGAAATCAACTGTCCTGAGCCACATTTCTGAAGAAAATCTTCGAAACTATGTTTGCTTTCACAAAATCCACGTTTGGCCTCTTCCCAGCCTAAAAATTATTTCATGAGCTTAAAAAGTGAAAATAAATCTGTAGGCAGTAAAGTTCTGAAAACAGCAGATATTCATGAAGATGACATGAAACTGTGAAATCAACTGTCCTGAGTCACTTTTTTGAAGAAAATCTTCGAAACTATGTTTGCTTTCACAAAATCCACTTTTGGCCTCTTTCCAGCCTGAAACTTCTTTTAAGAGCATTAAAAGTGAAAATAAATCTTGAGGCAGTACAGTTCTGAAAACAGCAGATATTCATGAAAATGACATGAAACTGTGAAATCAACTGTCCTGAGCCACTTTTTTGAAGAAAATCTTCGAAACTAGATTACTTTCACAAAATCCACTTTTGGCCTCTTCCCAGGCTAAAAATTATTTCATGAGCTTAAAAAGTGAAAATAAATCTGTAGGCAGTAAAGTTCTGAAAACAGCAGATATTCATGAAAATGACATGAAACTGTGAAATCAACTGTCCTGAGCCACATTTCTGAAGAAAATCTTCGAAACTATGTTTGCTTTCACAAAATCCACTTTTGGCCTCTTCCCAGCCTGAAACTTCTTTTAAGAGCATAAAAAGTGAAAATAAATCTTTAGGCAGTAAAGTTCTGAAAACAGCAGATATTCATGAAAATGACATGAAACTGTGAAATCAACTGTCCTGAGCCACTTTTTTGAAGAAAATCTTCGAAACTAGATTACTTTCACAAAATCCACTTTTGGCCTCTTCCCAGGCTAAAAATTATTTCATGAGCTTAAAAAGTGAAAATAAATCTTTAGGCAGTAAAGTTCTGAAAACAGCAGATATTCATGAAAATGACATGAAACTGTGAAATCAACTGTCCTGAGCCACATTTCTGAAGAAAATCTTCGAAACTATGTTTGCTTTCACAAAATCCACTTTTGGCCTCTTCCCAGCCTGAAACTTCTTTTAAGAGCATAAAAAGTGAAAATAAATCTTTAGGCAGTAAAGTTCTGAAAACAGCAGATATTCATGAAAATGACATGAAACTGTGAAATCAACTGTCCTGAGCCACTTTTTTGAAGAAAATCTTCGAAACTAGATTACTTTCACAAAATCCACTTTTGGCCCCTTCCCAGGCTAAAAATTATTTCATGAGCATAAAAAGTGAAAATAAATCTTTAGGCAGTAAAGTTCTGAAAGCAGCAGATATTCATGAAAATGACATGAAACTGTGAAATCAACTGTCCTGAGCCACTTTTCTGAAGAAAATCTTCGAAACTATGTTTGCTTTCACGAAATCCACTTTTGGCCTCATCCCAGCCTGAAACTTCTTTTAAGAGCATAAAAAGTGAAAATAAATCTTTAGGCAGTAAAGTTCTGAAAACAGCAGATATTCATGAAAATGACATGAAACTGTGAAATCAACTGTCCTGAGCCACTTTTCTGAAGAAAATCTTCGAAACTATGTTTGCTTTCACGAAATCCACTTTTGGCCTCATCCCAGCCTGAAACTTCTTTTAAGAGCATAAAAAGTGAAAATAAATCTTTAGGCAGTAAAGTTCTGAAAGCAGCAGATATTCATGAAAATGACATGAAACTGTGAAATCAACTGTCCTGAGCCACATTTCTGAAGAAAATCTTCGAAACTATGTTTGCTTTCACAAAATCCACTTTTGGCCTCTTCCCAGCCTGAAACTTCTTTTAAGAGCATAAAAAGTGAAAATAAATCTTTAGGCAGTAAAGTTCTGAAAACAGCAGATATTCATGAAAATGACATGAAACTGTGAAATCAACTGTCCTGAGCCACTTTTTTGAAGAAAATCTTCGAAACTAGATTACTTTCACAAAATCCACTTTTGGCCCCTTCCCAGGCTAAAAATTATTTCATGAGCATAAAAAGTGAAAATAAATCTTTAGGCAGTAAAGTTCTGAAAGCAGCAGATATTCATGAAAATGACATGAAACTGTGAAATCAACTGTCCTGAGCCACATTTCTGAAGAAAATCTTCGAAACTATGTTTGCTTTCACAAAATCCACTTTTGGCCTCTTCCCAGCCTGAAACTTCTTTTAAGAGCATAAAAAGTGAAAATAAATCTTTAGGCAGTAAAGTTCTGAAAACAGCAGATATTCATGAAAATGACATGAAACTGTGAAATCAACTGTCCTGAGCCACTTTTTTGAAGAAAATCTTCGAAACTAGATTACTTTCACAAAATCCACTTTTGGCCCCTTCCCAGGCTAAAAATTATTTCATGAGCATAAAAAGTGAAAATAAATCTTTAGGCAGTAAAGTTCTGAAAGCAGCAGATATTCATGAAAATGACATGAAACTGTGAAATCAACTGTCCTGAGCCACATTTCTGAAGAAAATCTTCGAAACTATGTTTGCTTTCACAAAATCCACTTTTGGCCTCTTCCCAGCCTGAAACTTCTTTTAAGAGCATAAAAAGTGAAAATAAATCTTTAGGCAGTAAAGTTCTGAAAACAGCAGATATTCATGAAAATGACATGAAACTGTGAAATCAACTGTCCTGAGCCCACTTTTCTGAAGAAAATCTTCGAAACTAGATTACTTTCACAAAATCCACTTTTGGCCTCTTCCCAGGCTCAAAATTATTTCATGAGCTTAAAAAGTGAAAATGAATCTGTAGGCAGTAAAGTTCTGAAAACAGCAGATATTCATGAAAATGACATGAAACTGTGAAATCAACTGTCCTGAGCCACTTTTCTGAAGAAAATCTTCGAAACTATGTTTGCTTTCACGAAATCCACTTTTGGCCTCATCCCAGCCTGAAACTTCTTTTAAGAGCATAAAAAGTGAAAATAAATCTTTAGGCAGTAAAGTTCTGAAAACAGCAGATATTCATGAAAATGACATGAAACTGTGAAATCAACTGTCCTGAGCCACTTTTTTGAAGAAAATCTTCGAAACTAGATTACTTTCACAAATCCACTTTTGGCCCCTTCCCAGGCTAAAAAATATTTCATGAGCATAAAAAGTGAAAATAAATCTTTAGGCAGTAAAGTTCTGAAAGCAGCAGATATTCATGAAAATGACATGAAACTGTGAAATCAACTGTCCTGAGCCACATTTCTGAAGAAAATCTTCGAAACTATGTTTGCTTTCACAAAATCCACTTTTGGCCTCTTCCCAGCCTGAAACTTCTTTTAAGAGCATAAAAAGTGAAAATAAATCTTTAGGCAGTAAAGTTCTGAAAACAGCAGATATTCATGAAAATGACATGAAACTGTGAAATCAACTGTCCTGAGCCACTTTTTTGAAGAAAATCTTCGAAACTAGATTACTTTCACAAAATCCACTTTTGGCCCCTTCCCAGGCTAAAAATTATTTCATGAGCATAAAAAGTGAAAATAAATCTTTAGGCAGTAAAGTTCTGAAAGCAGCAGATATTCATGAAAATGACATGAAACTGTGAAATCAACTGTCCTGAGCCACATTTCTGAAGAAAATCTTCGAAACTATGTTTGCTTTCACAAAATCCACTTTTGGCCTCTTCCCAGCCTGAAACTTCTTTTAAGAGCATAAAAAGTGAAAATAAATCTTTAGGCAGTAAAGTTCTGAAAACAGCAGATATTCATGAAAATGACATGAAACTGTGAAATCAACTGTCCTGAGCCCACTTTTCTGAAGAAAATCTTCGAAACTAGATTACTTTCACAAAATCCACTTTTGGCCTCTTCCCAGGCTCAAAATTATTTCATGAGCTTAAAAAGTGAAAATGAATCTGTAGGCAGTAAAGTTCTGAAAACAGCAGATATTCATGAAAATGACATGAAACTGTGAAATCAACTGTCCTGAGCCACTTTTCTGAAGAAAATCTTCGAAACTATGTTTGCTTTCACGAAATCCACTTTTGGCCTCATCCCAGCCTGAAACTTCTTTTAAGAGCATAAAAAGTGAAAATAAATCTTTAGGCAGTAAAGTTCTGAAAACAGCAGATATTCATGAAAATGACATGAAACTGTGAAATCAACTGTCCTGAGCCACTTTTCTGAAGAAAATCTTCGAAACTATGTTTGCTTTCACGAAATCCACTTTTGGCCTCATCCCAGCCTGAAACTTCTTTTAAGAGCATAAAAAGTGAAAATAAATCTTTAGGCAGTAAAGTTCTGAAAACAGCAGATATTCATGAAAATGACATGAAACTGTGAAATCAACTGTCCTGAGCGACTTTTTTGAAGAAAATCTTCGAAACTAGATTACTTTCACAAAATCCACTTTTGGCCTCTTCCCAGGCTAAAAATTATTTCATGAGCTTAAAAAGTGAAAATGAATCTGTAGGCAGTAAAGTTCTGAAAACAGCAGATATTCATGAAAATGACATGAAACTGTGAAATCAACTGTCCTGAGCCACTTTTCTGAAGAAAATCTTCGAAACTATGTTTGCTTTCACGAAATCCACTTTTGGCCTCATCCCAGCCTGAAACTTCTTTTAAGAGCATAAAAAGTGAAAATAAATCTTTAGGCAGTAAAGTTCTGAAAACAGCAGATATTCATGAAAATGACATGAAACTGTGAAATCAACTGTCCTGAGCCACTTTTCTGAAGAAAATCTTCGAAACTATGTTTGCTTTCACGAAATCCACTTTTGGCCTCATCCCAGCCTGAAACTTCTTTTAAGAGCATAAAAAGTGAAAATAAATCTTTAGGCAGTACAGTTCTGAAAACAGCAGATATTCATGAAAATGACATGAAACTGTGAAATCAACTGTCCTGAGCCACTTTTTTGAAGAAAATCTTCGAAACTAGATTACTTTCACAAAATCCACTTTTGGCCCCTTCCCAGGCTAAAAATTATTTCATGAGCATAAAAAGTGAAAATAAATCTTTAGGCAGTAAAGTTCTGAAAGCAGCAGATATTCATGAAAATGACATGAAACTGTGAAATCAACTGTCCTGAGCCACATTTCTGAAGAAAATCTTCGAAACTATGTTTGCTTTCACAAAATCCACTTTTGGCCTCTTCCCAGCCTGAAACTTCTTTTAAGAGCATAAAAAGTGAAAATAAATCTTTAGGCAGTAAAGTTCTGAAAACAGCAGATATTCATGAAAATGACATGAAACTGTGAAATCAACTGTCCTGAGCCCACTTTTCTGAAGAAAATCTTCGAAACTAGATTACTTTCACAAAATCCACTTTTGGCCTCTTCCCAGGCTCAAAATTATTTCATGAGCTTAAAAAGTGAAAATGAATCTGTAGGCAGTAAAGTTCTGAAAACAGCAGATATTCATGAAAATGACATGAAACTGTGAAATCAACTGTCCTGAGCCACTTTTCTGAAGAAAATCTTCGAAACTATGTTTGCTTTCACGAAATCCACTTTTGGCCTCATCCCAGCCTGAAACTTCTTTTAAGAGCATAAAAAGTGAAAATAAATCTTTAGGCAGTAAAGTTCTGAAAACAGCAGATATTCATGAAAATGACATGAAACTGTGAAATCAACTGTCCTGAGCCACTTTTCTGAAGAAAATCTTCGAAACTATGTTTGCTTTCACGAAATCCACTTTTGGCCTCATCCCAGCCTGAAACTTCTTTTAAGAGCATAAAAAGTGAAAATAAATCTTTAGGCAGTAAAGTTCTGAAAACAGCAGATATTCATGAAAATGACATGAAACTGTGAAATCAACTGTCCTGAGCGACTTTTTTGAAGAAAATCTTCGAAACTAGATTACTTTCACAAAATCCACTTTTGGCCTCTTCCCAGGCTAAAAATTATTTCATGAGCTTAAAAAGTGAAAATGAATCTGTAGGCAGTAAAGTTCTGAAAACAGCAGATATTCATGAAAATGACATGAAACTGTGAAATCAACTGTCCTGAGCCACTTTTCTGAAGAAAATCTTCGAAACTATGTTTGCTTTCACGAAATCCACTTTTGGCCTCATCCCAGCCTGAAACTTCTTTTAAGAGCATAAAAAGTGAAAATAAATCTTTAGGCAGTAAAGTTCTGAAAACAGCAGATATTCATGAAAATGACATGAAACTGTGAAATCAACTGTCCTGAGCCACTTTTCTGAAGAAAATCTTCGAAACTATGTTTGCTTT